>CAJQUN010000521.1:0-368150 GCA_907163345.1 Haberlea rhodopensis | reverse complement strand
TATGATGACTTCCTGTTTGTCATCTGCGTATGACTTTGATGTAGATGCATCACCGTACATGTATCGACCCTGTTGGCAGAGCCGGACATCTTTGAATCTATCAGGAAGCTCAGATAACAGACGTAGGTGCAGATATGGTTATCATATTTACGTCTGGGTCAGTCGTCAAAGTTCAGAGTGGCAGAAGATGTTTCCTTGAGGCTTGGTAACCGTTGGGTAGTGCCGAGGGCACCGGAGTTATGTCAAGGGATCTTGCATCGCGCTCATAGCAGCAGGTTTAGCATACACCCAGGTGGGAGGAAGATGTACAGGGACTTGTGTGACCAGTTTTGGTGGAGGCGGATGAAAGAGACGTCATTACATTTGTCAAGAAGTGCCTGATTTGCCAACAAGTAAAAGTGGAGAGGCAGAGGTCCGGTGGCGAGTTGAAGAGTTTAGAGATACCGGAGTGGAAGTGGGAACACATATCTATGGACTTCGTGATCCACTTGCCAAGGACTGCCTCGGGACTTGATGCGATCTGGGTGATCATGGATAATTGACGAAAGTGGCCCACTTCATCCCTTATTGTATGTCGTACACATACTTAAAGATGGCCCAATTGTATGTGCGGGACGTGGTGAGGTTACACGGAATTCCAGTCTCGATTGTGTCGGATAGAGACCCACGGTTCACATCGCATTTTTGGGAGGGTCTTCAGTCAGCTTTGGGTACGGAGGTGAGACTGAGTACAGCCTATCACCCTCAAACAGACGGCAAAACAGAGCGTACCATACAGACGCTCGAAGACATGTTGAGGGCATGTGTGTTGGAGTTTGATACTCCGTGGCAAGATTCAGTGCCACTAGTAGAGTTCTCTTATAATAAAAGCTACCAGGCGAGCTGTTGAGAAACGATTTCTAAGGTTTGGTGATTACAAACACCTACCGGATGAAGACACCTACCGGATAAAGACATCTACCAGATGAAGACATCTACCGGATGAAGACATCTACCGGATGAAGACACCTACCGGATAAAGACACCTACTGGATAAAGACATCTACCGGATGAAGACATCTACCGGGTAAAGACATCTACGGGTGAAGACATCTACCGGGTGAAGACATCTACCGGATGAAGACACCTACCGGATGAAGACATCTACTGGAATAGACATCCACTGTAGTATTACTCCACTGGACAAAGACTTCCACCGGATAAAGACATCTACTGCATGAATTCTTTCATCAAGTCTAACCAACATCTACTGAGCTAAAAAGTATGACTGGATACTGAAGTTACAAGACCAGTTGAAGTGAATCCAGCAGCGGATTGAAGAGAAAACAAAGTAATTATTACAATTCCGTCTGACAAAGGTACAACAGAGCGACGAGCACTACGAAATCATCGCCACCAATTCCGTCAGATTGTAAGAGCCGTTGCTGAACAAAAATGGAAGGAAGATAAAATGGAGAAGAAAACAGATTCTACGCTGAACCTTCCATACCAAGAAAGTTTACCGTTGGAAATAAAGTCTATAAATACAGATGCTGAATGAATGAAGAAGTAAGTTGAATCCACTGACAATCGATTATTTTATACATTCAAACAGAGAAATCTATCAAGTCTTAATTATCTGAATATTCAGCTAGAGCAAGGAACACCTACTGGTATATCAAAGATCAAGTTAACTGGTGTACTGCTCAAAGATCATTCAAGAACACTCAAAGCTTACAAGTGTAATAGTAATTCAAAGGAGTGTTAGATAGTTTACTTTGTAAACAAATCATATACATTGTGTTGCTAGGAGTTTAGGCTAAGCTGTGTGAAAGCCTAAGGTGGTTGTATACTGTAAAGTGTAAACCAAGTCTTCTAGTGTATCCTTCCTGCAAATGAAGAAGGGGAGACGTAGAAGCGTTGTGCTTTGAACTTCCAGAAAACAATCTCTGTGTCCTTTACTTGGTTTTATTACTTAGTTAACTCCACAAGTGCAGCAGACGGTTTTCCGCACTTCACTTAGTGTCTGCTGACTTGCTTAATTGATTGAGAAGCTACTGCATCACTTAACAGTTTGCAGTAATCAGTCGAAGATCAGAATTTGAGGGCAGTGTTTATTCAACCCCCCCTTCTAAACACGCCTCCGATCCTAACAAGTGGTATCAAAGCCAGGTTTTCTCAATCTTGAGATACATTAAAGTTCAAATGGCATCATTCAGCAAGATCCCTATGTTCAAGAAGGATGAGTATGATGACTGGAGAATCCGTATGCAAGCACATCTAAGTGCTCAAGATGATGATATGTGGTACGTGATTACTGATGGACCCATGAAGATTATGAAAATCAATACAGTTGCCTCTATCACAACTGGTGAACCACAGATGGTAGAGAAGGAAAGATCTCAGTGGTCAAATGAAGAAAAAAAGAAGGCCAATCTGGACAATGTTGCAAAGGACATTGCGACACAAAATATGTTCAACAAGATCAAAATGTGTCCCACAGCAAAAGACATCTGGGAGACGAGTTGCTCAACTTTGCGCGAAGGAAATGATCAAACAAAAGAGAACAAGCTCACTATGGCATTACAGAAGTTTGAGCACATCAAGATGACAAATGGAGAGACTCTCAACGAATATGATGAGAGAGTGACTGGTATAATAAATGAACTTAGCGTCTGGGCAAGGAGTTACCCAACAGAGAAATCATTATCAAGGTGATGAGAGGTCTCCCAAGAGAATGGGATGTCAAGACAATTGCAATGAGAGAGTCGAAGGACATAAACAAGATAGATCTACATGATCTATTCGCTGACTTAAAAGCTTATGAATTTGAATTAGGTATCCGGGTGGAAGATGAACCCAGTACCAGTCAACCAATCAAAGCTCTCACTGCATCGGAGTCCCTGCCTACTTCTACAGAGATGACTCCAGAAAAGATGTGTAATGATGCTATGGCAATGTTCGTGAAGAAGTTTGGGAAATTCATGAAGAAGAACCAGAAATCTTATCAATCATATCCTCGAAGGCAGAGTTCCAAGGGAAAGTCAGAAGAAGAAGAGCGAGTGTGCTTCAACTGCCTCAAACCGGGGCACTTCATTGCAGACTGTCCTAAACCCAAGAAGGATGATCACAAAAGAGGAACCAAGGATTACAGAAAATCCAAGGAAACCAGAAGATCATCCAGAAGGGACAGAGATCAAAAAGTGTTGATGGCTGAAGAAAGCAAGAGCAAATGGGCTGATTCTGAATCAGAATCAGAGGAGTCAACCAGCTCGTCCAGCGAGATTGAAGACGAGGAAGTCCACTGCTTAATGGCAAATTATGAAATTGAGGTACACGAGTCTAATCTATCTGAATTTACACATAGTGAACTTACCAATGCATTGCAGGACATGATCAATGAGTATCGGACGTTATATGAATCCTTTGAAAGCTATAAGACTGAGCACTCAATCCCAACTGAAACGCATAAAAACAAACTTGATTGTGAACAATTGAGGGAGTTGAACTGCTTAAGGGAAACATCCAGTCTCCTAGTGAAAGAAAGAGATGAAGCCAAGTGGTGCTTACCAGAAACTTAGCAAACTGGTTAGCACTTGGAATGCGTCTACTACCAGAAAGGATGAAATGCTTGAGTCTATAAGGCTTGCTGGTGATTTAACCGGCATAGTCTATAATAGCAATGACGACAGTTCATCTGGTAACGAACTTCAACTGTGTCTAACAAAAAGCAAGGTTCAACCAATGAACTTTGTAAGATCTAGCACAGTATATGACCCTTATGAACTGGTTAAAGAACCTGTTAAAGCAACACTCATCAAGGAACAGGCACATCACAGGGGTATCGGTTATGTAGAACCACTCAAAGGGGTTAAACCGAGGCAAAAGTTCAGAAATGAGCTTAAACCCACTGGTCGAGCAGCTAGCGAGGTTAAACCTAACTGGTACTACAACTGTAAGCCTGTCCAGAAGAGGTATATGCTCTATAACAGGAACTACAAACCAAAGCACATGCATACACATATTATCACACTACACGTTCTAGACCATCACCATCACTGTTTAATACACACACATTTCAGAAACACACCTACCTAAGCCACTCAAGGTCATACAAGTGTGGGTTCCGAAAGGACTAATCCCGCCTGGACCCAAGTAGGATTGGGTACCAATCATGTATTTTTGCTTTAATTGCAGATATCTAGAGTCCAGCAAGTTCAAAGCTCAGAGTGGTTTCTGGACAGTGGATGCTCTAGACATATGACAGAGAATGCTACCCTGCTGTCCGAACTGGTTGATATCTCAGGACCAAAAATAACATTTGGGGACAACGCGAAAGGTAGAACCGTGGGTAAGGGTAAGATTATCCACGGTAACGTTATCATCAAAGAATTTTGCTGGTAGAAAACTTGTGCTACAATTTGATTAGTATCAGTCAATTATGTGACAATGGCTATTCAGTAGAATTCAACCAACACACCTGCACAATTAAGACTAATGATGGTAATTCTCTAATCGTAGGAAAAAGGCATGAGAACACCTATATGATTGATTGGAACTTTAATCAATCTGCCTCCCCTACTTGCTTTGCTGCTTTGAATTACTCCAAAAATTGCCTTTGGCACAAGCGGTTGAGTCACTTAAACTTTAAAACTATTGCCAGTCTTCGTAAACTTGACCTGGTTGTTGGACTGCCTCAAATCGAGTTCTCAAAAGATAAGATCTGTTCAGCCTGCCAATTGGGTAAGCAAATCAGATCCACCTTTAAGAACAAAGGGAGTAAATCTTCTTCTCGGTGCCTAGAGTTGCTGCACATGGATCTTTTTGTCCTATATCAGTAACAAGTCTAGGGGGGATGAAGTACACTCTAGTGTTGATAGATGATTACTCTCGCTTTACGTGGGTCTTATTTCTGAGTGGTAAAGATCAGGATACTCCAAAGCTGATCAAGCTACTCAAGAGACTACAAAATGAGAAATCATATGGGATAGATAGAATTTGCAGTGACAAAGGTACAGAATTTACCAATAAATCACTCGAGTCATATCTAGATGACCTAGGTATCAAACACGAATACTCTGCTGCAAGAACGCCACAGCAAAACGGAGTTGCTGAGCGTAGGAACCGCACTTTGAAAGAAGCTGCGCGAACTATGCTAGCAGAATCCAATATATCGCAGAGGTTTTGGGCAGAAGCAGTCAACACAGCTTGTTATACGCAAAACAGATCAATGATTAATAAACGAGCAGACAAAACTCCATATGAGATCTGGAATGGCAGTAAGCCAAATATTTCTTATTTCCATATGTTTGGTTGCAAATGCTTTTTTCACAACAATGGAAAAACTCAACTCACCGCTTTTGATGCTAAATCTGATGCTGGAATATTTCTTGGCTATTCTACTGTTAGTAAAGCTTTCAGAGTATTCAACAACAGGACTCTTACTGTAGATGAATCCATTCATGTTAAATTTGATGAGTCTGCAGACAGCACTGAAAACGACTTACGAATCAACAATTTGAGCAATCGACTGGAAAACACAGTCATTGATGATCCAAGTGATGAAGAAGAAGAGCCAAATAGAAGGATTGACTGCAGCTTAGAACCAGAAGTTCCAGAAGCACAGGCAGACAAACCTGCTGATCAACAGGAGCTGGAACCTACTGACACTGGAACCAGGCTGATTCCTACTGCAGTGGATGGAGACAATGCACAAAATGAACCAGCCAATTCTCCTGAGCAACCATCCAAAATCACTACAACTGAAGAAGTCAATCCCCTTGGACCTCTGATAGGCTTAGATTTTGAGTGTTTTTAACTGTAGATTCTTCCTACTTTCCGTTCTTTTTCCTGGATGATATTATGCTTTTTGGTGTTTATTCGTTTGTTTCAGGAAAATAGATCGGAAGTGGAAGAAATGAGCCAATATGAAGATAACGGGCGAAATCGAGGCGAAAAAGAGCTGAAATTGAGGAAATGAGATTTTCGGAATCTCGATCGATCGAGATTTACTCTCGATCGATCGAGCCAGGCAGAAAGTGAGAATCAGAATTTTTGAAGACTCGATCGATCGGTGGAAATCTCGATCGATCGAGCGAGGCAGTAACTTCGGAGCTGATTTTTTCAAATTCTCGATCGATCGGTGGAAATTCTCGATCGATCGAGCAAGCCAGTGAGTTTCAAAAACCGGCATGAACAGTGCACCGATCGATCGGTAGAAATTCTCGATCGATCGAAACGCGAAATCCTGAATATTTTATTTTCCTTTTTTATCGTGATTTTGGAGGGCTTTTAAGCGGGAATCTTGATTCATTTCGGGAAGACACACGAGATCAGACCATTTTCAGACGATTTTTAGGTCAAGGAGAGCCGCCCGAGCCGCCGCCCAACGCCGGAAAAGGAGATCCAATCTCCGTTCTTCGTCCAAGGTCGAGCCAATCTATTCCGGAGTGCAAGGAAGGAACAAGAGAAGAAATCACGGTGCAACGCACGGATTCATCCATCGTTTATCGTATTTCTGAACTTTAATTTATTTGATTTTCAATTTCATTTGATGTTTTAGAGGTCGAGAGACAATAAAACTCTTATGTATTTGATTTGAATTAAATTTAGTTTATATTATTGAGTTTTAGTTTCGTTGTGTTTGATTATTGATTCATTGGTATTTGAGTGCATTGATTGTTATTGTTCATAAATTAATTGCATGTGTAGATCAAAGTCTAGCTAGCTTTGATTGAATTTGAGGGTTACAGCCGAGATCGAGAGATAACGTTGTAACACGCTCCATTAATTTATGATGTATGTCACGATTGAGATCGAGAGATGATATCGCATACGTGAGAACTTGGAATCAAGAGATTTAGAGTTATAAGGTTTTGAAAATCTATGCAACTTTGAATTAGTAAATAGGTGCCCGAGAGTGACTTATTCTAGTTTATCGTTAGTTTCTTTACAGCTCGAGAGAGTGTATCGAATAATATCGAGAACCTTTCACCTTTAAAATCAATTGGTTGATAATTTGAGAATTCCATTGAATCATTAGAGATAACATAATTGAACGACGAGCTCGGTAATTTTCTCGAGTAACTTACCTTTGCATTTCCGGAACCATTCTTTTCATTATTTCTAGTTTAATCTTTATTCTTTAGTTTAATTTAGCTTTAGTTAATCAAACTTCTTTTATCGTAGGCTAAATATAATTTTATTAATCTTATTTGGTACTTATACGTTAGTCCATGTGGATTTGACAACCTGTACTTAATTTTCACTATACTAAAACTTGACAACCGTGCACTTGCGGTAGAATCGCTTCAAACCATTCTTTGAAATATCTTTTGTTTAAAAATAAAGCGGTCAAGTTTTTGGCGCCGTTGCCGGGGACTATTCTGTATAATATCATACGAGATTAGTTAATTGTAATTTAGCCAATTCTTTTATTATTGCGTTTTTGTTTTTATTTTATTTGTTTTCTTTTGTTGATCTTTGTTAATAACTTTGTGTATTGTGTTGTCTCCTTTTGTCTATTTTGTACAGGAACCGTTTCTCTAGTGCATGCTCAGAAGAGAGGAGCCCATTCTCGAGCCTTTCGATCCGGAGATAGAAAGAACTTTACTTAGGCGATTACGAGAAGCTCGAGCGATGGCTGATAATAACGAAGCACAGCACCCTAGATCGATGATGGACTTTGCGCAACCAGCATTTCATGGATCGTTGTCGAGTATTACGAGGCCGACGATTCAAGCAAACAATTTTGAGATCAAGCCGGCAATCATACAAATGATTCAGCACTCGGTTATGTTCGGGGGAGCAGCTACGGATGATCCGAATAATCACATCTCCAACTTTTTGGAGATTTGTGACACATTCAAACACAATGGCGTCTCTGACGACGCCATCAGGTTAAGGCTTTCCCCTTTGTAAGTAACCCCATGAGCATACAACGCAGCGGAATAAAATTTGGGATTACAAACCAGCGATCTATACAAAGGGATTCATATCGGATTAGAGAATTACAAGTGTCTTACCCTTGTAGCGCGTTTGAAGCAGAATCCACGGAGCAGCACGTCCAACGAACTCCGAGTCACAAACGAAAGTTTTCGCCTTCGTCTCTACGGTATCCACACGATCGAATCGAAAGGGACGTTCAAGAACAAGTTGCTAGACTTATTCTTGAACCAACAAGACTCACGGTTACAATAACCGATCAACGACCACCACGAACCACCAAGCAAGACGGCGGCGATGGTGAAGCTCACGGCTCCTAGGGTTCGGCCGAGAGAGCTTGAAGTGGAGGCTAGGTTTTAAGTTTTGATATTGTCTTGCAATTAAACACCTTGCTATCATATTAAATATGATTAATTAAAGGCTTTCTCAAAGCTTCATGGGCTTAAGCCCATGATTTAATTAATCATTATGATAATTAATTAAGACTCCTCTTAATTATTTAATTCATCTCATGAATTTAATTTCCCTTCTCGATTTAATCATTTGTGCGACCCGATAGGATCTCGTAATGTTGGCAGTGACATAAAATTCTCATTTTATGTCGCAAGCATCGAGCGGTATCTAGCAACACATCGATGCTACCCAAATTACGAGAATGTCAATGACTCGACATAACCTTTAGAACTTGTGATAATATTAATCATGTAACTTAATCCCTTTGTCCTTTGTGTTTAGATTGAACACGAGTCATGGAATAGTCATACTCGTATATTCAATCTTTATTTTCTTGATCCCCAAGTAGAACTAGAATAAACGAATAAGCTCGATATCTCATATCGACTCATTCGAGCATGGCCATGCATTTTAGTTCTCACTTGATCAAGGGCCTAACACATCTCCTGTTATATAGGAGGGACAAATCCTATCTCGATCAGTCAACATCCCTCCACATAATTCGTAGTGTATCCAATAGTCGCCTTTATAGTATACCCTGTTACGGGTAACGTTTGACGATATCAAGATACATAACTCCTTATGTTGGGATCTCTGATGATCACAAGTCGTAAGGATTATATACATTATTATCACTATGAGAATTGCATATGACGATCATATAACTATCCATGTTGCATTCTCATGGTGGGTCTGTTCAGTACATCGTTCTCTAACATGTACCCATATGCTGATTAGATATCTCATATCAATGAACAATTCATCGATCAACATATACTAGTCTCTACGTATTATCATTATCCCATTCATGATAATACTTGACTAGGAACATCTTTAAGAATAATACAATATTATTCTAAGGACATTAACATATATATTAATTCACAATGCACAGTTAAAAGAATAATATATAATAATGAATTGCCATTCATAAATCCATAAACATTGTATGTCTTAAACAATCATCTAATGACTTGTCTTAGGGCATATCCCAACAAATCTCCCACTTGCACTAAGACCACTCAGACATATACCTAATGCCTAGAGATCTAGTATGACGATCATGCTTCTGCTGTGACAGCGGCTTCGTCAATGGGTCAGATACATTATCATCTGTCGGTACTTTGCATATTTTAACATCTCCCCTTTCAACGATTTCTCGAATGAAATGGAAACGCCTAAGTATGTGCTTGGATCTTTGGTGAGATCTTGGTTCCTTAGCCAATGCGATCGCTCCATTGTTGTCACAATAGAGTTCTATCGGATCTTTAATGCTAGGCACCACTCCAAGTTCAGAAATGAACTTCCTCATCCAAACAGCTTCCTTTGCTGCATCCGAGGCAGCAATATACTCAGCTTCCGTTGTAGAATCGGCTACTGTTTCTTGCTTTGAACTCTTCCAGCTCACAGCACCTCCATTCAGGCAATACACATATCCAGATTGCGATCGAAAATCATCTTTGTCGGTTTGGAAGCTTGCATCAGTGTAACCCATTACATTGAGCTCTTCCTCACCTCCATAAATCAAGAATGTATCCTTAGTCCTTCTCAAGTACTTCAGGATGTTCTTGACAGCAATCCAGTGACCTTCACCTGGATCAACTTGATATCTGCTCGTCATGCTCAAAGCATACGATACATCGGGACGAGTACATATCATGGCATACATGATAGATCCAATAGCTGACGCGTATGGAATCTTACTCATGCGTTGTCTCTCATCTGGTGTTGAAGGACACTGTTCCTTCGAGAGATAAATACCATGTGTCATAGGCACGAATCCTTTCTTGGATTCTTGCATGCTAAACCTTTTAAGCACCTTGTCTATGTATGTACTTTGACTTAGACCAAGAAGCCTTCTCGATCTATCTCTATAGATCTTGATTCCTAACACATAGGTAGCTTCTCCTAAGTCTTTCATTGAAAAGCAGTTCCCTAGCCAAATCTTTACAGATTGTAAGGCAGGGATATCATTTCCAATAAGAAGTATGTCATCTACATACAACACTAGGAAAATGATTACGCTCCCACTGACCTTCTTGTAGACACAAGGTTCATCTTCATTTTGATAAAACCAAACTCTTTGATTGCATCATCAAAACGAAGATTCCAACTCCGAGAAGCTTGCTTCAATCCATAAATGGATCGTTGTAGCTTGCATATCTTTCCAGCATCCTTTGGATCGACAAAACCCTCGGGCTGTGTCATGTACACATCCTCGAGCTGATTTCCATTAAGGAAAGCTGTTTTGACATCCATCTGCCAGATTTCATAATCATGAAATGCAGCTATTGCAAGTAAGATCCTTATGGATTTAACCATGGCCACTGGTGAAAAGGTTTCATCATAGTCAATACCATGAATTTGTTTGAATCCTTTTGCAACCAGCCGACCTTTATAGGTTTGTACGTTACCATCCATATCGGTCTTTTTCTTGAAAATCCATTTGCACCCTATGGGTCGTACCCCTTCAGGTGGATCAACCAAAGTCCATACTTGGTTTGCATACATGGATTCCATCTCAGATTTCATGGCTTCTTGCCATTTCTCAGAATCATTACCCATTATAGCTTGTTGATAAGATGACGGCTCATCCTCATCAATAAGTAGTAAGTCACCTTGTTGAGTCACAAGAAATCCATATCTCTGTGGCTCCCTGTGTTCTCTTACAGACCTACGCTGGGCTTGTGTCTCTTGAGCAGGTGCTTCTTCCACAACAGTTTGTGGTGCCTGCTCTGTTTCCATCTCAATTTCAGGTTCAGTGTTTTCTTGTGGTTGAACTTCACTAAGTTCTATTTTTCTCCCACTGGTTTTTCTAGAAATAAATTCTCTTTCAAGAAATACACCAGTCCGAGCAACAACTATTTTGTTCTCGGTGGGATAATAGAAATAGTATCCTTTCGTTTCCTTAGGATACCCCACAAATAAACACTTATCAGATTTGGGTCCAAGTTTGTTAGTGGCGTGACGTCTAACGAAAGCCTCACAACCCCAAATCTTCATAAAAGACATACTAGGACGCTTCCCAGTCCATATCTCATATGGTGTCTTTTCCACTGATTTAGATGGAACACGGTTCAGTAAGAAAATCGCTGTTTCTAGAGCGTGTCCCCAAAATGATATCGGAAGATCTGCATGACTCATCATTGATCTAACCATGTCTAACAAGGTTCGATTTCTCCTCTCGGATACACCATTCCATTGTGGAGTATACGGAGGAGTGAGTTGTGGGACTATCCCACACTCCTTTAGATAGTCATGAAACTCTTGGCTTAAGTATTCTCCTCCTCGATCTGATCGAAGGATTTTGATACTTTTGCCAAGTTGGTTTTGTACTTCATTCTTGAAATCTTTGAACTTTTCAAAGGTTTCATGTTTATGTTTCATTAGGTATACATACCCATATCTACTGAGGTCATCAGTAAATGTAACGAAGTATTGAAAAACACCTCTAGCTAGTGTACTTATTGGTCCACATACATCACTATGTATTAGTCCCAATAAAACATTTGCCCTTTCAACATGTCCCTTGAAAGGGGCTTTAGTCATCTTGCCCATTAAACAAGATTCGCATGTTTCATATGATTCAAAATCAAATGAATCTAATACTCCATCCTTATGAAGTTTAGATATGCGGTTCTTGTTTATGTGGCCCAAGCGACAGTGCCAGAGATAAGTCGGATTACAATCATTATTTTTAATCCTTTTAGTATTTATGTTATAGATAGGTATATCAAGATTTAATACATAAAGACCATTCACCATTTGTGCATTAGCATAAAACATATCATTTAAATAAATAGAACAACAATTGTCCTTTATTATAAATGAAAAACCATACTTGTCTAAACAAGAAATAGATATAATGTTTTTAGTAATTGAAGGCACAAAATAACAGTCTTTTAAAATCAACGATAAACCAGAAGGTAAAGCTAAATGATAATCTCCTATAGCTAATGCAGCAACTCTTGCTCCATTTCCAACTCGGAGATCAACTTCACCTTTTGCCAATGTCCTACTCCTTTTGAGATCCTGCACATTTACACAAATGTGAGATCCACATCCAGTATCTAATACCCATGATGAAGAAGTAGATAAATTGACTTCTATAACAAAAATACCTGAAGCGGAAGTCACACTTCCTTTCTTTAGATCCTCCAGATATACTTTGCAGTTCCTTTTCCAATGGCCGGTCTCACCGCAATGGAAACAGTTCCCTTCCTTTGCTATCCCTCCCTTTGGCTTCAGTGCAGAAGACTTTGGCTTAGATTTAGCAAAGACCTTCTTTGCTTTCTTGTTGCCTTTGGCTTTGGCCCTTCCTTTGCCCTTATTCACAATAAGGACATTTGTGGCCTTAGTCTTCTTAGTATTTGCTTCATATGTTCTCAACATACCAAGCAACTGGGGCAGAGTCTTTTCCATATCAGTCATATTGTAATTTACTACAAATTGACTGAAGCTCTCCGGCAACGATTGCAAGATTACATCGGTGGCCAACTCTTGGTCCAATGGAAAACCTAGCTTATCCAGATTCTCAATGTACCCAATCATCTTGAGCACATGAGTTCCAACTAAGCTTCCCTCTACCATCCTGCACTGGAACAACGCTTTAGAGACGTCATACCTCTCTTGTCTAGCTTGCTGTTGGTACAACTGCTTTAAGTGTTCGATCATATCGAACGCCTCCATTTCCTCATGTTGCTTCTGAAGCTCAGAGTTCATAGTGGCAAGCATGAGGCACCCAACATCAAGTGCGTCACTCTGATGCTTCTTGTAAGCATCTTTTTCAGCTCTTGTAGCTGTTAGGGGAGGTTCCTCAGCGAGCAAGGGTTCCTCTAGAACATACTGTTTCTTTTCTTGTTTGAGGACTATCCTCAAGTTCCTATGCCAGTCTAGGAAATTCATCCCATTTAGTTTGTCCTTCTCAAGGACCGATCGCAGTGATAAAGTGCTAGTAACGTTTGTAGTTGCCATGGATATCTACAATATAAATATGCAAAATAAGTTTATGATTTAAATCATTTAACATGGTCTTATATTAAATGATACTCCCACTATTTTATTTGAAAAATATCAACCCTCGAAACTTTTAGTGGGCCAAGATCCATATTTCGCCTAATCTTGAGTTAGCTTTGGCTAATCGCCCAAGACTCGGTTATTTAGGTAGACAACACTTTGTCAATTACATCACATATAATTCTTGGATAGTTGGACGAACAACACTTTGTTCAATTCATCTAATGAATTATAATCCAACCCATGCCTCTAGGTTCCCAATCCTATTGAGATAACCTAGTTAAGTCGTACCCAATTAAAGTATAACGGATATCACTTTTATCCTTTCGCGCCTTACTAAGATTGCCACGGTGCTTTGCTTTGGCAAACCCACACATGTACAATCGAAGTTATTGACGAGTACCTTTATTTTTGGAAGGCATCTAAAACTTAATATTTTAGAGGGATTTATTGATCTCATGATTAATTTGATAATTTAAAATATGTCCACTACATATAGTCGTATACATATCTACATATATGTGTAATACTATTATCAAACTAAAACATAAGATAAATCATGCATCAACATACATAATTAAAACGTGACATGGTTATAGCCCCTACTAATGAGTTTCTCAAGCCAATGAGAAACTCCTATGAGTCAACCTAAGGTAACTTCATAAGCACCTTCCTTTGGCTCCAATTTGTGAATGGCCTCCTCATCCCGGCACGATGCTCCATCTTCATTGATCACCATCAATAAAATAAACTACACTATTTTACAAGATATAGAATTCCTCGATTCACATTCGAGGGGAACATAGGGGAGGGATTACATTTAGAATGAAATAGAGAAAGGCACGACACGCAGGTCGTATTATAAATTACAATCATTCACAAATCCTATCTAATAGGTCAAAGGGCTATAACCACGCACCATGCTCAAACAACACATAAAGCATGCATTAACATTTAATTAATTAAATTCTAAACAATTTAAATTTAATTCTAATTAAAACTGTAAAATAATTTTTGAAAAATTATCGTACGCTCGGGACATCACATGCCACGAACTAAAGCGACTAAAACACGAACCACCATGGTTCGAACCAAAACCCACGGCTGGACCAATAGTGGGCCTAGGGTTCGAAACCCTAGCCCATGGCCGAGCCATGGTCCATGCGGCGGCGGCACTAGGGTTCCAACCCTAGCCGCCTCGCACCCTTTTGATGTTTTTATCTAGCCATCTTGTTTTAAACGCCGGAATTTGATAGCCACGAGTCACGGTCATGCATGCACGGGGTTCGCTCAACCATCTCGAGCTAAGGGTTCGAAAATCCTTGCTCTCATGTGGTAAAGTTACTAATCCATGCATGCATAAACCATTATCGAGTCAAGGAGTTCAAAACTCATCCAAGCATCAAAATTTAAGAAAATAGGGCGATTATGGCCGAGCCATGCACGGCCATTAGGGTTCGAAACCCTAGCCGTCATGATCTAGCCGTCATGTCCAATGGGTTCTAAACCCTAATTAATTTTCGACACTTCCATGAACAATTATTAGCCACAACGACTAAGCCATCTCGAGCCAAGGGTTCGAAAACCCTAGCCCTCATGTGGCTAGCCATGGTGACATTTGTGATGGTGGTGGCCGAAATTTAAAGCTCAATAAATAATTTTATTCGCCAATTATATCAAATACAATTACTACGATGATTTTCATAAACTAAAATTAATTTCATATCATATATGAATTTAAACAGTTTCAATTAGCATGCAATATTTAATTCTAACATGATTAAACTATTTAACCACATAAAATCCGATATGAGCCTTGTACACGGCTCTGATACCACTGTAAGTAACCCCATGAGCATACAACGCAGCGGAATAAAATTTGGGATTACAAACCAGCGATCTATACAAAGGGATTCATATCGGATTAGAGAATTACAAGTGTCTTACCCTTGTAGCGCGTTTGAAGCAGAATCCACGGAGCAGCACGTCCAACGAACTCCGAGTCACAAACGAAAGTTTTCGCCTTCGTCTCTACGGTATCCACACGATCGAATCGAAAGGGACGTTCAAGAACAAGTTGCTAGACTTATTCTTGAACCAACATGACTCACGGTTACAATAACCGATCAACGACCACCACGAACCACCAAGCAAGACGGCGGCGATGGTGAAGCTCACGGCTCCTAGGGTTCGGCCGAGAGAGCTTGAAGTGGAGGCTAGGTTTTAAGTTTTGATATTGTCTTGCAATTAAACACCTTGCTATCATATTAAATATGATTAATTAAAGGCTTTCTCAAAGCTTCATGGGCTTAAGCCCATGATTTAATTAATCATTATGATAATTAATTAAGACTCCTCTTAATTATTTAATTCATCTCATGAATTTAATTTCCCTTCTCGATTTAATCATTTGTGCGACCCGATAGGATCTCGTAATGTTGGCAGTGACATAAAATTCTCATTTTATGTCGCAAGCATCGAGCGGTATCTAGCAACACATCGATGCTACCCAAATTACGAGAATGTCAATGACTCGACATAACCTTTAGAACTTGTGATAATATTAATCATGTAACTTAATCCCTTTGTCCTTTGTGTTTAGATTGAACACGAGTCATGGAATAGTCATACTCGTATATTCAATCTTTATTTTCTTGATCCCCAAGTAGAACTAGAATAAACGAATAAGCTCGATATCTCATATCGACTCATTCGAGCATGGCCATGCATTTTAGTTCTCACTTGATCAAGGGCCTAACACATCTCCTGTTATATAGGAGGGACAAATCCTATCTCGATCAGTCAACATCCCTCCACATAATTCGTAGTGTATCCAATAGTCGCCTTTATAGTATACCCTGTTACGGGTAACGTTTGACGATATCAAGATACATAACTCCTTATGTTGGGATCTCTGATGATCACAAGTCGTAAGGATTATATACATTATAATCACTATGAGAATTGCATATGACGATCATATAACTATCCATGTTGCATTCTGTGATGTCCGGGAATTAATGGTGTTAATCCCGGTGTAGTATTAATCCTGGATGGATTTTTAATTGTGGCAATTAGGAATTAATTGCGGTTCGGCATCTCCCGAGGTTGGTAAATCGGGCCTTCTGGGCTCGTCTAATTGATTAGTTGGGATCGTTGGATCCCGAGGTTGAGATCGTATTCTCATTCCGGTGAAAACCTGCGAGTTGGGTTTTTAGTGTGACTCAGAATCTCGGGTGCTGTTTGTGGGCACCGGTAGGGGGTTTTTGAGTTAGAGAGAGAGTTTTTGAAAACAGATGATTTTTAATGAATCATGATGTATTTGTGGGGCTATTAGTATTTCGGGGTATTTTTGCTATAAATACCAATTAAACCCGGGATTTTAATTATCGGAACCATTTTCCTCTTCTTCCTCCTCTCTTCCCGCGCGCGAGCCTTCCCGATCCCCTTTGACCCCCGCCGCTTCAAGGCGTGCGCCCGCCGCCGTCCGGCCGCCGTTCGGCGCGTGCGACCCGCCGTTGGAATCGTCTCTCCGAGGCGCAGCTATACATACAATCAATTTGAAGTTTGGTCGCGATTTGAGCTCGAATTTCTGCTGGAAGCGCTAGGGTTCGAACTGGGTTTCTGTTCGATTTTGTGGCTCGTTTTTGGTACGATTTTTGGGGCTCTTTTTCCAGTGTTTTTGGGGCGTTTTGTAATGCATTTTGTGTCGAAAATTTATGCTTTGTGGTTCAAGGATTTTGGTTGCCAATTGATTCGATTTGAGCGCTGGATTGCAAGGCTCATAGTTCGAATTTCTTGATGTTGGGCGGGTTAGGGTTCGAATTTTGGGGGTTTTGGTTTGGGGATGTTGATTCTTGTTGTTAATTAATTAATTTATGGTTTAGATGCTTATTGGGTTCGAATTGAGGAATTGGATTCGAATTTAGGGCTTTAAATTCGAATTTTGGGGGTTTCGCATGTGGGGCGATTATTCATGTTGTTGATTGATTAATTCATGTTTTAAATGAATTATGGTGATTTTTGGATTTGATTTGTGTGGTTGGGGTTCGAATTTTAGGAGTGGTTCTTGAGCAATTTTTGATATTGTCTCATTCGTTTCCCCTCCCTGTATATGCCCTGCCCCGGGTCTTTTAAATGGTAAATTGTTGTGGATTGACAATATGTTGAGGGTTATGGGTGTGCTTGAGCATGGGTTGCATGTTCGTAATTAATTGTGAATTATTTATCGTGTTAGCACATCGTTCCTCGGAGCATGGAACTCGAGCAAGGTTTGGCTCGGACTTCGGAAATTAAGGTACGTGGGACGTACGAGCATTAGCCTATTATAGTATTGCAACTGTAATATGCATGGTTTGTGATAATGGTATTAAATGGGCATTGGAATACATGGTGTATGGTAATTGTATTATATGGACATTACAATATCTGGCAGGTGGTCTGGCATGTGGTAATTACATTGGATAAATATTGAGATGCATGGTGCACTATATTTACTTCAAATGGATAATGATATGCATGGTAAACGGTCTTTGCCTTCAATGGATATATATATATATATATTGGGAATCATACAGTGCCGCCTTCGAGCGAGCAATGATTCGGGATGCGGTCGCCATTGGGCGACCATCGGTTATGACGCCGCTATTGTTGAGCGTGCGCGAGGTTTAGTATGCCGCTATTGTGGAGCGAGCAATGAAATAAGAACATGGAATTGTTGGTTAAATATATGCGATATCTATAGTCTTTTACATTATGTTCTTATCCCTTTGATTATGGAACTGGTATAATAGAACGGTATTAGTTAATCTATGTGACGATTAACTGGCTTTGGGAATTTGATGAGTTTGGTTATTTTGAGAACAGGGACAATACAGGGGGATCCCGGATGAGGGTATTGCCATCCAGGGAGTATCATTTAAATTATGGCATTTACATTCTGTAAATTATGAATTGCAATATTATTATTTTGTGATTGGTGGTATTGGTATGCTCACCCCGTGTGGGGGCTGTCTCTGTTGGGGCAGGTAACACAGGTGTAGCGGCTTTGGAGTCGAGCTCGGGCTTTTGGTTAGAGGTACTTCCAGGATCGAGGTACCAGAGCTGGTTGGATGGACGCTCAGATCCAGTGTTGAGATCGAGTTGTGCTTGGAAGGTGCTTCCAGGATAGAAGTACCAGTAGCGGTATCCGGTATAGTGTTTTATGCATCAAATACACGTTTATTCATTGAGTACACCTTACGTGTATATGGGATGTATAAATGGGCTATGGCCTCTTTCTGTTCATTATGGTTGCATGCAATTAATTATGGAAATTGCTAAATGAACTAAGAGCATATTAGTGTATTATGTGGGTGCATGTTATGTGAATAATAATGGTAGGGGGAATTTGAATATTGGGAATTGAATGCAAGAAATTTTCTGGGTAGCATACGGTGTTGCACTTGCATAGGGTTTTTCCCCTGATGGTATGATTATATGCACTCATGGTATGGCTTAATGCACTAATTACGGGTTAAGGGCACGGGGGTCCTTACATTAGTGGTATCAGAGCAGTGGTTAGCTCTTTGGGGCTGTTGAGGGCCTAGGAACATGTTATTGGGAATGAGAAGCACATACTTATGCATGATTGCTTATGTGCGTTTATGATATGTGTTCATCATTGGCATATGTGTTGCTAACCATGGTGGTTGCAGGGTCTTATGAGACATGGACTATGCATTACGGTTGCATAGGTATACATCGGAGTGATGATTTTAATGCTTTGCCGCTACATGTTGGAGCGAGGTGCATTAAAATACACTCATGGCGATGTTTATGGGAATACGGATTATGCATTACGGTTGCATGCACGTCGAAGCGATGATGCCGCTGTCGTGTCGAAGCGATGGTAAATGCCGCTGTCACGTCGAAGCGATGATGCCGCTGTCGTGCCGAAACAATTATTGAAATACGGGTTATGCATTACGGTTGCATGCATGGCGTAGCGATATGAATACTTGCCGCTGTCGTATTATAGCGATGAAGAATATTTGCCGCAAATATGTCGAAGCGAAGGAAAATGCCGCTGTCATATTATTATTGCGAGGGATATTATGCCGCTAATACGTCGAAGCGAAGGGTATTTCCGCTGTCATGCCGGAATGATGGTAAATGCCGCTGTCGTGTCGAAGCGATGGTAAATGCCGCTGTCATGTCGAAGCGATGGTACCACCGTCATGTCGAAACGATGATGCCGCTGTCGTGTCGAAGCGATGATACATGCCGCTGTCACGTCGAAGCGATGATGCCGTTGTCATGACGTAGCGATGTGATCGGGAACAAAGTACTACATGAGTGTGAGTACCTCTTGAGTCCGCGATTATCCGGGTATTTTATTGGCGATGGTTACGCCGGGTATTTTATTGGCGATGGTTCCGCCGGGTATTTTATTGGCGATGGTTACGCCGGGTATTTTATTGGCGATGGTTACGCCGGGTATTTTATTGGCGATGGTTACGCCGGGTATTTTGTTGGCGATGGTTACGCCGGGTATTTTGTTGGCGATGGTTACGCCGGGTATTTTATTGGCGACGGTTACGCCGGGTATTCTATTGGCGATGGTTTATACCGCCGGATATCTATAGCGACATTTTATGCCGCTGACTCCATGGCGAGGGATCATGCCGCTGATTCGATAGCGATGGGTTATACCGCTATGTGTGTAGCACTGGATTATGCCGCCTACGAGCGATGGGTGCTGCTTATGTACCGCTGGTGGACGATGGATACAGGTATTCCGCTATCTCGATAGCGATGAGGTATGGCATATTACTTTTGTTATCAGTATGGTGATTATGGTGTATTATTATTTACCGTCATGTGTTTGACGATGAGATTATGGATGTCGTGTATCGACAGGTACCGTCATATGTTCGACGATGTTATTTGGGATAACTATGTGGACGCTTGGCGTCATTTTGGTGATTTATACATTCATGTTTATGTATATGGTTGTATGGTTTGAGTGCCGATGGTGGGCACATGGTAGGGTCTGGGTATTTAGTTGACGAGACCTTTTGCCGAGCAGGTTTGCTCGATGGATCATTGATGCATTGTACCGGTGAGAGTACGCATCGTATTATGGAGGTATATTATTGACGAGCAATGATACCCTTGGGTATGCTCGCTGGGATGGCTAAGGCCAAGTGAATGGTGGTAAGAGTAGTCATTGAGGAAACTACTCGCTTGTTATTGTGATGAGGAGTAAACATGGTTACACCCACCCTAAGGGCGTGGAAGAAGTCCTAATGGATTAGGATTGCATGATAATTGAGCGTGGACGCCGGGTTGTCCAGTGTGCTTTGGTGTTTTAGAGATATGTTGGGCAATGACCCACAACTCTAATGGTTTGGGCGGTATGGTATACCGGGATGGAATGTGTGTCGCGTTAATAGGTTGGTATAAGCCTATGGGACCAGCGAATCACTAGCCAGGTATTGTTGCAGTGCTTTAGTGTGCTTGTGGTAGCTATTATAATGCTCGTTGGATTCGAGTTTGGTGAATCGTATGGTGATACGATGAGGGTTATGGTAGACTCTTGTAGTCTCTATGTGGCATGGTGTTTGAGGTAGGGAATACCTCACGGGGACGTTATACGTCATTGTTTTGAGGGACTTGTGCTGGGACAGCTCAAGTTTGTTGGTATTACCGACGTGAGTGTCAACAAGTCGTGGTTAGCTCTAGTTGAGCATCCTTGCATATGGCATGCAATGGGAGTCACAATGGTTTGTGAGATATAGTTAGTGGGGTGACACTACTATATTGATTTTTTTATCTCTTGGAGAGATTTGGATTGTACTGTCTTGGTGACAGCTTGCATCGGTCGTGGTTTGATTGTAAGTCAGCCATGGTAAGCATTACTGATGTTGGACCGAGTAATGGATTTCTTACCTCGGTGAGACGTTTGAGGAGACGTCTTCGGGGAGATGCTCGATTTTGGAGTACTATGGTATTAGTACAGAGCATCGTTGGAAGGTGTATACATGGCGTATACGGATTTTTGGATTGGGTAATGGTAGTATTGATGCACTACTCTAACCAATTGTATATTTCTGGGTTCCGGGATATGTTTTGGTATTAATATACCAGGTTTTCCGAACGGTAATTCGAGGATTGGAGGATCATGGATTCATGACTTCTTCCTTGAGAGGAAGACGGTATTGTGATTCCTACCGGTTGAATCTTTTGGGGAGATTCGTTATTTTGGTTCGTGTGGTGGTGATGTTGAAATCACACCCTTTGGTTTTGGTTTGTCAACCATCATTCTCCGTGGGGCGAGAATAATCGGGGTTTGACAGTTGGTTTTGGGATTTGGGTGTGATTGGAGACACCCGAGTCTATTGCATTGCGTATGCATGTTGTGTGGTGTATGGGCATGTATGCCGTGTGTGTATACGAATGCCAACCTTTTTTCGTTCATTGTGGAACGCCGAGTGTGTATAATTGGTTTAGTGGATCTCCGGTGTGAGATTGTGGAACCTCGAGATCGGTAATCTCGATGGCACGATGCATTCTAATGAATGATCGTGAGGGTTGTTTGATTCCCCGAGGAGGGATCGATGTGATTTGGAATCATGGTGGTTCTTGTTGGATAATTCGATAGCCTTCCTATTTTAGGATTGTTAGATCCAAGGATAAATGAGGGATGGCCGAGATTCGGATTTGTTTAGTGTCATGGTTGACACTTGTGTAGGAATGCAATTGGTTGCCTTCCATGTCCCCTATGGAACTTGAGACTTGGTGGAGTCTTGATGGTGTGTCGGGACCAAGATATGATTTCTTGGAACACACCGGTGTAAACATCCTCGGTGATGTATTTTTGTGTGGATCAGTGACCGTGGGTAACCCGGTCCGGGTTGCAAGTGGTGCAACTACTCCTTTGGAGGAGATGGGCTGGGAAGCGAAACTGGTTTTTCTGTGAGTATACTGTTGTATACTAGTGGTCCCCACCATGACGATATGTGTCATGCATCGTGGGCAGGTGGTGAATATCACGGGATGATATCTTTGTCAGAACCAATGGAGATTTGGTTGGGTTGCAGTTTTGGTGGACTGACTTGTGGGACGATTCACGTCGAGGTATGTTGTTATCTTTCGGGTTTGTATTGGTTTTGGCGTTGCGCTATTTTGGGGCTTGGTGCGAGACTGGTATTCTCGCAGTTGTTAATTCGATTCTAAGGTGGTTCAGAATCAGGGTCTTGGCTTTGTTTTGTTGGTGTAGTCCTGGTGTTACGTGGAGTACACCGGTGCAATTTCGGGGACGAAATTTTATTAGTAGGGGATAATTGTGATGTCCGGGAATTAATGGTGTTAATCCCGGTGTAGTATTAATCCTGGATGGATTTTTAATTGTGGCAATTAGGAATTAATTGCGGTTCGGCATCTCCCGAGGTTGGTAAATCGGGCCTTCTGGGCTCGTCTAATTGATTAGTTGGGATCGTTGGATCCCGAGGTTGAGATCGTATTCTCATTCCGGTGAAAACCTGCGAGTTGGGTTTTTAGTGTGACTCAGAATCTCGGGTGCTGTTTGTGGGCACCGGTAGGGGGTTTTTGAGTTAGAGAGAGAGTTTTTGAAAACAGATGATTTTTAATGAATCATGATGTATTTGTGGGGCTATTAGTATTTCGGGGTATTTTTGCTATAAATACCAATTAAACCCGGGATTTTAATTATCGGAACCATTTTCCTCTTCTTCCTCCTCTCTTCCCGCGCGCGAGCCTTCCCGATCCCCTTTGACCCCCGCCGCTTCAAGGCGTGCGCCCGCCGCCGTCCGGCCGCCGTTCGGCGCGTGCGACCCGCCGTTGGAATCGTCTCTCCGAGGCGCAGCTATACATACAATCAATTTGAAGTTTGGTCGCGATTTGAGCTCGAATTTCTGCTGGAAGCGCTAGGGTTCGAACTGGGTTTCTGTTCGATTTTGTGGCTCGTTTTTGGTACGATTTTTGGGGCTCTTTTTCCAGTGTTTTTGGGGCGTTTTGTAATGCATTTTGTGTCGAAAATTTATGCTTTGTGGTTCAAGGATTTTGGTTGCCAATTGATTCGATTTGAGCGCTGGATTGCAAGGCTCATAGTTCGAATTTCTTGATGTTGGGCGGGTTAGGGTTCGAATTTTGGGGGTTTTGGTTTGGGGATGTTGATTCTTGTTGTTAATTAATTAATTTATGGTTTAGATGCTTATTGGGTTCGAATTGAGGAATTGGATTCGAATTTAGGGCTTTAAATTCGAATTTTGGGGGTTTCGCATGTGGGGCGATTATTCATGTTGTTGATTGATTAATTCATGTTTTAAATGAATTATGGTGATTTTTGGATTTGATTTGTGTGGTTGGGGTTCGAATTTTAGGAGTGGTTCTTGAGCAATTTTTGATATTGTCTCATTCGTTTCCCCTCCCTGTATATGCCCTGCCCCGGGTCTTTTAAATGGTAAATTGTTGTGGATTGACAATATGTTGAGGGTTATGGGTGTGCTTGAGCATGGGTTGCATGTTCGTAATTAATTGTGAATTATTTATCGTGTTAGCACATCGTTCCTCGGAGCATGGAACTCGAGCAAGGTTTGGCTCGGACTTCGGAAATTAAGGTACGTGGGACGTACGAGCATTAGCCTATTATAGTATTGCAACTGTAATATGCATGGTTTGTGATAATGGTATTAAATGGGCATTGGAATACATGGTGTATGGTAATTGTATTATATGGACATTACAATATCTGGCAGGTGGTCTGGCATGTGGTAATTACATTGGATAAATATTGAGATGCATGGTGCACTATATTTACTTCAAATGGATAATGATATGCATGGTAAACGGTCTTTGCCTTCAATGGATATATATATATATATATTGGGAATCATACAGTGCCGCCTTCGAGCGAGCAATGATTCGGGATGCGGTCGCCATTGGGCGACCATCGGTTATGACGCCGCTATTGTTGAGCGTGCGCGAGGTTTAGTATGCCGCTATTGTGGAGCGAGCAATGAAATAAGAACATGGAATTGTTGGTTAAATATATGCGATATCTATAGTCTTTTACATTATGTTCTTATCCCTTTGATTATGGAACTGGTATAATAGAACGGTATTAGTTAATCTATGTGACGATTAACTGGCTTTGGGAATTTGATGAGTTTGGTTATTTTGAGAACAGGGACAATACAGGGGGATCCCGGATGAGGGTATTGCCATCCAGGGAGTATCATTTAAATTATGGCATTTACATTCTGTAAATTATGAATTGCAATATTATTATTTTGTGATTGGTGGTATTGGTATGCTCACCCCGTGTGGGGGCTGTCTCTGTTGGGGCAGGTAACACAGGTGTAGCGGCTTTGGAGTCGAGCTCGGGCTTTTGGTTAGAGGTACTTCCAGGATCGAGGTACCAGAGCTGGTTGGATGGACGCTCAGATCCAGTGTTGAGATCGAGTTGTGCTTGGAAGGTGCTTCCAGGATAGAAGTACCAGTAGCGGTATCCGGTATAGTGTTTTATGCATCAAATACACGTTTATTCATTGAGTACACCTTACGTGTATATGGGATGTATAAATGGGCTATGGCCTCTTTCTGTTCATTATGGTTGCATGCAATTAATTATGGAAATTGCTAAATGAACTAAGAGCATATTAGTGTATTATGTGGGTGCATGTTATGTGAATAATAATGGTAGGGGGAATTTGAATATTGGGAATTGAATGCAAGAAATTTTCTGGGTAGCATACGGTGTTGCACTTGCATAGGGTTTTTCCCCTGATGGTATGATTATATGCACTCATGGTATGGCTTAATGCACTAATTACGGGTTAAGGGCACGGGGGTCCTTACACATTCTCATGGTGGGTCTGTTCAGTACATCGTTCTCTAACATGTACCCATATGCTGATTAGATATCTCATATCAATGAACAATTCATCGATCAACATATACTAGTCTCTACGTATTATCATTATCCCATTCATGATAATACTTGACTAGGAACATCTTTAAGAATAATACAATATTATTCTAAGGACATTAACATATATATTAATTCACAATGCACAGTTAAAAGAATAATATATAATAATGAATTGCCATTCATAAATCCATAAACATTGTATGTCTTAAACAATCATCTAATGACTTGTCTTAGGGCATATCCCAACACCCTTTTCATTACGAGACAAAGCTAAGTCATGTTGAATTCCTTACCTGCAGGTTCTATAACAACATGGGAGGGGATGACAAAGGCGTTTTTGTCAAAGTACTTTCCCCCTTCCAAGACGGCGAAGATGCGGAACGATATCACGACTTTTGGTCAGTTTGACCCCGAGACTTTATACGAAGCGTGGGATCGTTTTAAGGAGTTGTTGAGGTGATGCCCACACCATGGTCTACCCATATGGCTGCAGGTACAAACGTTCTATAACGGTTTATTTTCTGCTAACCGTTCAATGATTGATGCAGCATCTGGGGGATCCATAATGAGGAAGACGCCGGAAGAGGCATATAGCTTGTTGGAGGAAATGGCGTGCAACAGTTATCAGTGGCAATCAGAGAGGAGCACGCCACAGAAACCAATGGGAGTCCATCAAGTGGACGAGATCACTGCTCTTTCGGCTCAATTAGAAGCCATGAATCGGAAGATTGACAGCATGGGAGCAGCAGCAATGCAAGCTCAAGCGATCTTCTGTGAGCTGTGTGGAGGCGGTCATCCTAGCATCGAGTGCCAGGCAGGTAACCCATTCTTGCAAACTAATGAAGTGGTGAATTTTGTAGGTAACAGGCCACCCAACAGTCCGTACTCAAACTCATACAACCCGGGGTGGAGAAATCATAACAATTCTAGGTGGTCCAACAAAGAGAAAGTGTTAACTCCACAGCTACAACCGGGAGGATCGAATAAGATGAGTATGGAAGAGTTAATAGCCAAGTTCATAGCATCAACTGAATCCAGGATGACAACCCAGAATGCAGCAATAAAGAACTTGGAAGTGCAAGTGGGTAAGCTCGCATCATTAATTTCAGGAAAAACGCAGGGCACAATCTTAATTGGAACAGTGAAGAATCAAAATGAGCAAGCAAAGGCCATTGAGTTAAGAAGTGGAAAAGAGTTAAGACCGCAAGCTGAAGCTGAAGAGATTCATGGAGAGACATCTGAAGGCAAGGATATGACTGAGAAAAAGGCAACAGAGAAAGGTAAGAATTCTAACACTACACCGATCACACACATTGATAGGATAGTAATTCCTCCCCCATTTCCCGCAGCATTGAAAAAAGCTAAGATGGACGCAGAATTTGGTAAATTTCTTGAAGTTTTTAAGAAATTACATATTAATATTCCATTTGCTGATGCTTTACTTCAAATGCCTAGTTATGCTAAGTTTTTGAAGGAAATCTTGTCGAATAAGCGAAAGTTGGGCGAATATGAGACGGTAAGTTTGACGGAGGAGTGCTCAGCAATTGTGCAAAATAAAATGCCTCCAAAGTTAAAAGACCCAGGGAGTTTTACTAACCATGCACTATAGGATCAGTATATTTTACAAAGTCATTGTGTGATTTGGGTGCTAGTATAAATTTAATGCCATTTTCTATTTTCAGGAAGTTGGGGCTAGGAGAGCCAAAACCTACTGAGGTTTCACTACAATTAGCAGATCGATCCATCACATACCCCAGGGGTATCATCGAAGACGTTTTGGTCAAAGTGGATAAATTCATCTTTCCCGTTGATTTTCTGGTACTTAATATGGAAGCAGATTCAGAAACACCACTGATTTTGGGTCGACCATTCTTAGCAACGGGAAAAGCAATAATCGATGTACAACAAGGGAAGTTGGTCCTCCGAGTAGGGGAGGATCAAGTTACTTTTAATGTTTTCAAAGCACTTAAACATCCACACGACGAAAACATGTGTTTCAGTATAGATATCATTGATATTCTGACAGATGATTTGCTGCAAGATACATTCAAGGATAACATGGAAGCATGTCTAGTGGGAGCTGATGAGCAACATTGCAAAGAAGATATTGAGAGTATAGATTTTATGAACAACACCAGCCCATACATGAAGCGAGCCACTGAGAATCTTGGAGAGTTGGGAAAAAGAGATATTAAACCTCAAAAGCCATCAATTGAAGAGTCACCTAATCTTGAACTCAAACCTCTTCCATCACATCTTAAGTATATTTTCCTAGATGCTGAAAAATCTTTACCAATCATTATTTCTTCGTCTTTGACAGGTGATAATGAGGAAAAGCTTCTGAAAGTCCTTCAGGAGCACAAGAAAGCATTTGGATGGAAGATATCAGATATCAAAGGAATTAGCCCATCGGTATGCATGCATAAAATTCTTATGGAGGACACATTCAAGGCCGTGGTTCAACCTCAACGTCGTCTTAATCCAAAAATGCAAGAGGTAGTCAAAGCTGAGGTGATTAAGCTTATGGACGCAGGTATTATCTATCCTATTTCTGATAGCTCATGGGTAAGTCCTATTCAATGTGTACCAAAGAAGGGAGGTATTACTGTTGTCCCTAATGAGAATAATGAGTTAATACCACAAGAACAGTCACAGGGTGGAGAGTGTGTATTGATTATAGGACGTTAAATGATTCCACTCGTAAAGACCATTTCCCCCTTCCCTTCATTGATCAGATGGTAGAAAGGTTAGCAGGGTATGATTTTTATTGCTTTCTAGATGGATATTCGGGATATAACCAAATTGCTATTACGCCTGAGGATCAAGAGAAGACCACTTTCACTTGTCCTTATGGCACATTTGCATTCCGACGAATGCCATTTGGATTATGTAATGCACCTGCTACCTTTCAAAGATGTATGGTGGCTATATTTCATGACATGATAGAGAAGTTCCTAGAAGTATTCATGGATGATTTTTCTGTGTTTGGTTCTTCTTTTGATATATGTTTAGCTAACTTAACTTTGGTATTGGCAAGGTGTGAAGAAACAAATCTTGTACTAAATTGGGAGAAGTGTCACTTTATGGTCCAAGAAGGAATAGTCTTGGGACACAAGATATCTGAAAAGGGTATTGAAGTGGATCGGGCTAAAATTCAAGTGATACAACAATTACCACCGCCGACAACAGTGAAAGGAATCCGAAGTTTTTTAGGACATGCAGGATTTTATCGACGTTTCATTAAGGACTTTTCAAAAATTTCTAAACCTTTATCTCATTTGTTAACTAAAGATGCATCTTATGAATTCGATTCTGATTGTATGCAGGCGTTCGAGGCACTCAAAGAGAAATTGGTAACTGCACCAGTATTGGTCGCACCTGATTGGGAGTTACCTTTTGAACTAATGTGTGACGCCAGTGACACTGCGGTAGGAGCAGTCTTAGGTCAAAGGAGGAACAAGGTATTTCATACAATTTACTATGCTAGTCGCACTTTGAATGAAGCACAACTTAACTATGCCACCACTGAAAAAGAGCTTCTAGCCATAGTTTTTGCTTTTGATAAGTTTCACTCCTACCTATGTCTTGCTAAAGTTATTGTGTACACTGACCACGCTGCACTTAAGTACTTACTTGCAAAGAAAGATGCCAAACCACGCTTGATTAGGTGGATTTTATTATTGCAAGAATTTGACTTAGAGATAAGAGATAAGAAAGGTGTTGAAAATGTGGTTGCAGATCATTTATCGCGAATTGAGAACATGACTGATACAATTGACAATGAGGTAGTTGAGATTAATGAGAATTTCCCTGATGAGCAATTATTTAGTGCTGAATTGTTACCTTGGTATGCACAGTATGCAAACTATATTGTTAGTGGTATCCTCCCACAAAATCTGACTTTTTATCAAAAGAAAAAATTCTTTTCTGAGGTTAAACATCTGTTGTGGGAGGAACCATACTTGTTTAAAGTCTGTGCAGACAACATCATAAGGCGTTGTGTCCCCAAGGAGGAGATACAGGATATTTTGCAGAAATGTCATGATGGGGATGCTGGTGGACAATTTGGAGCTACTAAAACAGCGGCTAAGGTACTTGCTTCTGGATTTTATTGGCCAACGCTGTATAAGGATACATTCAGGTATGTCTCTTCATGTGATAGATGTCAGAGGGTCGGAAATATTTCTAGGAGGAATGAATTACCATTGATCAATATGCTTGAATGTGAAATTTTTGATGTGTGGGGAATAGATTTCATGGGACCTTTCCCAAGCTCTTGTTCAAATAAATACATACTTGTTGCAGTAGATTATGTGTCAAAGTGGGTAGAGGCGGAAGCTTTGCGCACTAATGATGCTCGAGTGGTTGTGCAATTTTTGAAAAGAAAAATTGTTACTCGTTTTGGCACCCCTCGAGCAATCATTAGTGATGGTGGCACCCATTTTCGTAACAAACAATTTGAAAAACTTTTGAGTAAATATGGTGTCACCCACAAAGTGTCTTCACCTTATCATCCACAAACCAGTGGGCAAGTAGAGGTTTCAAATCGAGAGTTGAAGAGGATCTTAGAAAAGACAGTGACTCTAAGCCGAAAGGATTAGTCCTTACGCTTAATGATGCACTATGGGCGTATAGAACTGCTTTTAAGACACCCATTGTGTGATGACCAGAGATTAGGGATGTTAATCCCGGAGTGTTATTAACCCCTAAAGTTGTTTGCGTGGCGATTTGGGGTTTAATAAAAAGTGTTGGGCCTTCTGGGCTCGTCTATTTGAGTAGTTGAGATCGTTGGATCCCGAGGTTGAGATCGTATTCTCATTTCGGTGAAAACCTGTGAGTTGGGTTTTTAGTGTGACTCAGAATCTCGGGTGCTGTGTGTGGGCACCGGTAGGGGGTTTTTGAGTTAGAGAGAGAATTTTTGAAAACAGATGATTTTTAATGAATCATGATGTATTTGTGGGGCTATTAGTATTTTGGGGTATTTTTACCAGTTGAACCCGAGATTTTAATTATCGAAACCATTTTCTCCACCTTCCCTCTCTCTCCTCGCCCGCGCAATTTCCCGTCTGCCCCATACCCCCGCGCACAAAAGTCGTTCGCCCGCCGTCGTCCGGCCGCCGTCCGGCCGCCGTTCGGCGCGTCCGACCCGCCGTTGGAATCGTCTCTCCGAGGCACTCCTTTCTATACCAACAATTCGAAGTTTCGTCGAGAATCGCGTTCGGATTTGCCAGAAAAGCGTAGGGTTCAGATCTGGAATTCTGTCCGATTTTGTGGCTCGATTTTGGTACGATTTTTGGGGCTTTTCTCCCAGTGTTTTTGGGGCGTTTTGGTGCTTAGTTTGGGTCGAAAATTTCTTGCTTTATGGTTCAAAGATTTTGGTTGCCAATTGGTTCGATTTTCATGTTGTTTGATGAGTTAGGGTTCGAAAAATTGGGGTTTTTGACAAGGAGTGATGATTCTTGTTAGTAATTGATTAATTCATGTTTTAGATGCATTATGATGCTTGATTGTGTTCGAATTGAGGAATTGAATTCGAATTTAGGGCTTTGAATTCGAATTTTGGGGGTTTTGGCATGTGGGGCGATTATTCATGTTGTTGATTGATTAATTCATGTTTAGATGAATTATGGTGTTTAATTGGGTTCGATTTGTGTTGTGAAGGTTCGAAAATTTGTGGGGAATTCTTGAGCAATTTTTGATATTGGTTTATTGTCGTGTGTTGACAATATTTTTGAGGGTTATGGGTGTGCTTGAGCATGGGTTGCATGTTCGTAATTAATTGTGAATTAATTTATCGTGTTAGCACATCGTTCCTCGGAGCATGGAACTCGAGCAAGGTTTGGCTCGGACTTCGGAGATTTAAGGTACGTGCGACGTACGAGCATTACTTTATATGAGAGCATTTGTGAAATGCATAATGTATATTGACTTCATCGATGGTTGTGCGCATGGCTATATGTATGTGTTGATATATATGGGGTACTGGGCCTATATGACTATTGTACGGCATTTGAGATGCCTGAGAATGATCGTGGGATCATGTACTCATTATAAGACATGTGAGATGTCTAGGTATAATGGAAAATTGGTAAATAAATGCTAGGCATTTGAGCTATCTATGATTGATAGCGAAATTGAGAAATCAGTACTAGATATTGAGATATCTATATTTGTATGTATAATGAACTTGGAATCATTGATTATTGATACTTGAGAATCAGGCATGCTATGAGTTAAATCAATGTGTTGATTTACTGATTTATGAGATTTGATGAGTTTGATGATTGTGAGAACAGGGACAGTACACGGAATCCCGGATGAGGATGTTTCCATCCAGGGAGTATCATTTAAAATTCATTAATATTTACTTGTGTTGTAAATTATGAATTTCATTATTGTGATTACGAGATTTTGTGTATTGGTATGCTCACCCCGTTGGGGGCTGTCTCTGTTGGGGCAGGTGAACAGGTGCATCGATGGCTATGGAGCTGGGCTCGAGCTGTTGATTGGATGCACTCACAGGATCGTGGTACCAGGGCTTGATGGAGCACGGTATCGTATAGAGTGCTTATATACACCCGAGGTTTATATACACATTTATGATGCTCGCTTGTGAGCATGGATATTCTTGTATATGGGTTGTATATAAAGGCATGAGCCTTTCTCTCTTTCATTATATGTTGCATGCAATTGTGGTAGAATTGCTAATGATATGAGAGTCGTTAGTGTATTATGTGGGTGTTGAAACCCACTTTTGTCGTCTTATGTGTGGTGTCTTCCCTGGCTGGGAATTTACTTTGTGTTCAGTATTCTGTTGGGTATTGTGTATTCCCTGGCCGAGAATTATATTATATGATGTGCTTTTGTTTTGGGATAGCTCAATTTACGAGGAGACTCTGCCCAAATTTTTATAAAAGTCCACAATGTGAAAAGTGGCAAAATGGGGATGGTGATGGGCAACTCTATGGTCTATATGTTAGTAGAGATGATCTTATAACGTTGAATATTAAAGGAATTTTGTAAGCATCATTTGAGCTTCCCGATTGACTTTTTATTGAAAGCATGTGCCACACATAATGGTTAATACACTAATTAAGGGTTAAGGGCTTGGGGTCCTTACATTAGTGGTATCAGAGCAGTGGTTAGCTCTTTGGGGCTGTTGAGGGCCTGGAACATATTTATGCATGATAGTAGTTAGTGTGGTGTGACACAACTATTTTACTTATGTGCATTTGTGATATGTGATCATAGTGAAACGATTATATGTCATGACATCTATAGAATCATAATATAACCTGTTGATTATGATTGTGAGTTGTGACACAGGGACAACCAAGTGGAGCATTTTGAAATGCATTGGGATACAGGAAGTACTTTATACTCATAGTTTATGCATTTACTCATTATAATCATATTTTGTGGAATATGGATTATCGTATGCTCATGGTTTGGAATTGTTCCTGTAGGGACACTATGACGTGGAAAGGCTAAGGCCATGGTTGAAAAGGCACGAAACGGTAACCTGCATTTTATATACATCCTGGAATTATGCATTGTGGTTGCATGTATACATGTAGTGATGATTTTAATGCTTTGCCGCCAAATGTTGAAGCGAGGGGTGGGAGTACCGCATGTCGCATTTGAGCGAGGTGCATTAAAATACACTCATGATGATGTATGTTGGTATATGGATTATGCTTTGTGATGCAGGTATGGATGAAATACTTGGTGAATATCCCATGAGTCATTGTTATGGATGAGTGATGATTTTAAATGCTTGCCGCTATTTATTATTTTGTGCCGCTAAAATGTGAAGCGAGGGGTGGGAGCGCCGCATGTCACATTGAAGCGTGGTTAGCATATGAGGCGAGGAAAGAATATTTGCCGCTAAAATGTGAGGCGAGGGGTGGGAGTACCGCATGTCCATTTAAGCGAGGTTATTCTATGCCGCCTATATGTGAAGCGAGGGGTGGGAGTACCGCATGTTTTTACTTGAGCGAGGGGCATTAAAATACACTACCGTGACAATGACTATGGATCGGCTATATTGACTGGCGATGGTTATTGCCGCCATGTATATTGATAGCGATGGTTCATGCCGCTATATTGACTGGCGATGGTTCTCGCCGCCATGTATATTGATAGCGATGGTTCATGCCGCTATATTGACTGGCGATGGTTTTTGCCGCCATGTATATTGATAGCGATGGTTCATGCCGCTATATTGACTGGCGATGGTTCTTGCCGCCATGGATATTGATAGCGATGGTTTATTCCGCTATATTGACTGGCGATGGTTCTTGCCGCCATGTATATGGATAGCGATGGTTCATTCCGCTATATTGATTGGCGATGGTTCTTGCCGCCGGATATATTGCTAGCGATGCCTCTTTCCGCTATTATGTGGACGATGATTCATGCTCAGGTGTATAGCGGGGTTTCATGCCACTTATTATATGACGAGGTATCATGCCGTCGATTCTATAGCGATGGATTGTGCCGCTATGTGCTCAGCACAGGATTTTGCCGCCTTCGAGCGATGGGTGCTGCGAGCGACGGAGACAGGTATGCCGCTATATTGATAGCGATGAGGTATGGCATATTACTTGTGTTAGCATTATTGTGGATACTATGTGTTGCTATATATATGCCATGCGTTTGACGATGAGATTATGGATGCCGTGTATTGCCATGTACCGTCGTATGTTTGACGATGTTAGTTGGATGTCATATGTTGACATATGCCGTCACGGGATGACGATGACATAGTTGATGTTCTATGTAGACGTATGGCGTCGTTTTGATGATTAATACATTTATGTTATGTATTTGGTTATATGGTTTGAGTGCCTTGGTGGGCACATGGTAGTGTCTGAGTCACTAGTTGACGAGACCATTATGCCGAGCAAGTTGCTCGAGGAACTATTGGGTGCGCCGTATAGGAATTATACCGCAGCACATATTCGAAATATTTGTCGAGCAATGATACCCTTGGGTATGCTCGTTGGTTTGGCTAGGGGCAAGTGATTGGTGGTAAGAGTAGTCATTGAGGAAACTACTCGCTTGTGTTGTGATGTAGGGTAGACATGGTTGCACCCACCCTGAGGGTGTGGGATAAGTCTTAACGGATTATGATTGCATCATAAGTGAGCAAGGACACCGGGTTGTCCATTGTGCTTGGTATTTTAGAGATATGCTGGGCGATGACCCACAACTCTAATAATTTGTACGATATGGTATACCGGATTGGGACGTGTGTCACGTCGATAAGCTGGTACGAGCCTATGGAGACAGTGCTTTGCTAGCCAGATATCGTGGTAATGATATAGTGTGATTGTTGGAGCCATGATACTGCACGATGGAACCGAGTTTGGTGAATCGTATGATGATACGATGAAAGCTTTTGGCAGGCTTTTGATTGTCCCTTTGTAGCATGATGTTGAGGCATGTGACACCCCATGAGAACGTTTATACGTCTACTGTTTTGAGGGATTTGTCTGGGGCAGCTCATAATGTTGGAGTACTAACAAGAGAGTCATCAGGTCGTTATTGACTCGATCTGAGGGAACCCGTGCATTTGGGATGCAATGGGTGTTATTGTATCCAGTTTTCCGAACAGTGGTTCGAGACTTGTGGATCTCGAGTTCGATGGCACTCCCCTTGTGGGGAAGGAGGTAGTATTATACCCATTTGGAAATCTTTGAAAGATTCGGTAAGTTGGTACGTGTAGTGTTGATTTTGGGAATCACACCGTGTTGTTGATCGTCGATTATCGTTCTCCACTGGGTAGGGAATGACTCAGAATTGATAGTTGTGTTTGGGGCTTAGGGGTATGTTGTAGATACCCGAGCCAAGTGCATTGAGTATGCATGTGATGTCAGTGCTTATGCAGGTATACCGGCGAGTATACAGATGCCAGTTATTGATTTCCTTCTTGTCAAGCATAGAGTTATGCTACTTTTGGATGGTTAAATCTCTGATGAGAGATATGGAACACCTTGAGATTGGGAATCTCCATGGCACGATGATTATGAGGGATAATCGTGAAGTTAGTTAACTTCCCTTGAGGAGGGATTATCTTGTGTGGGTTGAGATGTTCCCTGGTTGGTGTTTCCCTTCGAGTTATACGATAGCCTTCCCAAGTTTGGATTGTTAAATCCTAGGATTGCCAAGGGATGGCAGGAATTCAGATTGGTTGGGTGTCGCTGCCGACACAAGCGTTGAGGATGCAATGGGTTTATTGCATGTCCTTTCAGAATTTGAACTCTGTGGAGTCTCGATGGTTTGTTTATGATCAGGATGTGATCCTTGGAATATCCGGAGGTGGGTATCTTGTGAGATGTCTTCTGTGTGAATCTGCGGCCGTGAGTTGCCCAAATTGAGTTGCAATGATGCGACTGCTCATTCGATGGAGGAGGTTTGAAAGTGGAAACCAGGTTTGGTATGTGTGCACCGTGGTATGCTAATGTTTCCCTCGTAACGATGTATGTTAGACATCGTGAGTCATGATAAAGATATCATTGGACGATATCTACGATGGAATCGGGAGCGATTCGAATCCTTGCAGTTTCAGTTGCATAACTGCTTTTGGATTATTAGCGTTGAGTGGTGCTGACGCTCTTTGACGTTACGATTGATTTGGAAGTCTATTCCACACCAGAGATTGACACGAGGTCAACGCTCTCACGGTTGAGGTGTCATTCAGGGTGCGTTCTTACTAGTGGTATTAGAACGAAGGATGACTGTCCGATCTACGGTCGTAAATATTGGTTGTTTTGCAGTCATGACGGACTGACTTTTGGGATGACCCGCATCGAGGTACGTTTTGCCTCTTGGGCGATATGTTGGTGTTGGTAAGTCGCTCTGTTTCAGAGTTTGAAGAGAGGTAAGTATCCTCGCGGTTTTAAGACGATTCTGATATGGTCAGGAATCGAGGTTATGGCTTCATGTTATTGCGTAGCCCGGGTGTTACGTGATACACCGGTGCTAATTTCGAGGACGAAATTCTTTTAGTGGGGGATATTGTGATGACCAGAGATTAGGGATGTTAATCCCGGAGTGTTATTAACCCCTAAAGTTGTTTGCGTGGCGATTTGGGGTTTAATCGAAGTGTTGGGCCTTCTGGGCTCGTCTATTTGAGTAGTTGGGATCGTTGGATCCCGAGGTTGAGATCGTATTCTCATTTCGGTGAAAACCTGTGAGTTGGGTTTTTAGTGTGACTCAGAATCTCGGGTGCTGTGTGTGGGCACCGGTATGGGGTTTTTGAGTTAGAGAGAGAATTTTTGAAAACAGATGATTTTTAATGAATCATGATGTATTTGTGGGGCTATTAGTATTTTGGGGTATTTTTGCTATAAATACCAGTTGAACTCGAGATTTTAATTATCGGAACCATTTTCTCCACCTTCCCTCTCTCTCCTCGCCCGCGCGATTTCCCGTCTGCCCCTACCCCCGCGCACAAAAGTCGTTCTCCCGCCGCCGTCCGGCCGCCGTTCGGCGCGTCCGACCCGCCGTTGGAATCGTCTCTCCGAGGCGCTCCTTTCTATACCAACAATTCAAAGTTTCGCCGAGAATCGCGTTCGGATTTGCCAGAAAAGCGTAGGGTTCGGATCTGGAATTCTGTCCGATTTGTGGATCGATTTTGGTACGATTTTTGGGGCTTTTCTCCCAGTGTTTTTGGGGCGTTTTGGTGCTTAGTTTGGGTCGAAAATTTCTTGCTTTATGGTTCAAAGATTTTGGTTGCCAATTGGTTCGATTTTCATGCTGTTTGATGAGTTAGGGTTCGAAAAATTGGGGTTTTTGACTAGGAGTGATGATTCTTGTTAGTAATTGATTAATTCATGTTTTAGATGCATTATGATGCTTGATTGTGTTCGAATTGAGGAATTGGATTCGAATTTAGGGCTTTGAATTCGAATTTTGGGGGTTTTGGCATGTGGGGCGATTATTCATGTTGTTGATTGATTAATTCATGTTTAGATGAATTATGGTGTTTAATTGGGTTCGATTTGTGTTGTGAAGGTTCGAAAATTTGTGGGGAATTCTTGAGCAATTTTCGATATTGGTTTATTGTCGTGTGTTGACAATATTTTTGAGGGTTATGGGTGTGCTTGAGCATGGGTTGCATGTTCGTAATTAATTGTGAATTAATTTATCGTGTTAGCACATCGTTCCTCGGAGCATGGAACTCGAGCAAGGTTTGGCTCGGACTTCGGAGATTTAAGGTACGTGCGACGTACGAGCATTACTTTATATGAGAGCATTTGTGAAATGCATAATGTATATTGACTTCATCGATGGTTGTGCGCATGGCTATATTTATGTGTTGATATATATGGGGTACTGGGCCTATATGACTATTGTACGGCATTTGAGATGCCTGAGAATGATCGTGGGATCATGTACTCATTATAAGACATGTGAGATGTCTAGGTATAATGGAAAATTGGTAAATAAATGCTAGGCATTTGAGCTATCTATGATTGATAGCGAAATTGAGAAATCAGTACTAGATATTGAGATATCTATATTTGTATGTATAATGAACTTGGAATAATTGATTATTGATACTTGAGAATCAGGCATGCTATGAGTTAAATCAATGTGTTGATTTACTAATTTATGAGATTTGATGAGTTTGATGATTGTGAGAACAGGGACAGTACACGGAATTCCGGATGAGGATGTTTCCATCCAGGGAGTATCATTTAAAATTCATTAATATTTACTTGTGTTGTAAATTATGAATTTCATTATTGTGATTATGAGATTTTGTGTATTGGTATGCTCACCCCGTTGGGGGCTGTCTCTGTTGGGGCAGGTGAACAGGTGCATCGATGGCTATGGAGCTGGGCTCGAGCTGTTGATTGGATGCACTCACAGGATCGTGGTACCAGGGCTTAATGGAGCACGGTATCGTATAGAGTGCTTATATACACCCGAGGTTTATATACACATTTATGATGCTCGCTTGTGAGCATGGATATTCTTGTATATGGGTTGTATATAAAGGCATGAGCCTTTCTCTCTTTCATTATATGTTGCATGCAATTGTGGTAGAATTGCTAATGATATGAGAGTCGTTAGTGTATTATGTGGGTGTTGAAACCCACTTTTGTCGTCTTATGTGTGGTGTCTTCCCTGGCTGGGAATTTACTTTGTGTTCAGTATTCTGTTGGGTATTGTGTATTCCCTGGCCGGGAATTAAATTATATGATGTGCTTTTGTTTTGGGATAGCTCAATTTACGGGGAGACTCTGCCCAAATTTTTATAAAAGTCCACAATGTGAAAAGTGGCAAAATGGGGATGGTAATGGGCAACTCTATGAGTCTATATGTTAGTAGAGATGATCTTATAACGTTGAATATTAAAGGAGTTTTGTAAGCATCATTTGAGCTTCCCGATTGACTTTTTATTGAAAGCATGTGCCACACATAATGGTTAATACACTAATTAAGGGTTAAGGGCTTGGGGTCCTTACACATTGGCACATCACCTTATAAGTTGGTATTTGGTAAGGCATGTCACCTCCCTGTTGAACTTGAACATAAAGCATATTGGGCTATTAAATGGTTGAACTTTGACTGTCAGGCTGTAGGTGAGAAGCGTCTTCTACAATTGAATGAGATGGAAGAATTCAGGAATCAAGCATATGAGAATGCCAAGATTTACAAAGAGAAAACTAAGAAGTGGCATGATTCGCGTATACAACAAAGGGAATTCAAGGTAGGAGATGCTGTACTCTTGTTCAACTCCAGATTGCGACTCTTCCCAGGGAAACTACGCTCTCGTTGGTCCGGACCATTCACCATTGCAAAAATCTATCCCTCTGGTGCAATTGAAGTTACTGATCCTAGCAGGGGAACATTTACAGTGAATGAGCAGCGCTTATGGCATTACCACATGAGCAATGAAGTCCAAACGGTTACCTCTATAGTCTATCTTGACGACTAAGAAAGAGGAGATGACAATCCAGCTTGGGACTATAAATCAAGAACTTTTTTTTTATTCCCTTTGTTTCTTTTTCTTTTCTTTAGTTTAGTTTTATTGATTTTGTTATTTTGTTTACTTTTGTTTTGCAGTATGAATCCATGTGTGTCGAGGAGCACCACTACCCAGTCCCCCATCCGGAGCATGATGAGGACGACGATCAGTGACGATCGTCGTCATGGTATGTGTCTTTGCCTTTGCATTTATTTTTCTTGTTCATTGAGGGCAATTCACATGCTAAGTTTGGGAGGGTTTTTGAGTATTTGTATATATCTTGCTTTTGCACATATTGCTACTTGTCTTGTTTCTTTTCCTAGCATGACTGCATGATGTTGAGACTAATTCGTCCTTGAGCATTACCAAAAAAAAAAATTTTTTTATTGATTGAGTTATTCTTGAGAATTGATGAGTTGGAATTGCAACGGTAATACATTATGAAATTAATCCTCATCTAGATAGAAGTCATGGAAATGCTTAACTTGTTTGTATATATCCTTTGTTAACTACATGTCATTACTGAGGAATAATTTGAGCACTTATTGAGTCATGATTGAGTGAAGTATGTATTGATTAAATTGAAAACTTGTGTTAACTATGATGAGTCTTGAGTATCTTAGATAACTCTACAGTTTAGTGAAAGCACTTTGAGGCGAAATTTATAATTAGGAACTAGACTTGGAAATGATTTAGGCGATCTTTGGACCGTTTGTGCCTTTCAAGCCTACCTTGTATACATTATTCCTTAGTGTCCCCTTTTGAGCCTTATTGAAAAAGAATGGAATATGCATTGCATATGATTAGACCCCCATTCGACATTCTTGGCAAACTCATTATACCCACCTTGGTTTGAGCCTAAAAGAACAATTTCATCCATCCCTAGGAGAGTATAATGAATCTCATTCATTGCATTAAATTGTTATATGTTGAGAAGTTCATTGTGAAAGAAATGAAATGAACAAAAGAATGAGCAAAGAAAAAGAAAAGATGTAGAGAAAAAGCCTTGAAAAAAAAAAAAAAGTTAAATAAGACCCAAAGTGGCCAAGGCTAGAAAATGTGAAGAGAAGCTCAACGATTATGTGAGAAGATTTTGAACTGATTCTGTTATACTCTCTTCTTTGCTTCTATCCTACCTTTTCTTTGGAGCCGCAACAAAAGGCCTAACGTTAAAAGCTTTTAAAGTCCTGTTGATCCAAGTCTAGGGAATAATTACATTAGTGGAGAAGTGCTGGATAGTAAATCTGTAGAGTAGTTCAAAGTAATCTTGACTAGGAGTTGATATGGCACATGTTGATCTTAAAGATATGTATGTAACTCATGTTTGACAATAGCACACACGCACGTTCCGATGTTGCGATGTATTGTTTAACTTAGGAGAAATTGCTTCTTGTTAAGTGTTGAAGGACTTCTATTGATGTGTAAGTAGGATTTCTGAGATTTTACGTATGTTGTAAAGATGATCATACTTAGTATCGAGTTTAACTTTTCTTTTTGAGCTTATTGCTTGTTCGAGGACGATCAAGTCTAAGTTTGGGGGAGTTGATAGGCTTAGATTTTGAGTGTTTTTAACTGTAGATTCTTCATACTTTCCGTTCTTTTTCCTGGATGATATTATGCTTTTTGGTGTTTATTCGTTTGTTTCAGGAAAATAGATCGGAAGTGGAAGAAATGAGCCAATATGAAGATAACGGGCGAAATCGAGGCGAAAAAGAGCTGAAATTGAGGAAATGAGATTTTCGGAATCTCGATCGATCGAGATTTACTCTCGATCGATCGAGCCAGGCAGAAAGTGAGAATCAGAATTTTTGAAGACTCGATCGATCGGTGGAAATCTCGATCGATCGAGCTAGGCAGTAACTTCGGAGCTATTTTTTCAAATTCTCGATCGATCGGTGGAAATTCTCGATCGATCGAGCAAGACAGTGAGTTTCAAAAGCTGGCATGAACAGTGCACCGATCGATCGGTAGAAATTCTCGATCGATCGAAACGCGAAATCCTGAAGATTTTATTTTCCTTTTTTATCGTGATTTTGGAGGGCTTTTAAGCGGGAATCTTGATTCATTTCGGGAAGACACACGAGATCAGACCATTTTCAGACAATTTTTAGGTCAAGGAGAGCCGTCCGAGCCGCCGCCCAACGCCGGAAAAGGAGATCCAATCTCTGTTCTTCGTCCAAGGTCGAGCCAATCTATTCCGGAGTGCAAGGAAGGAACAAGAGAAGAAATCATGGTGCAACGCACGGATTCATCCATCGTTTATCGTATTTCTGAACTTTAATTTATTTGATTTTCAATTTCATTTGATGTTTTAGAGGTCGAGAGACAATAAAACTCTTATGTATTTGATTTGAATTAAATTTAGTTTATATTATTGAGTTTTAGTTTCGTTGTGTTTGATTATTGATTCATTGGTATTTGAGTGCATTGATTGTTATTGTTCATAAATTAATTGCATGTGTAGATCAAAGTCTAGCTAGCTTTGATTGAATTTGAGGGTTACAGCCGAGATCGAGAGATAACGTTGTAACACGCTCCATTAATTTATGATGTATGTCACGATTGAGATCGAGAGATGATATCGCATACGTGAGAACTTGGAATCGAGAGATTTAGAGTTATAAGGTTTTGAAAATCTATGCAACTTTGAATTAGTAAATAGGTGCCCGAGAGTGACTTATTCTAGTTTATCGTTAGTTTCTTTACAGCTCGAGAGAGTGTATCGAATAATATCGAGAACCTTTCACCTTTAAAATCAATTGGTTGATAATTTGAGAATTCCATTGAATCATTAGAGATAACATAATTGAACGACGAAGCTCGGTAATTTTCTCGAGTAACTTACCTTTGCATTTCCGGAACCATTCTTTTCATTATTTCTAGTTTAATCTTTATTCTTTAGTTTAATTTAGCTTTAGTTAATCAAACTTCTTTTATCGTAGGCTAAATATAATTTTATTAATCTTATTTGGTACTTATACGTTAGTCCCTGTGGATTCGACAACCTGTACTTAATTTTCACTATACTAAAACTTGACAACCGTGCACTTGCGGTAGAATCGCTTCAAACCATTCTTTGAAATATCTTTTCTTTAAAAATAAAGCGGTCAACCTCCGCTCCGGTGGAAGAAGGATCATCCACCCGGGCAGGTCATCGGTAACCCTCTTGCTCCTCTGCGTACCAGAGGACAGATGATCAATGAATTCCTTCATACATCATTCATTTCTCACATAGAACCTAAGAATATTGATGAAGCTATCATGCCACAAAGAGACTACAAGAGTCTACCAAAAGTCCTCATCATATCATCATACGATTCGCTGAACTCGAATCTGTGATGACCAGGGATTATAGATGTTAATCCCGTAGTGTTAATAATCCCTAAAGTGGTTTTACGTGGCAATTTGGAGTTTAATCGAGGTGTTGGGCCTTCTGGGCTCGTTTATTTGGGTAGTTGGGATCGTTGGATCCAGAGGTTGAGATTGTATTCTCATTTGGGTGAAAAACCTAAGAGTTGGGTTTTTGACGTGTCTCGGGATCTCGGGTGCTTGTGTGAGCACCGGTAGGGGGTTTGGAGTTAGAGAGAGAATTTTTTAAAACAGATGATTTTTAATGAATCGTGATGTATTTGTGGGGCTATTAGTATTTCGGGGTATTTTTGCTATAAATATCAGTTGAACCCGAGATTTTAGAATTAATTTCATTTCAGCCCCTCTTTCTTTCTCTCTCTCGCGCCCGCGCCCATTCCCGATCTCCCCAGCCCCCGCGGCTTCAAGCCGTGCGCCCGCCGCCGTCCGGCCGCCGTTCGGCGCGTGCGACCTGCCACCGACTTCGTCTCGTCGAGGCGCAGCTATCCCCTCCGGCAATTCGAAGTTTCATCGCGTTTTGAAGTCGGATTTACAGGAAAGCGTCGATCCCCAATTTCTAGGGTTTATCGGATTTCGACCGATTTACTTCCGATTTTCGATTGGGTAACCTTTCTTACCCTTTTCCATGCTTGTGAAGTATTCCCCTGCCTTTTAGTGAAGTATTGGTTCGAATTTAATTTCGAAATTTGTAGGGTTGAGTTCAAAAATTGGGGGTTTTTGGCAAGGGGTGTTGTTTCTTGCAATTGATTGTATATTGATGCTTAATTGGGTTCGAATTGAGATGTTAGGGTTCGAAAATTTGTAGGGTGTTCTTGAACAATTTTCGATATTGTCTCATTCGTTCCCCTCCCTGCATGTACCCTGCCCCGGGTCTTTTTAAAGGTTAATTGTCGTGTGTTGACAATATTTTGAGGGTTATGGGTGTGCTTGAGCATGGGTTGCATGTTCGTAAATAATTGTGAATTATTTATCGTGTTAGCACATCGTTTCTCGGGCATGGAACTCGAGCAAGGTTTGGCTCGGACTTCGGAGATTTAAGGTACGTGCGACGTACGAGCATTACTATATATGTGAAATGCATAAGGTATTTTTGATTGCATTGAATATTGTGCGTATGGTTATATATATATATATGTTGATATAGCCAAGGAATGACCAAATCTTGATATCGCCGCTTGTAGCGTGCGTGACACTAGAGTAGGATAACTCTTACAAGATATAAGGGGTACTGGGTTTATATGACTATTGTAGGGCATTTGAGATGCCTGAGGATGATCGTAGAATCATGTATTCATTATAAGACATTTGAGATGTCTAGGTTCGTAGAATCATGTATTCATTATAAGACATTTGAGATGTCTAGGTATAATGAAGAATTGGTAAAATAAATGCTAGGCATTTGAGCTATCTGTGATTGATAGCGAGGTTGTGAAATCAGTACTAGATATTGAGATATCTATTTTTGCATGATTAATGGGTTTGCAATCACTATCTGTTGATATTCAAGGATTAGGCATGCGACGAGTTAATCAATGTGTTGATTTACTGATTTTTGAGATTTGATGAGTTTGATGATTGTGAGAACAGGGATAGTACACGGAATCCCGGATGAGGTTGCCATCCAGGGAGTATCATTTAAATTCATTAGTATTTACCTTTGTTGTAAATTATGAATTTCATTATTGTGATTATGGGATTTTGTGTATTGGTATGCTCACCCCGTTGGGGGCTGTCTCTGTTGGGGCAGGTGAACAGGTACATCGATGGCTTTGGAGTTGAGCTCGAGCTGTTGATTGGATTTACTCCCAGGATCGTGGTACCAGGGCTTGAAGGAGCACGGTATCGTATAGAGTACTTATATACACCTGAGGATTATATACATATTCATGATGCTCGCATGTGAGCACGATTATACTTGTATATGGGTTGTATATAAAGGCATGAGCCTTTCTCTCTTTCATTCTATGTTGCATGCAATTAAGGGTAGAATTGCTGATGATATGAGAGACATCGGTGTATTATGTGGGTGTTGAAAACCACTTTTGTTATCATATGTGTGGTGTCTTCCCTGGCTGGGAATTTACTTGTATTACTGCATTCTGATGAGTATTATGTGTTTCCCTGGCCGGGAATTATGTTATGTGTTGTGCTTTTATTTCGGGATAGCTCTAACTCTGCCCAAATTTTTATAAAAAGCCCACAATATAAAAAGTAGCACCAAGGGGATGGTAAAGGGCGAACATATGAGTCCATTTGTTGTTAGGCTGATGATCTTGTGATATTGAGTATTAAAGGAAATTTTGTAATTGCCATTCAATGGTAAAGTATCATCTGAGCTTCCCGGTTGACTTTTTATTGAAAGCATGTGCCACACATAGTGGTTAATACACTAATCAGGGGTTAAGGGCTAAGGGGGTCCTTACATTAGTGGTATCAGAGCAGTTGATTGCTCATTGGGGCTGTTAAGGGCCTAGGAAGTTATTGATAGCACATATTTATGCATGATGGCATTAATGTTGTATGACATAACAAATTGTTTATGTGCTATTATGATATGAAAAGTTGTATTGCTAACCATTGTGGTTGCAGGAATCGTGTGGAACACGATAGGATGGCATTAATAGTGATGTCTGGCACTCCGTGTGTTACGTGCCAAGGAATCTGATTTTGTAAGAGAATCAGGTAAAGGGATATTTCCGAGGTAACATGTCTTGGTATACGTATTGACATGCAAGTGGTTGCATATATGTATTGAATGTTGATGCATAGCGTATATGGCTATTGCTGTTAACCCTGATGGTTGCAGGTTACAGGAAATATGGAGAACGAAAAGGAATGATGATTATACATATGTACGGGCATCCCAAGGGCAACATGTATTATGTGTTTAGTCATTTAACACAAGGTAAATCAAGGTATGCATAAGATAGTGCATTATGATATGATACATGTTGATACACATCGTTTTGCATATGTATATTGTGAAATATAAAGTGAGGATTTCAATGCTTACGCTAAGGTCCATATGAAGCGAGGAAAAAATTCCGCTTATGTGGAGTAGTAAGGAGCATTGAAATGCACTATTGATATTTCACGAGTCCAGGTTATCCTAGTGAGGATTTCAATGCTTACGCTAAGGTCCATATGAAGCGAGGAAAAATTCCGCTTATGTGGAGTAGTAAGAAGCATTGAAATGCACTACTGATAAGTGACTCAATTCCATAAGAACCAAGAATTCTGCTGACATGGATTCCATAGGAAGCGAGGAAAAAATTCCGCTTACGTGGATTTCCATAAGGAGCAAGAATTCTGCTTACGTGGATTCCATAGGAAGCGAGGAAAAATTCCGCTTACGTGGAAAAGGAAGGAGGAACCCTAATTTCATGTGTCGATTTATATTCATTTCTCTATGAGGACACGGTTGATAGCGATGGTTCATTCCGCTATATTGATTGGCGATGGTTCATTCCGCCAGGTGTATTATAGCGATGGTTCATTCCGCTATATTGATTGGCGATGGTTCATTCCGCCAGGTGTATTATAGCGATGGTTCATTCCGCTATATTGATTGGCGATGGTTCATTCCCCCAGGTGTATTTATAGCGATGGTTCATTCCGCTATATTGATTGGCGATGGTTCATTCCGCCAGGTGTATTTATAGCGATGGTTCATTCCGCTATATTGATTGGCGATGGTTCATTCCGCCAGGTGTATTGATAGCGATGCCTCTTTCCGCTACTATGTGGACGATGATTCATGCTCAGGTGTATAGCGAGGTTTCATGCCACTTATTATATGACGAGGTGTCATGCCGTCGATTCTATAGCGAGGGATTGTGCCGCTATGTACTCAGCACAGGATTTTGCCGCCTTCGAGCGATGGGTGCTGATTACGCACTATTATTGAGCGACGGAGACAGGTATACCGCTATATTGTTAGCGATGAGGTATGAGATATTGCTATTCTATTTGCTTTATTGTAGCTGGCATGCGTTGAGATACATGTTTTATTATGACTATGTTACTAGCATAATAGTGGATGACATACGCTGATGTACATGTATCATCACTAGTTGACAATGTCTTAGATGCCATGAGTTGGCATGTATCGTCACGGGATGACGATGACGATGGTGTAGGAGATGTCTTATTAGACATGCATCATAATTACGATGAACAATGTGTTGAGTATACGTATTCAGTGGTATGCATTGGGTGCCGGTACCGAGCACAAGGTGGTGTGTGCGGCACCGATTGACGTGGCCCTTATACCGAGCGGGTTGCTCGAGGAATGGATGGATGCGCTGTACATGTGATTGTACCGCAGCTTATGTTTGGGGTAATCATATTACGAGTGGTGATATCCTTGAGGTATGCTCGTTGGAATGGCTTTTGGCCATGTGATTTGACGACAGGAGTAATCATAGAGGAAATTACTCGCTTTCTGTCGATGTGACATGTGGTAGACATGGTCACACCACCCTTGAGGGTGTAGGATGGGTCCTAAGGGAGTAGGATCAGGTTATGTTAAGTACATAGGGACATTGGAGTGTCCAGGGTGTATCGGCATTTGAGAATTGTTGGGTAAAGACCCACTACTCTATTGAGTTTTCTTCCCATAGTATGATATACCATGTGGAAACGTCCGTCTTATTGGTAGGTTTGAGGTGAACCTAGAGAGGCAGCGACTAGTTTGTCTGCCGTGTGTGTGCAGCACCATGAGGGGCTTGCTAGAGCCGTTATACTGCTCGTTGGAACCAAGTTTGGCAAATCGTAAGGTGATACGATGTGGATTGTGGTGGACTCTAGTAGTCACCATGTTATTTGAGGTTGAGGTTGTGCATGCCTCACTGAAACGTGTATACGTTATGTTTAATCTTGGTGAGACTTGTCTGGGACAGCTCACAATGTTGGAGTACCAACAAGAGAGTCATCAAGTCGTTGTTGACTCGAGCTGAGGAAAACAGTGTATTTGGGATACAATGGGTGTTATTGTATCCAGTTTTTCCGAACGGTGGTTCGAGACTTGTGGATCTCGAGTTCGATGGCACTTCCCTTGTGAGGAAGGAGGTAGTATTATACCTATTTGGGAATCTTTGAAAGATTCGGTGAGCTGGTACGTGTGGTGTTGATTTTGGGAATCACACCGTGTTGTTGATCGTCGATTATCGTTCTCCACTGGTAGGGAATGACTCAGAATTGACGGTTGTGTTTGGGGCTTAGGGGTAGGTTGTAGATACCCGAGCCAAGTGCATTGAGTATGCATGTGATGTTAGTGCTTAGGCAGGTATACTGGTGAGTATACGGATGTCAGTTATTGATTTCCTTTCTGTCAAGCATAGAGTTATGCTATTTTGGGATGGTTAAATCTCTGATGAGAGATATGGAACACCTTGAGATTGGGAATCTCCATGACACGATAATTATGAGGAACAATCGTGAAGTTAGTTGACTCCCTTTGAGGAGGGATTGTCTTGTGTGGGTTAAGATATTTCCCTTGTTGGTATTTTCTTTCGAGTTTTCGATAGCCTTCCCAAGTTTGGATTGTTAAATCCTTGGATTATCAAGGGATGGCAGGAATTTCGGATTTGTTGGGTGTCGCCGACGACACAAGCGTTGAGGATGCAATGGGTTTATTGCATGTCATTTCAAATTTGAAACTCTGTGGAGTCTCGATTGTTTATTATGACCAGGATGTGGTTCTTGGGATATCCGGAGGTGGACATCTTGTGAGATGTCTTTTGTGTGGATCGGTGGCCGTGAGTTGCCCGATCCGAGTTGCAGAGGGTGCAACTGCTCCTTGGATGGGTGGTCTGTATAGTGGGAACCAGGTTTGGTATGTATACACCGTGGTATACTAGTGTTTCCCTCGTAACGATGTATGTTAGACATCGTGAGTCATGATAGAGATGTCATTGAATGATATCTACGATGGAATCGGGAGCGATTCGAATCCGTGCAGTTTCCGTTGACTAACTGCTTTTGGATTTTTAGCGTTGAGTTGTGCTGACGCTCTTTGACGTTATGATGGATTCGGGAGTCTATTCCACTCCAGAGTTCGACACGAGGTCAACGTTCTCACGGTTGAGGTGTCATTCAGGATGCGTTCTTACTAGTTGTATTAGAACTAAGGATGACAGTCCGATCTACAGTCGTAAGTATATGTTATTTTGCAGTCAGGAGAGACTGACTTTTGGGATGAGCCGCATCGAGGTAAGTTTTGCCTCTTAGGTGATATGTCGATTTTGGTATGTCGCTCTGTTTCAGAGTTTGTTGTGAGATAAGTATCCTCGCGTTTATTAATACGATTCTGATATGGTCAAGAATCGAGGTTATGGCTTCATGTTGTTGTGTAGCCTGGGTGTTACGTGATACACCAGTGCTAATTTCGAGGACGAAATTCTTTTAGTGGGGGATATTGTGATGACCAGGGATTATAGATGTTAATCCCGTAGTTTTAATAATCCCTAAAGTGGTTTTACGTGGCAATTTGGAGTTTAATCGAGGTGTTGAGCCTTCTGGGCTCGTTTATTTGGGTAGTTGGGATCGTTGGATCCAGAGGTTGAGATTGTATTCTCATTTGGGTGAAAAACCTAAGAGTTGGGTTTTTGATGTGTCTCGGGATCTCGGGTGCTTGTGTGAGCACTGGTAGGGGCTTTTGGAGTTAGAGAGAGAATTTTGAAAACAGATGATTTTTAATGAATCGTGATGTATTTGTGGGGCTATTAGTATTTCGGGGTATTTTTGCTATAAATATCAGTTGAACCCGAGATTTTAGAATTAATTTCATTTCAGCCCCTCTTTCTTTCTCTCTCCCGCGCCCGCGCCCATTCCCGATCTCCCCAGCCCCCGCGGCTTCAAGCCGTGCTCCCGCCGCCGTCCGGCCGCCGTTCGGCGCGTGCGACCTGCCACCGGCTTCATCTCGTCGAGGCGCAGCTATCCCCTCCGGCAATTCGAAGTTTCATCGCGTTTTGAAGTCGGATTTTACAGGAAAGCATCGATCCCCAATTTCTAGGGTTTATCGGATTTCGACCGATTTACTTCCGATTTTCGATTGGGTAACCTTTCTTACCCCTTTTCCATGCTTGTGAAGTATTCCCCTGCCTTTTTGTGAAGTATTGTTCGAATTTAATTTCGAAATTTGTAGGGTTGAGTTCGAAAATTGGGGGTTTTTGGCAAGGGGTGTTGTTTCTTGCAATTGATCGATATTTACATGATTTTGATGTATATTGATGCTTAATTGGGTTCGAATTGAGATGTTAGGGTTCGAAAATTTGTAGGGTGTTCTTGAACAATTTTCGATATTGTCTCATTCGTTCCCCTCCCTGCATGTACCCTGCCCCGGTTCTTTTTAAAGGTTAATTGTCGTGTGTTGACAATATTTTGAGGGTTATGGGTGTGCTTGAGCATGGGTTGCATGTTCGTAAATAATTGTGAATTATTTATCGTGTTAGCACATCGTTTCTTGGGGCATGGAACTCGAGCAAGGTTTGGCTCGGACTTCGGAGATTTAAGGTACGTGCGACGTACGAGCATTACTATATATGTGAAATGCATAAGGTATTTTTGATTGCATTGAATATTGTGCGTATGGTTATATATATATATATGTTGATATAGCCAAGGAACGACCAAATCTTGATATCGCCGCTTGTAGCGTGCGTGACACTAGAGTAGGATAACTCTTACAAGATATAAGAGGTACTGGGTTTATATGACTATTGTAGGGCATTTGAGATGCCTGAGGATGATCGTAGAATCATGTATTCATTATAAGACATTTGAGATGTCTAGGTTCGTAGAATCATGTATTCATTGTAAGACATTTGAGATGTCTAGGTATAATGAAGAATTGGTAAAATAAATGCTAGGCATTTGAGCTATCTGTGATTGATAGCGAGGTTGTGAAATCAGTATTAGATATTGAGATATCTATTTTTGCATGATTAATGAGTTTGCAATCACTATCTGTTGATATTCAAGGATTAGGCATGCGACGAGTTAATCAATGTGTTGATTTACTGATTTTTGAGATTTGATGAGTTTGATGATTGTGAGAACAGGGACAGTACACGGAATCCCGGATGAGGTTGCCATCCAGGGAGTATCATTTAAATTCATTAGTATTTACCTTTGTTGTAAATTATGAATTTCATTATTGTGATTATGGGATTTTGTGTATTGGTATGCTCACCCCGTTGGGGGCTGTCTCTGTTGGGGCAGGTGAACAGGTACATCGATGGCTTTGGAGTTGAGCTCGAGCTGTTGATTGGATTTACTCCCAGGATCGTGGTACCAGGGCTTGAAGGAGCACGGTATCGTATAGAGTACTTATATACACCTGAGGATTATATACATATTCATGATGCTCGCATGTGAGCACGATTATACTTGTATATGGGTTGTATATAAAGGCATGAGCCTTTCTCTCTTTCATTCTATGTTGCATGCAATTAAGGGTAGAATTGCTGATGATATGAGAGACATTGGTGTATTATGTGGGTGTTGAAACCCACTTTTATTATCATATGTGTGGTGTCTTCCCTGGCTGGGAATTTACTTGTATTACTGCATTCTGATGAGTATTATGTGTTTCCCTGGCCGGGAATTATGTTATGTGTTGTGCTTTTATTTCGGGATAGGTCTATTTATGGGGAGACTCTGCCCAAATTTTTATAAAAAGCCCACAATATAAAAAGTAGCACCAAGGGGATGGTAAAGGGCGAACATATGAGTCCATTTGTTGTTAGGCTGATGATCTTGTGATATTGAGTATTAAAGGAAATTTTGTAATTGCCATTCAATGGTAAAGTATCATCTGAGCTTCCCGATTGACTTTTTATTGAAAGCATGTGTCACACATAGTGGTTAATACACAAATCTGGGGTTAAGGGCTAAGGGGGTCCTTACAGAATCCAACGAGCAGTATAATAGCAATCAAAAGCACGCTATAACATTGCCACGATATCTGGCTAACAAGCGCTGCCCCCAAAGGCTCATATCAAGCCTACCAACTTCTCATACGTTCCACTCGGTATACCATACCATACAAACCATTCGAGTTGTGGGTCATCACCCACATATCTCTAAAACACCAAGCATAATGGACATCCCGGTGTCCTTGCTCAACCACGAAGCAATCATAATCCATTAGGACTTATCCCACACCCTCAGGGTGGGTGTAACCACGCCTACCGCAGATCACAACAACAAGCGAGTAGTTTCCTCAATGACCACTCTTACCACCAAATACTTGGCCTAAGCCAAACCAGCGAGTATACCCAAGAGTATCATTACTCGAACAATATATACTCCAACTATGTGCTGCGGTACAATCCCTGTACGGTGCACCCAATAATTCTTCGAGCAACCTGCTCGGCATAATGGTCTCGTCAACTAGTGACTCAGACACTACCATGTGCTCACCAAGGGCACTCAAACCATACAACTCAATACATAACATAAATGTATTTATCATCAAAACAACGCAACACGTCTACATAGAACATCAACTATGTCATCGTCATCCCGTGACGGCATATGTCAACATATGACATCCAATTAACATCGTCAAACATATGACGGTACATGTCAATACACGACATCCATAATCTCATCGTCAAACACATGACGTATATAACAACATGTAGTATCCACAATGATGCTAACAAAAGTAATACGCCATACCTCATCGCTATCAAGATAGCGAAATACCTGTATCCATCGTCCACCAGCGGTACACAAGTAGCATCCATCGCTCGTAGGCGACATAATCCAGCGCTACGCACATAGCGGTATAACCCATCGCTATAGAATCAGCGGCATGATCTCTCGTCATAGAGTCAGCGGCATAAGACATCGCTATAGATATCCGGCAGTATGAACCATCGCCATAGGTGTAGCGGAATGACCGGTCGCTATGTAATATCCGGTGGTACGAATCATCGTCAATAGAATACCCGGCGGCATGAACCATTGCCAATAGAATAGCGGAATGAGACATCGCTATCAATATATCCGGCGGCAAGAACCATCGCCAATCAATATAGCGGAATGAACCGTCGCTATCAATATACCTAGCGGCATGAACCATCGCCAATCAATATAGCGGAATGAATCGTTGCTATCAATATACCTGGCGGCATGAACCATCGCCAATCAATATAGCGGAATGAACCATCGCTATCAATATACCTGGCGGCATGAACCATCGCCAAAGAATAGCCGATCCCTAGTCATTGTCATGGTAGTGTATTTTAATGCCCCTCGCTCAAATAAAACATGCGGTACTCCCACCCCTCGCTTAACATATAGGCGGCATAGAATAACCTCGTTTAAATGGACATGCGGCGCTCCCACCCCTCGCTTCACATTTTAGCGGCAAATATTCTTTCCTCGCCTCATATGATAACCACGCTTCAATGTGACATGAGGCCCTCCCACCCCTCGCTTCACATTTTAGCGGCACAAAACAATAAATAGCGGCAAGCATTTAAAATCATCACTCATCCATAACAATGACTCATGGGATATTCACCAAGTATTTCATCCATACCTGCATCACAAAGCATAATCCATATTCCAACATACATCATCATGAGTGTATTTTAATGCACCTCGCTCAAATGCGACATGCGGCACTCCCACCCCTCGCTTCAACATTTGGCGGCAAAGCATTAAAATCATCACTACATGTACACATGCAACCATAATGCATAATTCCATGATGTATATAAAACGCAGGTTACCATTTCGTGTCTTTCAACCATGGCCTTAGCCTCTCGCGTCATAGTGTCCCTACAGGAACAATCCCAAACCATGAGCATACGATAATCCATATTCCCCACAATATGATTACAATGAGTAAATGCATAACTATGAGTACAAAGTACTTCCCATATCCCAATGTATTTCAAAATGCTCCATTTGGTTGTCCCTGTGTCACAACTCACAATCATAATCAACAGGTTATATTATGATTCTATAGATGTCATGACATATAATCGTTTCACTATGATCACATATCACAAATGCACATAAGCAAAAATAGTTGTGTCACACAACACTAACTACTATCATGCATAAATATGTGCTACTCATCCCTATCAGCATGTTCCAGGCCTTCAACAGCCCCAAAGAGCTAACCACTGCTCTGATACCACTAATGTAAGGACCCCCGTGGCCTTAACCCGTTATTAGTGTATTAAGCCATATCATTAGTGCATATAATCATACTATCAGGGGAAAAACCATATGCAAGTGCAACACCCTATGCTATCCAGAAAATTCCTTGCATTTAAACCACATAATATTCAAATTCCCCAACCAAGATTGTTCATATAACATGCACCCTCATATGCACCCTCATAATACACTAACATACTCTTAGTTCATTTAACAATTCTATATCTAATTGCGTGCAAACCATAAATGAACAGAGAAGAGCCGTAGCCCGTTTATACATTCCATATACACGTAATATGTACTCACATAAGAGCACCCAATGAATAAGCGTGTATCTAATGTATAAAACACTCTACGGATACCATTACTGGTGTGTCGATCCTGGAAGCACCTCTCAAGCGCAACTCGATCTCGACCCTGGATCTGAGCGCCTATCCTTCCAGATCTGGTACCTCCATCCTGGAAGTACTTCAATCAATAGCCCGAGCTCAACTCCAAAGCTGCTGCTACACCTGTATCACCTGCCCCAGAAGAGACAGCCCCCCACACGGGGTGAGCATACCAATATCCCAAATCCAATAATCACAACAATACAATTCATAATTTACATAAATGTAAACGCTATGAAATACAAAATATACTCCCTAGATGGTATCATCCTCATCCGGGGTTTCCTGTATTGTCCCTGTTCTCAAAACACTGAAACCATTAAATTCCCAAATGCCAGTTAATCATTACATTGATTAACAATTCCATGAGCCATATACCAATATCATAATCAATAACATCAAATCATTAAACAATGATTATAGACAATCCATGTTTCTCACTTATGGTTTCATAGCTCTATTTCATTGCTCGCTCTACAATAGTGGCATTCCATTTCCACGCATGCTCGATGGCAGCGGCGTCATAATCGATGTTCGCTCACAGGCGACGACATCCCAATCATTGCTCGCTCAAAAGCGGCACCATGCAATTCTCAATGCATATATAGACATGTGAAGCAAGTACCATAAACCATGCATTTCAATCTCCGTTTATTGCTAATACCATGTGTCATGCATTTCCACACACATTCATTGCAATACAGTGTACCAAGCACTCAACAATTGCAATTATATAAAAGGCTATGCTCGTACGTCATACGTACCTTAGAATTCCGTAGCTCGAGTCCAAACTTTGCTTGAGTTCCATACCTCGAGAAATATGTGCTAAAACACATAAACAACTCACAATCAAGTATAAGCATGCAACCACGTGTCCAAGCACGTTCAAGACTCCCAATCATATCGTCAATCCATGACGATTACCAAAAATAAAAGCCCCCCGGCTAAGCATGCATAATACCCAAAATATTCCATTTTATATGTTTAATAGATAGCCAAAAACCCAACCAAAAATTCCGTTTAATTAAACTTTGGCATCAACCAATCCATTTTAAAAGCATAGCATTCCCATTGGAATGTAGACATTGCCCCGGAAATGACCCCTTAAAACCTCGATTCCAAAGTCCCGACATTTTTCCAAAATTCCACAAAAAAAAAAAAATACAAACAGTGCCGCGATCGATCGCCCATCAGGCGCGATCGATCGCGCGAGTACACTGCCCGCTGCACTGCCATCCGCGATCGATCGCCAAGCCTCGCGATCGATCGCCAAGACCCTCGCGATCGATCGCCTACTTTTCGCGATCGATCGGCGAGACTGTTCATCACCTTCCCAAATCCAGTAGCATGTCGCGATCGATCGGTGCCTCGCCAAGATCGATCGCGGACTGCGATTTTCCGAAAACTCAAGCTTTAATGGTGTTTTTCACACCCAAACTCCAAACCAACACCCCATACAACCTCAACACCTCAAAAACAACAATTAAACTACATAAAAACACTGAAATCAACATATTAGATTTTAACCCAAAAATCCCCAAATTCAAAACCCACCAAAACTTAACCAAAAACCAACAAGATCACTATCAAATCGAAGACAAAGTCGAGGGGAAGAAACTTACCAACTTATCTTCGAGAAATCCGGCTCCTAGGACGAGCCTCCATCGATTGCTCATCAAAGGAAAAAGGGGAAGGGTTTGGGGTGAGAGAGGCGAGAGAGAGGGAGAGGAGAGGAGAGAAATGGATTCCAAATGACGGATCCCGAGTCCAACTGGTATATATAGCAAAAATGCCCCAAAATACCAATACCTTCACCAATACATCATGATTCATTAAAAATCATCTGTTTTCAAAAACTCTCTCTCCAACAGCAAATCCTCAGACTGGCCCCAACATAAGGCACCCCGGACACCAAGTCCCACTAAAAACCCAACTCAAAGGTTTTTCACCAAATGAGAATACAATCTCATCCCTTGGATCCAACGATCCCAAATGCCCGATTAAACAACCTCGGGAGACACAAAACCGCAATTAATTCCTAATTGCCACAATCAAAAATCCATCAAGGATTAATACCACACCGGGATTAACATCGTAAATCCCCGGACATCACAATTATCCCCCACTAATAAAATTTCATCCTCGAAATTGCACAGGCATACTCTACGTAACACCAGGACTACACAAACAAGGTAAAGCCACAACCCCGATTCTGGACCACATTAGAATCGAATCATCAACTGCCAGAATACCAATCTCGCACCAAGCTCTACAATAGATCAGCGCCAAAACCAATATAAACCTGAAAGATAATAACATACCTCGATGTGAATCGTCCCGGAAGTCAGTCCATCATGACTGCAAATCAATCAAAAACCCTTTGGTTCTAACATAGATATCTCTCCATGATATCCACCAACCGTCCACGATGCTTAACACACATCGTTATGATGTGGACCATTAGTATACAACAGTATACTCACAGAAAATCCGGTTTTTGCTTCCCGGTCCATCTCCTCCAAAGGAGTAGTTGCACCACTTGCAATCCGGATCGGGTAAACCATGGTCACTAATCCACACAAAACACACCACTACAGATGCCCACAACCATGTGTTCCAAGAAATCTTATCTTGGTCCAAAACACACTATCGAGACTCTACAAGGTCTCAAGTTCCACAGGGGACATGCAAGACAAACAACTGCATTCCCAAACACGTGTCGACCGTGACACTAAACAAATCCGAATCCTGGCCATCCCTCATTTATCCTGGGATTCAACAATCCTGAAACAGGAAGGCTATCGAATTATCCAACAAGAACTACCAAGGTTCCAAAACACGACAATCCCTCCTCAGGGAAAGTCAAACAACCCTCACGATCATTCATCAGAATGTATCGTGTCATCGAGATTACCGATCTCGAATTGCCACAATCTCCCACCGGAGATTCATCAACCAAGCACACTAAACCGACGTTCAACAAGGAACGAAATAGAGTTGCTATTCTGATAAGTGTGATTTTTTACACTTAATTTAATATATGATTAAGGACTTTTTTTATAGTGATTCTTAGAAAATATTACGTGTTTTGGTATATATTTGTTTATTTCAGGAATCCGGGTCCAAATGCATAAAAGTGGAAGAATTAAGCTTAAAATGATAAAAAGGACCAAATCGAGCACAACCGGATATTATCAAACATTGAAGGAAATAAATTGGACTGATATATAGCAACACGTAACTTGGGAGGATAGATAGCAAATGCACGTGTATTTTAAAGAGGAGTCCGAGAGATAAAAAACGTGAGCAACATTGATGAGATTCTTACGTAAACTTTTATATAGCAGATAAGTGAGCAATTACAGATAAGGACTGAAGAGTTTACTGGAATCAGAAGAGCAACAGAAGCAAACAGCAATGAAAGATACGTACGTGAAAAGAAGACTCGCAAGATTTAAGAAAGGGAATCAGATATCAGAAGGGGGAGAAGAGAGGCGAAGGACTTCAGAGGAGAAGGCAGACGTGCAGCAAGAGATTAAAGAGGGGAGCAGCATCAGATTAGGGAAGAAGCGAAAGTGCTCCAGAACAAGGAGGAGAGTCATTCACGTGACTTAGGGAGAGTTACGGACGAAGAGTGAGCAGGAAAGGAACAGACGTGAGCAGAAGGGAGAAAGGGGTGAGCAGCAACGTAATTCTGAAGAGCAGTACGTGAGGAGCTTCACGTGGAGAGAAAGAACAGATTGTTACGAGAAAGAAGCGAGAAGAACTCACGTACTGTAAGGATAAGCAACGTGAGTTGGGTGAGAAGAAGAACGTACAGTAGCACTTCACGCACGGCCAAAGGGAGAGACGGAGCTACGGTCGACGACGCGATTCAACATCGCTTGTTTATACGTATTTCTAAACTTTGTTTGATTCTATTTAATTTTCTTATGCTTTTGATGTTGAAAAACATGATATTGCATTTGATTTTAAATATGTTGCTAGGCTAAGTTTGTTATCAAGACTTAGGGGATCCTATGTTATGAACCCATGATTTAATTTGAATGTTTGATTTATTCTTATATATCTAAGTGCATAGATCATTGTTCTTCATGCTTTTAAGGGTTTGGCCATCCTTGAATGATATTAAATTAATGAGATCGAGAGATAAAATTGGAATTCGATATAGTGATTTATGCCGTGGATTTCAGGCTGAGATCGAGAGATAAAGTCAAATACACATGTGATAGCAATAGAAGGCTAGAAGTTTTCATAGATCGATTTACAATATTAATTGTGCAATAAGGGTACGAGAGTGGCTTATTGTTACGTTAGTATTAGATTTGTTATAGCCGGACCAAGGTATAGCAAGTGAATTAGGAAAACTCGTCACCTTAGATTGTTTGAATTTAATTCTTAACTAATAGGCGAATTGTGGGGGATTACATAGGTGAACCGAAAGTCTTGATAATTGTCTCTCTTGATTTCATTCTCATTCTCTATTTATTGTTTGGGTTACAGATTGAATTAATTTGTCACTTTAGTTAATTAGTCATAACCATTTTTCGTAGGCTAAATATAGTTAAACTAGTGGAGTTTGGTACTTATTTCCTAGTCCTCGTGGGTTCGACACTCGTACTTCTAATTTCATTATACTAAAACTTGACACCGTGCACTTGCGGTATAGAATCGCTACATTGGAAATAACTGTTTAAAATAATAGCGATCAAGTTTTTGGCGCCGTTGCCGGGGACTAGTTTTAATAATATCAAACGAGATTAGTTGACTGTAGTTTAGTCATTTATTTGTTTTTATTTTTGATTTTTTTTCTCTCTACTCTTCTACTGTTGGTGTTCTTTTTGGTTGATTGTTAGGTTAAGGCAAGCAAGAGCACACATGGCTAATACCGAGGAGATTCCGGTACCACCAGTTGCAAGATCACTCATGGACTATGCCCACCCTGCATTCCATGGATCACTGTCGAGTATCACGAGACCAACCATACAGGCTAACAATTTTGAGATCAAGCCTGCTATCATACAGATGATCCAACATTCGGTCCAGTTTGGGGGAGCTGCTACAGATGATCCAAATGATCACATCTCCAACTTCTTGGAGATTTGTGATACATTCAAGCATAATGGCGTTACTGACGACGCCATCAGGTTACGTTTGTTTCCCTTTTCTTTAAAAGATAAAGCTAAATCCTGGTTACAATCGTTGCCTGCAGGGTCTATTACCACGTGGGATGGAATGGCGCGGTTGTTCTTGTCAAAATTCTTTCCACCATCCAAGACGGCCAAGATGCGCAATGACATCACTACTTTTGCCCAATGTGATCCAGAGACACTGTATGAGGCTTGGGAGCGCTTTAAAGATCTACTGCGGAGATGCCCACATCACGACCTCCCTATCTGACTGCAGGTACAAACATTTTATAACGGTTTAATTTCTGATAATCGTTCTATGATTGATGCAGCGTCAGGAGGAACTGTGATGAGGAAGACGCCCGAGGAGGCCTATACGCTGTTGGAGGAGATGGCTGCTAATAGTTGTCAATGGCAGTCTGAAAGGAACGTGCCAAAGAAACAAGTTGGATTGCATCAAGTGAGTGAAGTCATTGCCATAGCTGCCCAGTTGGAAGCGCTGAACAAGAAGATGGATAGTTTGAGCATGCATGCAATGCAAGTTCAAACTGTTACATGCGAGCTTTGCCAAGGAGGACATCCGAGCACTGAATGCCAGGTTGGTAACCCTTTCATTACTACTAATGAAGCTGTTAATTTTGTAGGGAACCGACCACCACAGACCTACCCCTACCCAAATACGTACAATACTGGGCCGAGGACCTATCCCCAACCACCACCGGGGTATGCACCAAAGCCAAGCATGGAGGAGCTGCTAACTAAGTTCATATCATCGGCTGAAACAAGGATGAACAATCATGAGGCATCGATAAAGAACTTGGAAGTCCAAGTGGGACAGTTAGCAAAGATCGTAGCCGAACGAGCACAAGGATCACTATCTAGTGACATTGAGACGAACCTAGGGAGCAAGTCCATGCTATCACTTTGAGGAGCGGAAATGAGGTCGCTGAGAAGAAGGATGTGCACGTAGAGTTAAGAGGCGAGGCAAACATCAAGCAAGAAGATGGACAAACACGCGACAAAGGTAAGTCTACTAAGACCTCTACACCCATCACACCTACTAAGGTAGAGATCCCACTCCCATTCCCCGCTGCATATAAGAGAGCAAAAATAGATGCTAAGTTTGCTAAGTTTTTAGAATTGATAAAGAATCTCCATATTGAGATGCCTTTCATTGATGCTATTCGGCACATGCCGAATTATGCTAAGTTTTTAAAGGAGATTCTGTCAAAAAAGCGGAAAATGGGAGAGCATAGATGATAAACTTAACTGAGGAGTGTTCTGATGTCATTCAAAATGATTCACCTCCAAAGTTAAAGGATCCAGGGAGTTTCACTATACCTTGCAAAATCAATTCTAAATCTTTCAATAAATCTTTATGTGATTTGGGGTCAAGTGTTAATTTAATGCCTTTGTCTGTGTACAAGAAGCTGGGCTTAGGAGAGCTAAAAGCGATCAATGTCTCATTGCAGATGGCAGACAAGTCCATCAAGTACCCTCATGGGATAGTGGAGGATGTACCGGTCAAGGTTGACAAATTCACCATTCCTGTGGATTTCATGGTGCTAGACATAAAAGAGGAGGCGGACATGCCATTGATATTAGGAAGACCGTTCCTAACTACTGGAAGGGCATTGATTGATGTCCATGAAGGGAAGTCGATCCTCCGAGTAGGGGGGGATCAAGTTACTTATGATATGTTCAAAGTTGTGAACACTGCACGCACTGAGCACCGATGCTTTAGTGTCAATATAATTGATACACTATCTGTTGATGCGATGCAGGTTAAGAGTGAGAAGAAGGTGGAGGTCACATCGAATAGCCAACAAAGAGAAGGTAAATTTGGTGTAGGAGACTCGGTATTAATGAATAGGAAAAAGATGAGACTTTTTCCATGGAAGTCTGATGCACCATGGGCTGGACCATTCAAAGTTGTCGATGTTCTACCATTCGACACTTTCAAACTGAGAGATGACCACGGGGCACTATTCACTGTGAAAGAGAAGTGGTTACGACATTACCACATGGAGGATGGAAAATCGTCCCCTACTGGCCCTTGCGGCACTTGAGCATAAATGGTAAAAAGTCCAGCTTGGGACTATAAATCAAGAACTATTTCCTATCCCTTTGCTTTGTTTTAGTTTATTTTGGTTTGTTTTTGTTTTTGTTTTTGATTTTGGCGAGACTCCATGCGTGCTGTGACGTGTTCCAACACTACACTCCATGAGCTGACGAGGAATTGGACAACGACCACTGACGGTCGTTGTCAATGGTAAATGCTTTGTCTCATTTTCCATGCTTATTACATTGAGGACAATGCATGAATTAAGTTTGGGGGAGTGCATTACTGTGTCATGCTTCTTCTTTGGAATTGTATCGTTTCTTGAGCACCAACAATTTTTTTCTTGAAAATGAGTTCAATTAGTAAGATAAGAATGAATCATAGTAGTGGTCTCTATTCCATGATGATATTAATCTCACTATGCATGTCATCTTGAGTTTTAATGATTGTAAGACTTATTTGTGAATATCTTGTTTTGAGTAGCATGTCAAAGATGAGGAATATTTTGAGCACATTTGAGTCACGATCTTGTGAATTGCATTTGTAGTAGTGAAATTTTTTGTGAACTTGATGAATTGTGTTTGAGCATCTTAGAGTACCTTAGAAACTATTTGATGATGACATTTCAAGGCAAAATTTTATAGTCATGAACTAGATTAGGAGATGATCTAGGCGATCTTTGGACCGTTTGAGCCTTTCAAGCTTACCATGTTTACATCAATCTCTAGTATCCTAATATGAGCCTAATTGAAAAAGAATGGAGTATGTTTAACATACTATTAGCCCCCATTTAACATTCGTTGGCAAACTCATTATACCCACCTAATTGAGCCTAAATTGAATATTTTTATATTCACCCTAAGGGAGTATAATGATTCTCATTAGATGCACATGAATTGCTATATTTTGATGAGCTTATTGTAAAAAAGATGATGAATGAGAAAAGAAAAGAATAGAAAAAGCCTTGAGAAATTTTTTTTTATCCAACTAAGGCCCAAAGTGGCCAAGGCTAAAAGAGAAAAAGAAGAGAAGCTCAAGTTGTGCTAACAATATGAACATTACATGTAAGGACCCTAATCCTTAAGTGCGGATCAAAGGCATAAATAGAGCTAATATAAATGATCAGAGTGAATTAATCGTGTTGAGTCTATGAGCTTTAATAATTACATGCCAAAATGAGGACTATCAATGGATTAATTACATTCCCCATCAAAAGAATGCATCAACTATAGTTTTACACTACTCCTAGAGTAGACACTATACAAAAATAATCCTGTCCTGCCTGGGTCAAAAGAATTCTCCACAAGCTCACCACCTCAACCCGTTTAGCCCTTCTATCATGCCAAAAGTGTACCTACAAGGACAACCCCCAAACATGAGCAATAATATCATCCATATTCAACACAATATGAATATAAAGCGTAAATGCATAAAACACAATTAAAACACTTCCTGTTTTCCCATGCATTTCAAAACGCTTCCAGTTTGGTTGTCCCTGTACCATAACTCATGAGTATAATCAATAGATTATTTTTAATGGTCTAGACATGTCATGACACAATACCATCTCATCAATATCAAATACCGGTCACCATTCCCTAGTCTGTCCATCACAATGTATTTTAATGCCCCTCGCTTATTTACATATAGGCGGCATAGAATAACCTCGCTTCAATGGACAAGCGGTACTCCCACCCCTCGCCTCACATTGAGCGGCAAATATCCTTTCCTCGCCCTATATGATAACCACGCTCAAATGTGACATGCGGCGCTCCCACCCCTCGCTTCACATTTAGCGGAACCAAAACAAATAGCGGCAAGCATTAAAATCATCAAGGGATGACCACGACTCATGGGATGTGCACCAATAATCATATGCATCTACAATCATCATGCATAATTCAACATGTATTTGCATCCACAATGCATAATCAACATGTACCGTTGGGTGCCCGTACGTCCTCTACGTACCTTTCCAAAATGTAGGATATGGTAGGACTTCAATTCCTTGGCTGTGTTGCCACCTGGGATGGTTCTACACATTCACACAAATCAATATTAGAACCCAATAATAGTCCAATACCAAAAATCCTACAAAAAAATCCAAAAACACCATTTTTGGTGTCTCGCGATCGTTCGCCATACAGCCCCGATCGATCGCGAGACCACACTGCCTCGAGCAACAAAAATTTACAATCCGCGATCGATCGCTGAGTTTGCGCCGATCGCTGAAGGCCACTGCCTCCAGCCCTGCAACTCGCGATCGATCGCTGGTGGCGCCGATCGATCGCCGAGTCCTGCACATGCGATTTTCGGGCATTATTCACCCTTCTCCTTCCCAAACTCAAACCACCTCAAATATTCAAACACCAACCAAACCAAATCACTACAAATCTTCAAAATACACCTCAAAACAAACATAAATCTAACCCTTAACCAAAACCACAACAACCCAAAACAAACCCATTTTAAAACCCTTCAAAATCATACCAAACTTAAACAAAACTTTACAAAATCAACAATGAGGTATCCATACCTCTTGGGGATCTCAAATCTCCCAATAAACTCCACAAATCCACTTTTTGCAAGGATTTCTCTCCACCCTTAAGCTCAAGAACAAAAATGAGAGAAAAAGAAGGGTTTGGGTGGTGGTTTGGTAAAGTAAAAGTGAGAGTGTATTGAGTGGGGTTGGGGTAAAAAGGGTTGGGTTAATTAATTAAAAGCATTTCACAAATCCATGGTGTATAAAACACCCCAACATGATATTTTTAAAAGCATTAATCCAAAATGCACAAAATATCAATTAACTCATGCTTTCCAAATAATTGCTAACCATGGCAAATAAATCATGTTAATAGCAATTTTCCCCAACATGCACAACATGCACCCTGAAATGCACTCCCGGGTCATCCTTTCCATGTGACCATGCATTTCCACACATTAAATAAATCCCGCACATAAACAATTAATTACCATCATAATTAATCATATAAACACAATTAATGCCTAAATTGCAATTAATCATTTCGGGGATATCACAATACTCCCCTACTTATAAGATTTCGTCCTCGAAATCACATGCACTTACCCCCAAAAGAAACTAAACATAATCACATACCAGAGAATAGTTCCGGGTAGTGCTGCACCATATGCCGCTCCGTCTCCCACGTAGCCTCCTCGACACCCCTGCGATCCCACTGAACCTTGATCATAGGTATCACTTTGTTCCGAAGTCTACGGTCTGCTCGATCCAGAATTCTGACAGGCCGTTCCACATAAGACACATCGGACTCTAACTGAACTTCGGAAGGCTATAAAACATGCGACGGATCCGGCTCATACTTCCGCAGCATAGACACATGAAACACATCATGTATACCAGATAAAGAAGGCGGCAGAGCTAGTCGGTAAGCTAAGGTGCCAATGCGCTGCAAAATCTCGTACGGTCCAACATACCTCGGAGACAGTTTCCCGCGCATCCCAAATCGCACAACGCCCTTGAAAGGCGAGATCTTCAAAAAGACCTTATCTCCCAACTGAAATTCCAACGGTCTCCGCCGTTTGCTCGCATAAGCTGCCTGTCTGTCTTGGGCTGCTTTCATTTTCTGCCTTATCATCTTTATCTTCTCTTCCATCTCCCGAATCAACTCCGGTCCTCCGACCGATTTACGGTCCAAATCATCCCAACACAAGGGTGATCTACACCGTCTGCCATAAAGAGCTTCAAAAGGAGCCATCTGAATACTCGCCTGGTAGCTGTTATTATAAGAGAACTCTACCAAAGGCACTGAATCTTGCCAAGAAACATCGAACTCCATAACACAAGCTCTCAACATATCCTCGAGCGTCTGAATAGTACTCTCGGTCTGGCCATCCGTCTGAGGATGATAAGCAGTGCTCAATCTGACTTCAGTTCCCAAGGCTGACTGAAGACCTTCCCAAAAATGAGATGTAAATCGCGGATCTCAATCCGACACTATGGAAATGGGGATCCCATGCAATCTCACCACATCTCGAATGTACAACTGAGCCATCCTCAAAAAGGTGAAAGTCATGCTATAGGGGATGAAATGAGCTACCTTTGTCAATCGATCCACAATCACCCAAATAGCATCAAAGCCTGAAGCACTCCTCGGCAGGTGAGTCACGAAGTCCATGGAAATGTGTTCCCACTTCCACTTCGGTATCTCCAAGCTTCTCAACTCGCCGCCAGGTCTCTGTCTCTCTGCCTTAACCTGCTGGCAGATCAAACACCTCTTAACAAAAGCGACGACATAAAATTTCATCCTCTTCCACCAAAACTGACCACGTAGATCTTTATACATCTTCTTCCCGCCTGGGTGGATGCTTAGTCTGCTACTATGAGCTCGTTCCAAAATCCCTCTACGCAACTCCGGCGTACTCGGAACCACCCAACGGTCACCCAATCTCAAAGATCCGTCATCGGCCACTCTGAATTTCGTTGGTTGACCAAGATGTACTAAAGATAACCACCTCTGAACCTCATCATCTGACCTCTGAGCTCTCCTGATGTTCTCATAGATATCTGGCTCAGCTAACAAGGTCGATACATACCCAGGTGATGCATCAATGTCGAAATCATAGCCTAACTGGCAATAGGAGGTCATCATGGCTGACAAATGGATGACGTCCTCAGCAGAACTCCTCACTTTCCGGCTCAAAGCATCTGCTGTCAAATTAGCTTTCCCGGGATGGTACTCAATTTCACAATCATAGTCTTTGAGTATGTCCATCCACCTCCTCTGCCTCATGTTCAGCTCCGCCTGAGTGAATAAAAACTTGAGGCTCTTGTGATCCGTGTATATGGTAAATGAAGTACCATACAAGTAATGTCTCCAAATCTTCAGGGCGAAGATGATAGCCGCCAGTTCCAAGTCATGGACTGGGTATCTCGTCTCATGCGGCTTCAGCTGCCTCGATGCATAAGCTACCACTTGCCTATCTTGCATCAGTACACACCCAAGGCCCTGGAGTGATGCATCGGTATACAAAACAAATCTGGAGTTCTCCGTAGGGATCACTAACACTGGCGTCGTCGTCAAACGATGCTTTAATTCCTGGAAGCTCTCCTCACAAGCTTCTGACCAAAAGAAAGGTACTCCTTTCTGGGTCAACTGTGTCAACGGCTTGGCAATCTTCGAAAAGCCCTCGACGAAGCGTCGATAATATCCGGCCAAACCAAGGAAGCTCCGAATCTCAGGCACAGAAGTGGGGGCAGCCCACTCCATCACAACTTCGATCTTCCTGGGATCCACAGATATCCCACTGTTAGAAATGACATGCCCCAGAAATACTACACTGCTCAACCAGAACTCACACTTACTGAGCTTGGCATACAACTGGTGATCTCGAAGAATCTGGAGAATTGTCCTCAAGTGTTTCACGTGCTCTTCCTCACTCCGGGAATAGATGAGAATGTCGTCGATGAACACGATGACGAACTGATCAAGGTACGGCTGAAACACTCTGTTCATCATACTCATAAAGACCGCAGGAGCATTCGTCACGCTGAACGGCATCACTAAGAACTCATAATGTCCATATCGAGTCCGAAACGCTGTCTTCTGCACATCTTCCTCTCTGACTCGAATCTGATGGTACCCGGATCTAAAATCAATCTTGCTATATAATCTGGTACCTTGCAACTGATCAAACAAATCATCAATCCTTGGGAGAGGATATTTGTTCTTTACTGTGGCTTTATTCAGTTGCGGGTAATCGATGCACAACCGCATCGAACCGTCCTTCTTCTTCACAAAGAGAACCGGTGCGCCCCATGGCGATACGCTCGGGCGTATATATCCCTTGTCAAGGAGATCCTGCAACTGTTCCTTCAATTCCCTCAACTCCGCCGGTGCCATCCTGTAAGGTGCACGGGAGATAGCGGATGTCCCCGGTAACAACTCGATCCCAAACTCAACTTCCCTAGCCGGTGGAAATCCTGGGATCTCTTCTGGGAATACATCAGCAAACTCTGCTACCACTGGTACATCCTCAACTCTCAATTCCTTATTCTTCCCGGACGTGTCCACGGCATAGATGAGATAGCCCGTGTGGCCACGTTCCAACAGTTGAGTCATCTTGATCGCTGAAATCAACGGAATCTTCGCACGAGAACCGTTTCCATAGAAAGTCCACTGACTACCCAAATCAGGCCTGAACTTCACCGTCTTCTGCCGGCAATCTACCACTGTCTGATATTTGTTCAGAACATCAATGCCCAAGATGCAGTCGAAGTCCGACATACCCAACACAATCAAGTCTGCCTTCAACTCGTTGCCCTCAAAATAAATGAGGCAATCTGCCATGAACTGATCAGCAACGACATTTATTCCAGTGGGTGTCGAGACAAGGAGAGGCTTGGGTAGAGAAGACGTGCGCATATGGTGTCTCTCCACAAAACCAACAGATACAAAAGAGTGGGAGGCACCTGTATCTATCAAAATAAAAGCAGGGTACGTAAATAAATGACACGTACCGGCGATCACCTCCTCTGGGGCTGCCTGAGCCTGCTCTCTAGTCAGCGCATACACCTGTCCCTGGGACGGTCCCACTGTCTGACCTCCCGATGGTCGAGGCCCAAACTGCTGCCTCTGGTGTACTGTCCTGTCATCAAACCTCGGCCTGTTGCCCTGGAACTCTGACTGTCCTCCCCGGGTGGGGCAATACCGAGCGATGTGGCCCATCTTGCCACAGCTATAACAGGCAGGGCACTTACTTGAAGAATGTGGCCCTCCATAATTGTCGCACCTCGGCTCTCCCGGCCTATTCCCTTGTGAAGACCCTCGATTGGCCGACCAATTCTTCTTGTTCTCCTGTTTCTGACCAAAGAACTTCTTTCCACCGAACCGTGAAGATGAAGAGGCACCACGGGGTTTAAATGGCTCTCCCCGGGGCCTCAAGCTGTCATTCGTTTGCCTCTGTTGTGGTACTGGTGGTGGCATGGCACTAGGATAAGCTCCCACTCCAAGCTCGGCAAGCTCCGCCCTTGTGAGAGCATCATCAAACGAAGTTGGGTTATTGGTGATAACCCGGTCATAGAGCTCCGGTCGCAACCCCTTCATAAAATTCCTCATCTTTGCGTGCCCATTGGTGGCAATGTGGGGAACATACCTTAGCAACAAAGAGTACCGCGTGGCATAGTCTGACACTGTCATGTTCCCCTGTTTCAAACTCGTAAACTCGTCCTCCTTTGTCTGTCTCGCCGCTGCGGAGAAGTACCGGTTCAGAAACCGGGTCCTGAAGAGTGTCCAATCGATCACAGTACCCAGTGCTCTTAGCTCCAGTACAGTGCCCCTCCACCACATTAGAGGTTTCTTTGCTAACTGGAACACCGCCAGCCTCAGCCACGCTGTAACAGCACAAGGAGCCGATACAAAAATCTGCTCAAGTCTTTCTAGCCACTCCTCAGCTTCCTCCCCTGATTCTGTTCCCTCAAACCGGGGCGGGTGGTAAGACAGAAACTGGGTCAAGTTAATCTCACCGGGTAGTAATAACTGAGCCACTGGCTCCAAGCCTACTGCTGGTGGAGGTAGAGGGTTCACTTGTCCAACGCTAGCGTTAACACTGCCCACATCGCCAACTTCTTCGTTAAGTTCCCCGCATTCATAGTAGCCATGCTGTAACACCAAGGTTAACAACAATTCCAAAACAAATATACATGTTATGCCGTTAGATAACAGGAATGATAATAAGCATGTTAGTATAACAGAATATACATCAATATGCACCACATGCATAAACATGCCTCAAATGTAAGCACCTAGCCAATCATGCTAAGGCTACCCTTCACTCGTTCCCGGGTTCTCTAACCACTGCTCTGATACCACTAATGTAAGGACCTTAATCCTTAAGTGCGGATCAAAGGCATAAATAGAGCTAATATAAATGATCAGAGTGAATTAATCGTGTTGAGTCTATGAGCTTTAATAATTACATGCCAAAATGAGGACTATCAAAGGATTAATTACATTCCCCATCAAAAGAATGCATCAACTATAGTTTTACACTACTCCTAGAGTAGACACTATACAAAAATAATCCTGTCCTGCCTGGGTCAAAAGAATTCTCCACAAGCTCACCACCTCAACCCGTTTAGCCCTTCTATCATGCCAAAAGTGTACCTACAAGGACAACCCCCAAACATGAGCAATAATATCATCCATATTCAACACAATATGAATATAAAGCGTAAATGCATAAAACACAATTAAAACACTTCCTGTTTTCCCATGCATTTCAAAACGATTCCAGTTTGGTTGTCCCTGTACCATAACTCATGAGTATAATCAATAGATTATTTTTAATGGTCTAGACATGTCATGACACAATACCATCTCATCAATATCAAATACCGGTCACCATTCCCTAGTCTGTCCATCACAATGTATTTTAATGCCCCTCGCTTATTTACATATAGGCGGCATAGAATAACCTCGCTTCAATGGACAAGCGGTACTCCCACCCCTCGCCTCACATTGAGCGGCAAATATCCTTTCCTCGCCCTATATGATAACCACGCTCAAATGTGACATGCGGCGCTCCCACCCCTCGCTTCACATTTAGCGGAACCAAAACAAATAGCGGCAATCATTAAAATCATCAAGGGATGAGCACGACTCATGGGATGTGCACCAATAATCATATGCATCTACAATCATCATGCATAATTCAACATGTATTTGCATCCACAATGCATAATCAACATGTATCGTTGGGTGCCCGTACGTCCTCTACGTACCTTTCCAAAATGTAGGATATGGTAGGACTTCAATTCCTTGGCTGTGTTGCCACCTGGGATGGTTCTACACATTAACACAAATCAATATTAGAACCCAATAATAGTCCAATACCAAAAATCCTACAAAAAAATCCAAAAACACCATTTTTGGTGTCTCGCGATCGATCGCCATACAGCCCCGATCGATCGCGAGACCACACTGCCTCGAGCAACAAAAATTTACAATCCGCGATCGATCGCTGAGTTTGCGCCGATCGATCGCGACCTCGCCGATCGATCGCGCCAAACTCGCGATCGATCGCTGAAGGCCACTGCCTCCAGCCCTGCAACTCGCGATCGATCGCTGGTGGCGCCGATCGATCGCCGAGTCCTGCACATGCGATTTTCGAGCACTATTCACCCTTCTCCTTCCCAAACTCAAACCACCTCAAATATTTAAACACCAACCAAACCAAATCACTACAAATCTTCAAAATACACCTCAAAACAAACATAAATCTAACCCTTAACCAAAACCACAACAACCCAACACAAACCCATTTTAAAACCCTTCAAAATCATACCAAACTTAAACAAAACCTTACAAAATCAACAATGAGGTATCCATACCTCTTGGGGATCTCAAATCTCCCAATAAACTCCACAAATCCACTTTTTGCAAGGATTTCTCTCCACCCTTAAGCTCAAGAACGAAAATGAGAGAAAAGAAGGGTTTGGGTGGTGGTTTGGTAAAGTAAAAGTGAGAGTGTATTGAGTGGGGTTGGGGTAAAAAGGGTTGGGTTAATTAATTAAAAGCATTTCACAAATCCATGGTGTATAAAACACCCCAACATGATATTTTTAAAAGCATTAATCCAAAATGCACCAAAATATCAATTAACTCATGCTTTCCAAATAATTGCTAACCATGACAAATAAATCATGTTAATAGCAATTTTCCCCAACATGCACAACATGCACCCTGAAATGCACTCCCGGGTCATCTTTTCCATGTGACCATGCATTTCCACACATTAAATAAATCCCGCACATAAACAATTAATTACCATCATAATTAATCATATAAACACAATTAATGCCTAAATTGCAATTAATCATTTCGGGGATATCACATTACATGCGTATACTCTCTTCTTTGTGCTATCCTATCCTTTCTTTGAAGCCAAACACCTAGGCCTAACGCTACAAGCTTAAAAAGACCTATTGATCCAAGTCTAGGGAGTGACTACATTAGTGGAGAAGTGTTTGAAAATAGGACTATACGGTGCTCAAAGATAATCTTACTTTTCATTGACTAACATGATTTGATCTCTGAAAGTTGCATGGAACTTGAAGTGACAATAACACACACGCACGTTCTGATTTGGAGACATGTTGCTTGATCTAGGAGAAAACACAACTTGTTAAACTTCCTGATTAATTATTGTTCGTCTGTAAGTGAGATGTTTGAGCTACATGATTGACTATGAATTGGTTTATTTGAATCTTCAATGTTGAACTCTACTTTTTGACTCGAGACGATCAAGCTTAAGTTTGGGGAAGTTGATAAGTGTGATTTTTACACTTAATTTAATATATGATTAAGGACTTTTTTATAGTGATTCCTGGAAAATATTACGTGTTTTGGTATATATTTGTTTATTTCAGGAATCCGGGTCCAAATGCATAAAAGTGGAAGAATTAAGCTTAAAATGATAAAAAGGACCAAATCGAGCACAACCGGATATTATCAAACATTGAAGGAAATAAATTGGACTGATATATAGCAACACGTAACTTGGGAGGATAGATAGCAAATGCACGTGTATTTTAAAGAGGAGTCCGAGAGATAAAAAACGTGAGCAACATTGATGAGATTCTTACGTAAACTTTTATATAGCAGATAAGTGAGCAATTACAGATAAGGACTGAAGCGTTTACTGGAATCAGAAGAGCAACAGAAGCAAACAGCAATGAAAGATACGTACGTGAAAAGAAGACTCGCAAGATTTAAGAAAGGGAATCAGATATCAGAAGGGGGAGAAGAGAGGCGAAGGACTTCAGAGGAGAAGGCAGACGTGCAGCAAGAGATTAAAGAGGGGAGCAGCATCAGATTAGGGAAGAAGCGAAAGTGCTCCAGAACAAGGAGGAGAGTCATTCACGTGACTTAGGGAGAGTTACGGACGAAGAGTGAGCAGGAAAGGAACAGACGTGAGCAGAAGGGAGAAAGGGGTGAGCAGCAACGTAATTCTGAAGAGCAGTACGTGAGGAGCTTCACGTGGAGAGAAAGAACAGATTGTTACGAGAAAGAAGCGAGAAGAACTCACGTACTGTAAGGATAAGCAACGTGAGTTGGGTGAGAAGAAGAACGTACAGTAGCACTTCACGCACGGCCAAAGGGAGAGACGGAGCTACGGTCGACGACGCGATTCAACATCGCTTGTTTATACGTATTTCTAAACTTTGTTTGATTCTATTTAATTTTCTTATGCTTTTGATGTTGAAAAACATGATATTGCATTTGATTTTAAATATGTTGCTAGGCTAAGTTTGTTATCAAGACTTAGGGGATCCTATGTTATGAACCCATGATTTAATTTGAATGTTTGATTTATTCTTATATATCTAAGTGCATAGATCATTGTTCTTCATGCTTTTAAGGGTTTGGCCATCCTTGAATGATATTAAATTAATGAGATCGAGAGATAAAATTGGAATTCGATATAGTGATTTATGCCGTGGATTTCAGGCTGAGATCGAGAGATAAAGTCAAATACACATGTGATAGCAATAGAAGGCTAGAAGTTTTCATAGATCGATTTACAATATTAATTGTGCAATAAGGGTACGAGAGTGGCTTATTGTTACGTTAGTATTAGATTTGTTATAGCCGGACCAAGGTATAGCAAGTGAATTAGGAAAACTCGTCACCTTAGATTGTTTGAATTTAATTCTTAACTAATAGGCGAATTGTGGGGGATTACATAGGTGAACCGAAAGTCTTGATAATTGTCTCTATTGATTTCATTCTCATTCTCTATTTATTGTTTGGGTTACAGATTGAATTAATTTGTCACTTTAGTTAATTAGTCATAACCATTTTTCGTAGGCTAAATATAGTTAAACTAGTGGAGTTTGGTACTTATTTCCTAGTCCTCGTGGGTTCGACACTCGTACTTCTAATTTCATTATACTAAAACTTGACACCGTGCACTTGCGGTATAGAATCGCTAAATTGGAAATAACTGTTGAAAATAATAGCGATCACATTCGTATACATACACGGGTATACATGTCTAAGCACCCACAACAGGCACACTCAAAGCAATCGGCTCGGGTATCTCCAAACATACCCAAAGTCCCAAAACCTACTGCCAAGCCTCGATTATTCTCACTCCACGGAGAAAAGTGGTCAACAGACCAAAGCCAAAGGGTGTGATTCCAAAATCAACACCACATAACCAAAGTAACGAATCTCCCAAAAGATTCAACCGACGGGTATATCAATACCGCCTTTCCCAAAAGGATAGTGTCATGAATCCATGACCCTCCAACCTCGAACCACCGTCCGGAAAAACTGGATATATACCTACCAATATATATCTCAGAACCAAAATATGCAATTGATTCAGAATAGTGCATCGAAGCCACTATCATCAAATCGAAACTCGTATACACCATGTATACTCAAACAACGATGCCCTGTACTATTGCCATAGTACTCCACACTCGAGCATCATCCCAGAGACGTCTCCTCGAACGTCTCACTAGAAGTACGAAGCCATTACCTAGTCCAACACTAGCAGGGCTTACCCTGGTTGATTCACGATCAACCCTCAACCAAAACTAGCTGCCTCCAAGACAGTACAACCCAAATCTCTCCAAGAGATAAAGTCAATATAGTAGTGTCACTCCACTAACTATACCACACAATCAAATTGTGACTTCCGTCGCATACCATATGCAAAGATGCTCAACCAGAGCTAACAAGGACTTGTCGACGCTCACGTTGGTATTTCCAACAAAATTGAGTTGTCCCAAAACAAGCCTCATAAAACATTTGACGTATAAACGTCTCCTCGAGGTATTCCCTGCCTCAACTATCATGCCACAAAGAGACTACAAGAGTCTACCAAAAGTCCTCATCATATCATCATACGATTCGCTGAACTCGAATCCAACGAGCAGTATAATAGCAATCAAAAGCACGCTATAACATTGCCACGATATCTGGCTAACAAGCGCTGCCCCCAAAGGCTCATATCAAGCCTACCAACGTCTCATACGTTCCACTCGGTATACCATACCATACAAACCATTCGAGTTGTGGGTCATCACCCACATATCTCTAAAACACCAAGCATAATGGACATCCCGGTGTCCTTGCTCAACCACGAAGCAATAGTAATCCATTAGGACTTATCCCACACCCTCAGGGTGGGTGTGACCACGCCTACCGCAGATCACAACAACAAGCGAGTAGTTTCCTCAATGACCACTCTTACCACCAAATACTTGGCCTAAGCCAAACCAGCGAGTATACCCAAGAGTATCATTACTCGAACAATATATACTCCAACTATGTGCTGCGGTACAATCCCTGTACGGTGCACCCAATAATTCTTCGAGCAACCTGCTCGGCATAATGGTCTCGTCAACTAGTGACTCAGACACTACCATGTGCTCACCAAGGGCACTCAAACCATACAACTCAATACATAACTTAAATGTATTTATCATCAAAACAACGCGACACGTCTACATAGAACATCAACTATGTCATCGTCATCACGGGCCGGCATATGTCAACATATGACATCCAATTAACATCGTCAAACATATGACGGTACATGTCAATACACGACATCCATAATCTCATCGTCAAACACATGACGTATATAACAACATGTAGTATCCACAATGATGCTAACAAAAGTAATACACCATACCTCATCGCTATCAAGATAGCGGAATACCTGTATCCATCGTCCACCAGCGGTACACAAGTAGCATCCATCGCTCGTAGGCGACATAATCCAGCGCTACGCACATAGCTGTATAACCCATCGCTATAGAATCAGCAGCATGATCTCTCGTCATAGAGTCAGCGGCATAAGACATCGCTATAGATATCCGGCAGTATGAACCATCGCCATAGGTGTAGCGGAATGACCCGTCGTAATGTAATATCCGGTGGTACGAATCATCGTCAATAGAACACCCGGCGGCATGAACCATCGCCAATAGAATAGCGGAATGAGACATCGATATCAATATATCCGGCGGCAAGAACCATCGCCAATCAATATAGCGGATGAACCGTCGCTATCAATATACCTGGCGGCATGAACCATCGCCAATCAATATAGCGAAATGAACCGTCGCTATCAATATACCTGGCGGCATGAACCATCGCCAATCAATATAGCGGAATGAACCATCGCTATCAATATACCTGGCGGCATGAACCATCGCCAAGGAATAGCCGATCCCTAGTCATTGTCACGGTAGTGTATTTTAATGCCCCTCGCTCAAATAAAACATGCGGTACTCCCACCCCACGCTTCACATATAGGCGGCATAGAATAACCTCGCTTAAATGGACATGCGGCGCTCCCACCCCTCGCTTCACATTTTAGCGGCAATATTCTTTCCTCGCCTCATATGATAAACACGCTTCAATGTGACATGTGGCGCTCCCACCCCTCGCTTCACATTTTAGCGGCACAAAACAATAAATAGCGGCAAGCATTTAAAATCATCACTCATCCATAACAATGACTCATGGGATATTCACCAAGTATTTCATCCATACCTGCATCACAAAGCATAATCCATATTCCAACATAAATCATCATGAGTGTATTTTAATGCACCTCGCTCAAATGCGACATGCGGCACTCCCACCCCTCGCTTCAACATTTGGCGGCAAAGCATTAAAATCATCACTACATGTACATATGCAACCATAATGCATAATTCCATGATGTATATAAAACGCAGGTTACCGTTTCGTGTCTTTCAACCATGGCCTTAGCCTCTCGCGTCATAGTGTCCCTACAGGAACAATCCCAAACCATGAGCATACGATAATCCATATTCCCCACAATATGATTACAATGAGTAAATGCATAACTATGAGTACAAAGTACTTCCAATATCCCAATGCATTTCAAAATGCTCCATTTGGTTGTCCCTGTGTCACAACTCACAATCATAATCAACAGGTTATATTATGATTCTATAGATGTCATGACATATAATCGTTTCACTATGATCACATATCACAAATGCACATAAGCAAAAATAGTTGTGTCACACAACACTAACTACTATCATGCATAAATATGTGCTACTCATCCCTATCAGCATGTTCCAGGCCTTCAACAGCCCCAAAGAGCTAACCACTGCTCTGATACCACTAATGTAAGGACCCCCGTGCCCTTAACCCGTTATTAGTGTATTAAGCCATATCATTAGTGCATATAATCATACTATCAGGGGAAAAACCATATGCAAGTGCAACACCATATGCTATCCAGAAAATTCCTTGCATTTAAACCACATAATATTCAAATTCCCCAACCAAGATTGTTCATATAACATGCACCCTCATATGCACCCTCATAATACACTAACATACTCTTAGTTCATTTAGCAATTCTATATCTAATTGCGTCCAAACCATAAATGAACAGAGAAGAGCCGTAGCCCGTTTATACATTCCATATACACGTAATATGTACTCACATAAGAGCACCCAATGAATAAGCGTGTATCTAATGTATAAAACACTCTACGGAATACCATTACTGGTGTTTCGATCCTGGAAGCACCTCTCAAGCGCAACTCGATCTCGACCCTGGATCTGAGCGCCTATCCTTCCAGATCTGGTACCTCCATCCTGGAAGTACTTCAATCAACAGCCCGAGCTCAACTCCAAAGCTGCTGCTACACCTGTACAACCTGCCCCAACAGAGACAACCCCCCACATGGGGTGAGCATACCAATATCCCAAATCCAATAATCACAACAATACAATTCATAATTTACATAAATGTAAATGCTAGGAAATACAAAATATACTCCCTGGATGGTATCATCCTCATCCGGGGTTTCCTGTATTGTCCCTGTTCTCAAAACACTGAAACCATTAAATTCCCAAATGCCAGTTAATCATTACATTGATTAACAATTCCATGAGCCATATACCAATATCATAATCAATAACATCAAATCATTAAACAATTATTATAGACAATCCATGTTTCTCACTTATGGTTTCACAGCTCTATTTCATTGCTCGCTCTACAATAGCGGCATTCCATTTCCACGCATGCTCGATGGCAGCGGCGTCATAATCGATGTTCGCTAACAGGCGACGACATCCCAATCATTGCTCGCTCAAAAGCGGCACCATGCAATTCTCAATGCATATATAGACATGTGAAGCAAGTACCATAAACCATGCATTTCAATCTCCGTTTATTGCTAATACCATGTGTCATTCATTTCCACACACATTCATTGCAATACAGTGTACCAAGCACTGAACAATTGCAATTATATAAAAGGCTATGCTCGTACGTCATACGTACCTTAGAATTCCGTAGCTCGAGTCCAAACTTTGCTTGAGTTCCATACCTCGAGAAATATGTGCTAAAACACATAAACAACTCACAATCAAGTATAAGCATGCAACCACGTGTCCAAGCACGTTCAAGACTCCCAATCATATCGTCAATCCATGACGATTACCAAAAATAAAAGCCCCCCGGCTAAGCATGCATAATACCCAAAATATTCCATTTTATATGTTTAATAGATAGGCAAAAACCCAACCAAAAATTCCGTTTAATTAAACTTTGGCCTCAACCAATCCATTTTAAAAGCATAGCATTCCCATTGGAATGTAGACATTGCCCCGGAAATGACCCCTTAAAACCTCGATTCCAAAGTCCCGACATTTTTCCAAAATTCCACAAAAAAAAAAAACATCCAAACAGTGCCGCGATCGATCGCCCATCAGGCGCGATCGATCGCGCGAGTACCCTGCCCGCTGCACTGCCATCCGCGATCGATCGCCAAGCCTCGCGATCGATCGCCAAGACCCTCGCGATCGATCGCCAAGCCTCGCGATCGATCGCCTACTTTTCGCGATCGATCGGCGAGACTGTTCATCACCTTCCCAAATCCAGTAGCATGTCGCGATCGATCGGCGCCTCGCCAAGATCGATCGCGGACTGCGATTTTCCAAAAACTCGAGCTTTAATGGTGTTTTTCACACCCAAACTCCAAACCAACACCCCATACACCTCAACACCTCAAAAACAACAATTAAACTCCATAAAAACACTGAAATCAACATATTAGATTTTAACCCAAAAATCCCCAAATTCAAAACCCACCAAAACTGTGATGACCAGAGATTATGGATGTTAATCCCGGAGTGTTAATAACCCCTAAAGTTGTTTTACGTGGCGACTTGGAGTTTAATCACGGTGTTGGGCCTTCTGGGCTCGTTTATTTGGGTAGTTGGGATCGTTGGATCCCGAGGTTGAGATTGTGTTCTCATTCCGGTGTAAAACTTAAGAGTTGGGTTGTTGAAGTGTCTCGGAATCTCGGGTGCTTTGTGTGGGCACCGGTAGGGGGTTTTTGAGTTAGGGAGAGAATTTTTTAAAACAGATGATTTTTAATGAATCATGATGTATTTGTGGGGCTATTAGTATTTCGGGGTATTTTTGCTATAAATACCAGTTGAACCCGAGATTTAATTATTGGAACCATTTTCCCCACCTTCCCTCTCTCTCCTCGCGCGCGCCATTCCCGATCCCCTTTGACCCCCGCCGCTTCCAGGCGTGCGCCCGCCGCCGTCCGGCCGCCGTTCGGCGCGTCTGACCCACCGGTAGCTTCGTCTCTTCCAGGCGCACCTCTCCATACCATCAATTCGAAGTTTGGTCGCGATTTGAGTTTGGATTTCTGCAGAAAGCGCTAGGGTTCGAAACTGGAATTTGTCCGATTTGGGGCTCGATTTTTGGTACGATTTTGGGGCTTTTATTCAGGTGTTTTTGGGGCGTTTTGTGCTTTGATTTGAGTCGAAAATTTCTTAATTTGTAGTTCAAAAAAATTGTTGCTTAATGGTTCGAATTTCTTGCTGTTGGGCGTGAGGATTTGGTTCGAAAATTTGTGGCTTATGGTTCGAATTTTTCCAGTATGTTTGAGGGGTTTATGTTCGAATTTTGGGGGTTTTTGGCAAGGGGTGATGATTCTTGCTATTGATCGATTAATTCATGTTTTAGATGTATTATGGTGCTTAGTTTGGGTTCGATTTGTGTTGTGAAGGTTCGAAAATTTGTGGGGAGTTCTTGAGCAATTTTCGATAATGGTTAATTGTCGTGTGTTGACAATATTTTGAGGGTTATGAGTGTGCTTGAGCATGGGTTGCATGTTCGTAAATAATTGTGAATTATTTATCGTGTTAGCACATCGTTCCTCGGGGCGTGGAACTCGAGCAAGGTTTGGCTTGGACTTCGGAAATTTTAGGTACGTGCGACGTACGAGCATTACTATATATTAGAGCATTGTGAAATGCATAATGTATTTTGATTTCATTGAATAATTGTGCATAAGGTTATATGTATGTGTTGAGAAGCTATGAAGCGACCTAACCTTGACATCGCCGCCACAAGCGTGCGTGATACTAGAGTAGTATGACCTTATAAGAGATATGGGGTACTGGGTTTATATGACTATTGTAGGGCATTGGAGATGCCTGAGAATGATCGTGGAATCATGTATTCATTATAAGACATGTGAGATGTCTAAGTATAATGGAGAATTGGTAAAATAAATGCTAGGCATTTGAGCTATCTGTGATTGGTATCGAGATATCTATATTTGTATGTATAATGAATTTGGAATCATTAATAATTGATACTTGAGAATCAGGCATGCTATGAGTTAAATCAATGTGTTGATTTACTATTTTTGAGATTTGATGAGTTTGATGATTGTGAGAACAGGGACAGTACACGGAATCCCAGATGAGGACGTTGCCATCCAGGGAGTATCATTTAAAATTCATTAGTATTTACTTTTGTTGTAAATTATGAATTTCATTATTGTGATTATGGGATTTTGTGTATTGGTATGCTCACCCCGTTGGGGGCTGTCTCTGTTGGGGCAGGTGAACAGGTACATCGATGGCTGTGGAGCTTAGCTCGAGCTGTTGATTGGATGTACTCCCAGGATCGTGGTACCAGGGCTTGATGGAGCACGGTATCGTATAGAGTACTTATATACACCCGAAGGTTATATACATATTTATGATGCTCGCATGTGAGCACGGTTATGCTTGTATATGGGTTGTATATAAAGGCATGAGCCTTCCTCTCTTTCATTCTATGTTGCATGCAATTAAGAGTAGAATTGCTAATGATATGAGAGTCATGGGTGTATTATGTGGGTGTTGAAACCCATTTATGTTGTCTTATGTGTGGTGTCTTCCCTGGCTGGGAATTTACTTAGCGTTGTTGTATTCTGTTGAGTATGTGTTTTCCCTGGCCAGAACTATATATTGTGATGCGCTTTTATTTCGGGATGGCTCTATTTATGGGGAGACTCTGCGCAAATTTTTATAAAAGTCTACCATGTGAAAAGTGGTGTAATGGGGATGGAAATGGGCGGAATCTATGAGTCTAATTGTGGGTAGAGATGATCTTAATGTTGAATATTAAAGAAATTTTGTAATTGCCATTCAATGGTAAAGTATCATCTGTGTCTCCCGATTGGATATATTGAAAGCATATACCACACATAATGATTAATACACTAATCAAGGGTTAAGGGCTTGGGGTCCTTACATTAGTGGTATCAGAGCAGTGGTTGCTCATTTGGGCTGTTAAGGGCCTATGAAGTTATTGATAGCACATATTTTTGCATGATGGCATTAATGTTGTATGACACAACTAGTTGTTATGTTCTTTTATGACATGAAAAGTGGTGTTGCTAATCATTGTGATTGCAGGAAGCGTGTAGCATGAGATGGGATGGCATTAATGGTGATGTCTGGCCCTTCATGTATTATGTGTTAAGTGATCTGATTTTGTAGGAAAATCAGGAAAGGTGAGACGTACGGGCTTCGGACGGTAAAACGTGTTACACCTTTGATTATGTATATCGTGGGTAGTGAACCCTTACATGTGATGGTATATGTGAAATGATAGTGATATATATTGTGATAATGGAATCAACTGTTGTGCTTGATTATTGTGGTAGAATTGATGAATGTTCCGGTAGCCTTTATCTCCGAGCGAGGGAGGTACTTGCCGCTGTCATGTCTAAGCGAGGTAACATGCCGTTGTCATTGTCGAAGCGAGGGGTCCTAAAATTCCGCTGTTGTATTGGGACCGGAACAGTCACAATTCTAGTGATTAATGTGGAATATTGTGGTTATAACTGGAACGTGATATCGATCATTATATTGTGAACTGTGGTATTAACCTGGATGCAGGTACATGGAGCTAGTGGAAGTTCCGGTAGTTGTTATATTCGAGCGAGGGAGGTATTTGCCGCTGTCAAATGAAGCGATGGTAATATGATATTTGCCGTTGTCATGTCTAAGCGAGGTAACATGCCGCTGTCATTGTCGAAGCGAGGGATATCATATGATGCCGCTATATGTCGAAGCGAGGGGTCCTAAAATTCCGCTGCTATAACAAGACCGGAACAACCACATTATCGATATTGATAGCGATGTCTCATTCCGCTATGTTGGTTGGCGATGGTTCATGCCGCCAAGTGTATTGATAGCGATGTCTCATTCCGCTATGTTGGTTGGCGATTGTTCATGCCGCCAAGTGTATTGATAGCGATGTCTCATTCCGCTATATTGATTGGCGATGATTCTTGCCGCCGGATATATTGATAGCGATGGTTCATTCCGCTATATTGATTGGCGATGATTCTTGCCGCCGGATATATTGATAGCGATGGTTCATTCCGCTATATTGATTGGCGATGATTATTGCCGCCGGATATATTGATAGCGATGGTTCATTCCGCTATATTGATTGGCGATGATTCTTGCCACCGGATATATTCATAGCGATGGTTCGTTCCGCTATTCCATTGGCGATGACTTATGCCGCCGGGTGTTCATAGCGATGGTACATTCCGCTACATCTATGGCGATGGTTCATGCCGCCAGATGTCTATAGCGATGTGTTATGCCGCTGACTCTATGACGAGGATTATGCCACTGATTCTATAGCGACGGTTATGCTGCTATGTACATGACGCTGGATTACGCCACCTACGAGCGGTGGGTGCTGATTGCGTACCACTGTTGGATGACGGAGACAGGTATGCCGCTATATTGTTAGCAATGAGGTATGGCATATTACTGTTTATTTAGCACTATTGTGGATATCATGTGTTAATTTACTTATGTCGTCATGTGTTTGACGATGAGACTATAGACGTCGTGTATCGACATATACCGTCACGAGTCGACAATATTAGTTCAAAGTCATATGTTGACAGGTACCATCACGGGATGACAATGACATAGTGGATGTTCTATGTAGACGTGTAGCGTCGTTTTGATGGTTAATACATTTATGTTATGTATTTGGTTGTATGGTTGAGTGCCGATGGTGAGCACATGGTAGAGTCTGGGTCACTAGTTGACGAGACCTTTTTGCCGAGCAGGTTTGCTCGGTGGAGTATTGGATGTATTGTACCGGTAAATGTACCACATCATGTTATAGAGGTAAATATTTGTCGAGCAATGATACCCTTGGGTATGCTCGTTAGTTTGGCTAGGGCCAAGTGATTGGTGGTAAGAGTAGTCATTGAGGAAACTACTCGCTTGTGTTGTGATGTAGGGTAGACATGGTTACACCCACCCTGAGGGTGTGGGATAAGTCTTAACGGATTATGATTGCATCATAAGTGAGCAAGGACACCGGGTTGTCCATTGTGCTTGGTATTTTAGAGATATGCTGGGCGATGACCCATTACTCTAACGGTTTGTACGGTATGGCATACCGAGATGTAACATATGGTTTGTTGGTGGGCTTGATATGAGCCTATGTAACAGCGCTCTGCTAGCCAGATATTGGGGGAATGATATAGTGTGCTTGTTGGGGCCATGATACTGCTCGTTGGAACCAAGTTTGGCAAATCGTAAGGTGATACGATGTGGATTGTGGTGGACTCTAGTAGTCACCACGTCATTTGAGGTTGAGGTTGTGCATGCCTCATTGAAACGTGTATACGTTTATGTTTAATCTTGGTGAGACTTGTCTGGGACAGCATATAATGTTGGAGTACCAACAAGAGAGTCATCAAGTCGTCGTTGACTCGATCTGGGGAATCCGTGTACTTGGGATGCAATGGGTGTTATTGTATCCAGTTTTTCCGAACGGTGGTTCGAGACTAGTGGATCTCGAGTTTGATAGCACTTCCCTTGTGGGGAAGGAGGTAGTATTATACCTATTTGGGAATCTTTGAAGGATTCGGTAAGTTGGTACGTGTGGTGTTGATTTTGGGAATCACGCCGTGTTGTTGATCGTCGATTATCATTCTCCACTGCATGGGAATGACTCAGAATTGACAGTTGTGTTTGGGGCTTAGGGGTATGTTGTAGATATGTGATATCCCCGAAATAATTATATGCAATTTGGGCATGTTTATCTGATTTCTGGTGATAATTAATTCTGTGTTGGCGTAAATTATCTTGGTAAAATGCTTAGTCACATGATAGGAGTGACCCGGTAGAGCATTTCGGAGTGCATGTTATTCATGTTGAGTGTTTGGGTGTTTTAATGGTTTAAATGTAATGAGTTGTGTTCATTTGGTAAAGCATGATTTTAATAGGGACTTTGATCCATTGTGGCAAAATGGTTTTAAAATATCATGTAAGGGTATTTTATATATCATGCTTGGGTCTTGATGCACATTTTAAACCATAACATGGCATGAGCCACTTGCTCACATCTTTACATCCCATCACCTTTTTCTCTACCAGCCTTTGTCCCCAAGACCCCATCCCTCCACCTTATCTCTTGCAAGAAAACCCCATTTTCGTTTCTTGGCAAGAGGAGAAGGAGAAAAGTTTGAGAAAGAGTCCTTTTGGTGATTCCTTGCAAAAATCTTGAAGCCTAAGGGGTAAGCTATCAATGTAATGAAGTTTTGTTGGTTCTTAATCATTCTTGTGTCATATTTTGGGGTTAAAAAGGGGTGGATCTTGTTCCATCATATATGATGCCGCTATATGTCGAAGCGAGGGGTCCTAAAATTCCGCTGTTGTATTGGGACCGGAACAGTCACAATTCTACTGGTTAAAGTGAATTATTGTGGTTATAATTGGAAACGCGTTATCGATCATTATATCGTGAACTAATGATTTTGTGTATAAGCTTGTGAAACAGGAACAACAATGAAATGTGCTAATGTGGTAATCGAAGAGCATATCAATTAATCGTTTCATACGCTTAATTACTTTATTAAGTTAAATTGTGTTAAGTGATGATATATATATATATATGCTCATGGTGAGTTGTTCCTGTAGGTACACTTTTGAATCAAGGGGGCTGAGGGTCGGTTGAACTGTGAGCTGTTGAAAGCATAAATGAAGATAGAGTACAGGAAATTTTGGATAGTCTCTACTCGAGAAGTAGTCTGATGCTATTACTTAAACATTCATGATCGAGAATGTAACTAATTAAATGTTGAAGTTTTATTTTGGCCTGTAACCTAATTGAGCTCACATCAAACCAGAACCCTAAGATGTCTTTAATGCATATTAGCCCTATTTATATCTTGAATTCACTGTTAAGGTTCAGGGTCCTTACATTTAGTTGTATCAGAGCAGTGGTTAGAGAACCCGGGAACGAGTGAAGGGTAGCCTTAGCAATAAGTTGGCTAGGCGTCTACTTTTAAATATGTTGTACGCATATGAAGCATGTGACTGTTACACTAACGTGTTATGGTTTTCTAACGATGTATTATGTGAACTATTTTGTATATTGTTGTTAACCCTTGTGTTGCAGTATGGCAGCGAATGTTGATGTTGGTGATGCGATAAGTGTAAATGCTAGTGCTAGACATACAAATCCCCTACCGCCGCCAGCCTTGGGCGAAGAGCCGTCCGAACAACAGTTATTGCCGGGAGAACTGAGTTTGACGCAGTTTCTAGCTTATCGGCCCCCGACTTTTGAAGGGACTGAAACAGGGGAGAAGGCCGAGGAATGGCTAGAGAGGTTGGAGCAGATATTTGTGGCTGCCCCGTGCGCAAAGACAGCGTGGATACGGCTAGCAGAATTTCAGTTGGCCAAAAAGGTGTTGATGTGGTGGAAGACCACAGTGATTGAACAGGAGGCTCAGGGTCAGGAAATAAACTGGAAGTTGTTTAGGACTCGATTTCTGACCCGGTACTTCTCAGCGGCTGCACGGCAGGCTAAAGAGGATGAATTCACTAGCTTGAGGCAAGGTACTATGCCGGTGTCCGACTATGCCCTCCAGTACTGTTCCTTACTTCGATATGTACCTCATATCGCCACTAGCACCCAAGCAAAGATGAGGAACTTCATGAAAGGCTTGAGGCCGGAGTTGTATGATAGGGTGATCACTTATGGTCCTACTTGTTTTGATGATGCCCTAGCACGAGCTGAACTGGCAGAGTTAGGAGTGGGTGCATATCCGACTGTGGCACCGTCTCCAGCACCATTACAAAGGCCGACTCCCGAAAACTTGAAACCAAGGGGCGACCATTTTAAATCAAAGGGAAACTCATCATCTTCCAGATTCAGTGGTAGATGGCATGATGCTCGTGGAAGGGGTGGTCGTGGAAGTAATGCTCTGTCTCATAGGGGACAGTCTCAGGCTAGCAGTTTTGAAAAGGTTAAGTGTTTTCTGTGCGGAGGACCTCATTCAGTGAAAGGATGCTACGCTTGTTACGAATGTGGTAAACATGGCCACTTGGCCCGGAATTGTCCTAACCGGGGAGGATCACAGAATACGATGGGGAGACCTTCAGACAGGCCAGCACAGCAGAGACCACCATTTGCACCGAGGCCATTGGGAGGACAGCCGTTGGGGCCACCTCATGGGCAAGTGTACGCCCTAACCAGGGAGCAGGCTACAGCAGCTCCAGAGGAAGTGATAGCGGGTACGTGTCATTTATTTACGCATCCTGCTTATATTTTGATAGATACAGGTGCGTCACACTCCTTTGTGTCGACAAGTTTTGTGGAGAGGCACCGTATATGCACGACTCCGTCACCCACGCCTCTTGTGGTTTCGACACCCGCTGGAAAAAGTGTGATTGCAGATCGGTTCATTGATGACGGCCTCATTTATTTTGAGGGCAATGAGTTGAAGTCAGATTTGATCGTTTTGGAGATGTCAGATTTTGATTGCATCGTGGGGATTGATGTGCTAAACAGGTATCAGGCAGTGGTGGACTGCAGACAGAGAACAGTACGGTTCAGATCTGATTTGGGGATTCAGTGGACTTTTTATGGGGATGGTTCCCGCTCAAGAATCCCATTGATATCGGCCTTAAAGATGACCCAGTTATTGGAACGTGGGCATGAAGGTTACCTTATTTATGCCATTGACATTGCTGGAAAGAAAGAAGAATTAAGGGTCGAAGATATTCCAGTAGTTGCTGAGTTTGCCGATGTATTTCCGGAAGAGATTCCCGGATTTCCGCCGATTAGGGAAGTCGAGTTCGGGATCGAATTATTACCAGGGACATCCGCTATTTCTCGTGCCCCTTACCGGATGGCACCGGCAGAGTTGAGGGAGTTGAAAGAGCAACTACAGGAACTCCTTGATAAGGGTTACATACGCCCCAGCGTATCACCTTGGGGTACGCCTGTGTTATTTGTGAAAAAGAAGGATGGGTCAATGCGGTTGTGCATCGACTACCGGCAATTGAATAAGGCCACAGTGAAGAATAAATACCCTCTTCCGCGGATCGATGACTTATTTGATCAGTTGCAGGGCACGAGGTTGTATAGTAAGATTGATTTGAGGTCGGGGTACCACCAGATTCGAGTTAGAGAGGATGATGTTCAGAAGACGGCCTTCCGGACCCGTTATGGTCATTATGAGTTTTTGGTTATGCCGTTTGGAGTGACAAACGCCCCGGCTGTATTCATGAGCTTAATGAATCGAGTGTTCCAACCCTATTTGGATCAGTTCGTCATCGTATTTATTGATGATATACTTATCTATTCTCGGAGCGAGGATGAACACAGGAATCATTTGAGGACAGTGCTCCAGATTCTGCGGGACAATCAGTTGTATGCAAAGCTGAGCAAGTGTGAATTTTGGCTGAGCAGCGTTGTATTTTTGTGGCATGTGATTTCTAGTGATGGGATTTCTATGGATCCCAGGAAAGTGGAAGCAGTGATGGATTGGTCTGCGCCTACATCTGTGCCCGAGATCCGTAGCTTCCTCGGTTTAGCGGGTTACTACCGACGTTTCGTCGAGGGATTCTCTAAGATCACTAAGCCGTTGACGCAGTTGACTCAGAAGGGTGTTCCGTTTTCATGGTCTGAGGCATGTGAGCAGAGCTTCCAAGAGTTGAAGCACCGACTGACTACAGCACCTGTTCTAGTAATTCCTTCGGAGAACGAGCGGTTCGCTTTGTACACGGATGCATCACTGCAAGGATTGGGCTGTGTACTGATGCAGGATAAGCATGTGGTGGCTTATGCATCGAGGCAGTTGAAGCCTCATGAGACCAGGTACCCGGTTCATGATTTGGAACTGGCGGCCATTATTTTCGCTTTGAAAATTTGGCGACATTATCTCTATGGTACATCCTTTACCATTTATACGGATCATAAGAGCTTGAAGTTTCTATTTACTCAAGCGGAACTGAATATGAGGCAAAGGAGGTGGATGGATTTACTCAATGACTATGATTGCGAGATAGAGTACCATCCAGGGAAGGCGAACCTGACCGCTGATGCCTTAAGCAGGAAAGTGAAGTATACAGCAGATGATGTGATTCAACTATCGGCTTTAATGACCTCTTGTTGTCAATTGGGATATGATTTTGATTTAGATGGATCGCCGGTGCTGGTGTCGACCTTATTGGCAGAACCGGACATCTTTGAACTTATCAGGAAAGCTCAGACGTCAGACGTTGAGGTACAGAGATGGTTGTCATATTTACGAATGGGTCAATTATCGAAGTTCAGAGTAGCAGAAGATGGTTCCTTGAGGCTTGGTAACCGTTGGGTAGTGCCGAGGGCACCAGAGTTACGCCAAGGAATCTTGGATCGTGCTCATTGTAGCAGATTTAGCATCCATCCAGGTGGGATAAAGATGTACAAGGACTTGTGTAATCAATTTTGGTGGAGACGGATGAAGAGAGACGTTATGTCATTCGTTAAGAAGTGCCTAATTTGCCAACAAGTGAAAGCAGAAAGGCAGAGGCCCGGAGGCGAGTTGAAGAGTTTAGAGATACTAGAGTGGAAGTGGGAACACATCTCTATGGATTTCGTGACCCATTTGCCAAGGACTGCCTCGGATTTGACGCGATCTGGGTGATTGTAGATCGACTGACGAAAGTGGCTCACTTCATCCCATATAGTATGACTTTTACATACTTAAAGATGGCTCAGTTATATGTTCGGGACGTAGTAAGATTGCATGGCATTCCAGTCTCGATTGTATCCGATAGAGACCCGCGGTTCACATCGCACTTTTGGGAGGGTCTTCAATCAGCTTTGGGTACAGAGGTGAGACTGAGTACAGCTTACCACCCTCAGACAGATGGTCAGACAGAGCGTACCATACAGACGCTTGAGGACATATTGAGGGCATGTGTATTGGAGTTCGATACTCCGTGGCAAGATTCAGTGCCACTTGTAGAGTTCTCTTACAACAACAGTTATCAGGCGAGCATTCAGATGGCTCCATTTGAGGCCCTTTACGGTCGAAATTTTAGGTCACCGTTATACTGGGAAGATTTGACTAGTAAGACGGTCGGAGGACCGGAATTGATTCGTGAAATGGAAGAGAAAATCAAAGTGATCCGTCAGAAAATGAAAGCGGCTCAAGATAGACAAGCGGCCTATGCTAATAAACGACGGCGACCATTGGAATTCCAAGTAGGAACAAGGTCTTTCTGAAAATCTCACCTTTCAGAGGTGTAGTTCGTTTCGGTATGCGGGGGAAGTTGTCTCCGAGGTATGTTGGGCCATACGAGATATTGCAGCGCATAGGCACTTTGGCTTACCGTCTGCCCTACCACCGTCATTATCCGGTATACATGATGTCTTCCATGTTTCTATGTTAAGGAAGTATGAGCCGGACCCGTCTCATGTGTTGCAGCCTTCTGAGGTTCAGTTGAGTTCAGATGTATCCTATGTTGAACGGCCAGTCAGAATTCGGGATCGAGAGGATCGCAGACTTCGAAGCAAGGTCATACCGATGGTCAAGGTTCAGTGGGATCGTCGGGGTGTCGAAGAGGCCACGTGGGAGACGGAACGGCATATGGTGCAGCACTACCCAGAACTATTCTCTGGTATGTGATTTATGTTTAGTTTTGGTTGGGTAAGTGCATGTGATTTTGAGGGCGAAATCTTATAAGTAGGGGAGTATTGTGATATCCCCGAAATAATTATATGCAATTTGGGCATGTTTATGTGATTTATGGTGATAATTAATTCTGTGTTGGCGTAAATTATCTTGGTAAAATGCTTAGTCACATGATAGGAGTGACCCGGTAGAGCATTTCGGAGTGCATGTTATTCATGTTGAGTGTTTGGGTGTTTTAATGGTTTAAATGTAATGAGTTGTGTTCATTTGGTAAAGCATGATTTTAATAGGGACTTTGATCCATTGTGGTAAAATGGTTTTAAAATATCATGTAAGGGTATTTTATATATCATGCTTGGGTCTTGATGCACATTTTAAACCATAACATGGCATGAGCCACTTGCTCACATCTTTACATCCCATCACCTTTTTCTCTACCAGCCTTTGTCCCCAAGACCCCATCCCTCCACCTTATCTCTTGCAAGAAAACCCCATTTTCGTTTCTTGGCAAGAGGAGAAGGAGAAAAGTTTGAGAAGAGTCCTTTTGGTGATTCCTTGCAAAAATCTTGAAGCCTAAGGGGTAAGCTATCAATGTAATGAAGTTTTGTTGGTTCTTAATCATTCTTGTGTCATATTTTGGGGTTAAAAAGGGGTGGATCTTGTTCCATCATGTTGTTATACTTGGGGGGGATGTATTTTCATGTTGTTTTGTGGTTATATGTTGAGCTTGGTGGTTGCTTTTGGTTGTGCTTGAGTATAGGTGTGGTTAGAAGCTCATACTTTGATGTTTCTCGCTGAAACAGGGTTTCTCGATCGATCGGAAATTTGGTCCGATCGATCGAGCAAGACAGTACCTAAGCCAGGCGTAAAAAGAGCTTACCGATCGATCGGCGATTTTTACCGATCGATCGGTGTGATGTCTCGATCGATCGGTAAAATGGCCCGATCGATCGGTGGAGGCAGTATTCAGATGCTTATTTTTCTCAACTTGGCGATCGATCGGGGCTTGGGACCGATCGATCGCAAGGCTTAAATTTTGGATTTTGAGATTTTGTTCTAAATGGTGATGTTTTTGATAATGGTTCCTTTATTGGTTTCTAATATGGATTCATGTGTTTATGTAGAACCATCCCAGGTAGCCACACAGCCTAGGAGATAAAGTCCACGATATCTCCACTTTTGGAACCAAGGTACGTAGTGAGACGTACGAGCATCGGACGGTAAAACGTGCCATACATTTAATTATGTACATTGTGGATAGTGAATCCTTACACGTGATGATATATGTGAAATGATTGTGATTTACTGTGATAATGGAATCAACTATTGTGATTGATTAATGTGATGGGAATTGATGAATGTTCCGGTAGCCTTTATCTCCGAGCGAGGGAGGTACTTGCCGCTGTCATATGAAGCGATGGTAGTATGATATTTGCCGCTGTCATGTCTAAGCGAGGTAACATGCCACTGTCATCGTCGAAGCGAGGGATGTCATATGATGCCGCTATATGTCGAAGCGAGGGGTCCTAAAATTCCACTGTTGTATTGGGACCGGAACAGTCACAATTCTAGTGGTTAAAGTGAATTATTGTGGTTATAATTGGAAACGCGTTATCGATCATTATATCGTGAACTAATGATTTTGTGTATAAGCTTGTGAAACAGGAACAACAATGAAATGTGCTAATGTGGTAAAGACCATATCAATTAATCGTTTCATACGCTTAATTACTTTATTAAGTTAAATTGTGTTAAGTGATGATATATATATATATATATGCTCATGGTGAGTTGTTCCTGTAGGTACACTTTTGAATCAAGGGGGCTGAGGGTCGGTTGAACTGTGAGCTGTTGAAAGCATAAATGAAGATAGAGTACAGGAAATTTTGGATAGTCTCTACTCGAGAAGTAGTCTGATGCTATTACTTAAACATTCATGATCGAGAATGTAACTAATTAAATGTTGAAGTTTTATTTTGGCCTGTAACCTAATTGAGCTCACATCAAACCAGAACCCTAAGATGTCTTTAATGCATATTAGCCCTATTTATATCTTGAATTCACTGTTAAGGTTCAGGGTCCTTACAAGATACCCGAGCCAAGTGCATTGAGTATGCATGTGATGTCCGTGCCTAGGCAGGTATACCGGTGAGTATACGGATGCCAGTTATTGACTTCCTTTTGTCAAGCATAGAGTTATACTATTTTTGGATGGTTAAATCTCTGATGAGAGATATTGAACACCTTGAGATTGGGAATCTCCATGGCACGATAAATTATGAGAAACAATCGTGAAGTTAGTTGACTCCCTTTGAGGAGGGATTATCTTGTGTGGGTTGAGGTGTTTCCTTGTTGGTGTTTTCCTTCGAGTTATGCGATAGCCTTCCCAAGTTTGGATTGTTAAATCCTAGGATTATCAAGGGATGGGAGGAATTCGGATTGGTTGGGTGTAGCTGTTGGCACAAGCGTTGAGGATGCCATGGGTTTATTGCATGCCCTTTCAGAATTTGAAACTCTGTGGAGTCTCGATGGTTTATTTATGATCAGGATGTGATCCTTGGAATATCCGGAGGTGGACATCTTATGAGATGTGTTCGAGTGTGGATCGGTGGCCGTGAGTTGCCCGATCCGAGTTGCAGAGGGTGCAACTGCTCCTTGGATGAAGGTGGTCTGTGTAGCAGGAACCAGGTTTGGTATGTGTACACCGTGGTATACTAATGTTTCCCCCGTAACGATGTATGTTAGACATCGTGAGTCAAGATAGAGATGTCTTTGAATGATATCTACGATGGAATCGGGAGCAATTCGAATCCTTGCAGTTCCAGCTGACTAACTGCTTTTGGATTATTAGCGTTGAGTGGTGCTGACGCTCTTTGAGGTTATGATGGATTTGGAAGTCTATTCCACTCCAGAGATTGACACGAGGTCAACGTTCTCACGGTTGAGGTGTCATTCATGTTGCATTCTTACTAGTTGTATTAGATCAAGGATGACTGTCTGATCTACAGTCGTAAGTATTGGTTGTTTTGCAGTCATGAGGGACTGACTTTTGGGATGAACCGCATCGAAGTATGTTTTGCCTCTTGGGTGATAAGTTGGTTTTGGTAGGTCGCTCTGTTTCAGAGTTTGATGTGAGGTAAGTATCCTCGCGTTTATTAAGACGATTCAGATATGGTCAAGAATCGAGGTTATCGCTTCATGTTGTTGTGTAGCCCGGGTGTTACGTGATACACCGGTGCTAATTTCGAGGATGAAATTCTTTTAGTGGGGGATATTGTGATGATCAGAGATTATGGATGTTAATCCCGGAGAGTTAATAACCCCTAAAATTGTTTTACGTGGCGAATTTGAGTTTAATCGCGGTGTTGGGCCTTCTGGGCTCGTTTATTTGGGTAGTTGGGATCGTTGGATCCCGAGGTTGAGATTGTGTTCTCATTCCGGTGTAAAACCTAAGAGTTGGGTTGTTGAAGTGTCTCGGAATCTCGGGTGCTTTGTGTGGGCACCGGTAGGGGGTTTTTGAGTTAGAGAGATAATTTTTGAAAACAGATGATTTTTAATGAATCATGATGTATTTGTGGGGCTATTAGTATTTCGGGGTATTTTTGCTATAAATACCAGTTGAACCCGAGATTTTAATTATTGGAACCATTTTCCCCACCTTCCCTCTCTCTCCTCGCGCGCGCCATTCCCGATCCCCTTTGACCCCTGCCGCTTCCAGGCGTGCGCCCGCCGCCGTCCAGCCGCTGTTCGGCGCGTCCGACCCACCGGTAGCTTCGTCTCTTCCAGGCGCACCTCTCCATACCATCAATTCGAAGTTTGGTCGCGATTTGAGTTCGGATTTCTGCAGAAAGCGCTAGGGTTTGAAACTGGAATTTGTCCGATTTGGGGCTCGATTTTTGGTACGATTTTGGGGCTTTTATTCAGGTGTTTTTGGGGCGTTTTATGCTTTGATTTGGGTCAAAAATTTCTTACTTTGTAGTTCAAAAAAATTGTTGCTTAATGGTTCGAATTTCTTGCTGTTGGGCGTGAGGATTTGGTTCGAAAATTTGTGGCTTATGGTTCGAATTTTTCCAGTATGTTTGAGGGGTTTATGTTCGAATTTTGGGGGTTTTTGGCAAGGGGTGATGATTCTTGCTATTGATCGATTAATTCATGTTTTAGATGTATTATGGTGCTTAGTTTGGGTTCGATTTGTGTTGTGAAGGTTCGAAAATTTGTGGGGAGTTCTTGAGCAATTTCGATAATGGTTAATTGTCGTGTGTTGACAATATTTTGAGGGTTATGAGTGTGCTTGAGTATGGGTTGCATGTTCGTAAATAATTGTGAATTATTTATCGTGTTAGCACATCGTTCCTCGGGGCGTGGAACTCGAGCAAGGTTTGGCTCGGACTTCGGAAATTTTAGGTACGTGCGACGTACGAGCATTACTATATATTAGAGCATTGTGAAATGCATAATGTATTTTGATTTCATTGAATAATTGTGCATAAGGTTATATGTATGTGTTGAGAAGCTATGAAGCGACCTAACCTTGACATCGCCGCCACAAGCGTGCGTGATACTAGAGTAGTATGACCTTATAAGAGATATGGGGTACTGGGTTTATATGACTATTGTAGGGCATTTGAGATGCCTGAGAATGATCGTGGAATCATGTATTCATTATAAGACATATGAGATGTCTAAGTATAATGGAGAATTGGTAAAATAAATGCTAGGCATTTGAGCTATCTGTGATTGGTAGCAAAGTCGAAAAATCAGTATTAGATATCGAGATATCTATATTTGTATGTATAATGAATTTGGAATTATTAATTATTGATACTAGAGAATCAGGCATGCTATGAGTTAAATCAATGTGTTGATTTACTGATTTTTGAGATTTGATGAGTTTGATGATTGTGAGAACAGGGACAGTACACGGAATCCCGGATGAGGACGTTGCCATCCAGGGAGTATCATTTAAAATTCATTAGTATTTACTTTTGTTGTAAATTATGAATTTCATTATTGTGATTATGGGATTTTGTGTATTGGTATGCTCACCCCGTTGGGGGCTGTCTCTGTTGGGGCAGGTGAACAGGTACATCGATGGCTGTGGAGCTGAGCTCGAGCTGTTGATTGGATGTACTCCCAGGATCGTGGTACCAGGGCTTGATGGAGCACGGTATCGTATAGAGTACTTATATACACCCGAAGGTTATATACATATTTATGATGCTCGCATGTGAGCACGGTTATGCTTGTATATGGGTTGTATATAAAGGCATGAGCCTTTCTCTCTTTCATTCTATGTTGCATGCAATTAAGAGTAGAATTGCTAATGATATGAGAGTCATGGGTGTATTATGTGGGTTTTGAAACCCATTTATGTTGTCTTATGTGTGGTGTCTTCCCTGGCTGGGAATTTACTTAGCGTTGCTGTATTCTGTTGAGTATGTGTTTTCCCTGGCCGGGAACTATATATTGTGATGCGCTTTTATTTCGGGATGGCTCTATTTATGGGGAGACTCTGCCCAAATTTTTATAAAAGTCTACCATGTGAAAAGTGGTGTAATGGGGATGGAAATGGGCGGAATCTATGAGTCTAATTGTGGGTAGAGATGATCTTAATGTTGAATATTAAAGAAATTTTGTAATTGCCATTCAATGGTAAAGTATCATCTGTGTCTCCCGATTGGATATATTGAAAGCATGTACCACACATAATGATTAATACACTAATCAAGGGTTAAGGGCTTGGGGTCCTTACAAAAACTTAACCAAAAACCAACAAGATCACTATCAAATCGAAGACAAAGTCGAGGGGAAGAAACTTACCAACTTATCTTCGAGAAATCCGGCTCATAGGACGAGCCTCCATCGATTGCTCATCAAAGGAAAAAGGGGAAGGGTTTGGGGTGAGAGAGGCGAGAGAGAGGGAGAGGAGAGGATAGAAATGGATTCCAAATGACGGAATCCCGAGTCCAACTGGTATATATAGCAAAAATGCCCCAAAATACCAATACCTTCACCAATACATCATGATTCATTAAAAATCATCTGTTTTCAAAAACTCTATCTCCAACAGCAAATCCTCAGACTGGCCCCAACATAAGGCACCCCGGACACCAAGTCCCAAAGGTTTTTCACCAAAATGAGAATACAATCTCATCCCTTGGATCCAACGATCCCAAATGCCCGATTAAACAACCTCGGGAGACACAAAACCACAATTAATTCCTAATTGCCACAATCAAAAATCCATCAAGGATTAATACCACACCGGGATTAACATCGTAAATCCCCGGACATCACACCAGCTCCGGGATGTGTTCCGCCTAATGATCTATGTGGGTGAACTCCAGACCCTGGTCATATCCCGGCAGAATGAATTCAATGCTACAGCTGGGACTGCCAATCATGACCGAGTTGTGCTAAATGCTCTTGGTCCCAAGCTTGAACTGGCAGAGACTGCTCTACATGACTTAAGAATCAGTACTGGTCTGCACTCATGCTCAACTGTACCAGGTGATGCTGACTCCGCTCCTACTGACTTGAGCTTAGTCCCAACCATCCCTGATGTTCCTAGTACTGCAGTGCTGGTTCCTCAAGTTGAACCAATGGTGGCTGATGACTCTGCTCTGACTGTCTCATGCTCAGCTCCTACCATCCCTCCTATTCCAAGTATTGTGGAAATGGTTTCCACAGGTGAACCCACTTTGGATGATGCCTCACCTCAACCGGATATGGACATTGATTCCATAGACGTTGGCAGTGTCATTCACAAGGTAATTACCCAGGTTACCCCATCCATATCAATCCCTTCTCCTACTCACCCTGAAACCCAACTCTCACCACAAGTTGAACCCCTTGTCCCTCCAACTCACCCTGAAACCCAACTCTCACCACAAGTTGAACCCCTTGTCCCTCCAACTCATCCTGAAACCCAACTCTCCCCACAAGTTGAACCCCCTGCTCAACCAACAACCTCTGAAATTAACCCCTCAACCTCAAAAATTCATCCAGCTGCTACCTCCCCTGGACGCTGCGTATCCTCAACTGCAGTTGATGCTCACACCAGCCCTCAACTTGCTCCTACTGGCTCGCATCCTACACCTGGTGCCACTCTGCCTGAGGCATTGGAGCAATCAGTAGGAAATAATCCTTCTGCTGATTTTTTTGATTTTGCTGATCCTTTGTCGATCGAAGGCCCTTCTGCTCTCACAATATAGCTTGGCCATATGACAACGTTGATCTCGAGGCTGGCTAGTGAGATCAATAAACTCAAGTCTGAAGAACGCAATGCTAGCAATGCTATTGATAGTCATCAGCTTCATACAGATCATCAGTTTGGGCATATAAATCGAGACCTAGACAGACTTCAAACTGCTGTTAACAGAAATCATCAATTCGTTCTTGATGCCTTTGCCGATGTATTTTCAAGGATAGCACAAACTAATCTCCAGCTGAAGCAGCATAATGACTCTCTCCATGCTGCATCTACACTGGCCTTGGAGGAGAAAATTGAAGACACTAAGAAGCACTTGTCTGAGCAGCTAGCTACTATGCAGGAGGCTTTGCTTCACAGCTTCAGGATTTGAGTGATGGCTTTCCAAAGCCTATCCAATACCAGTCCAAGTCCACTGCATCTGCTCCCCCACCGCGAAGAGAATCATGTCCAGCTCAGCACGCACTTGCTGCCTCTGAAGGTGGACATCACTCCAGACCTGCTTCCCAGCCAAGGTCTCGAAGTCCGCGTCAACCGTCTACCGAACAGCGCGACTATTCCAGACATTGGTTCGGGCGCAAATAGTATCGCTTTCTGCACTCTTATTAATTACTCTTACCATTTTACTGTTTTCATTTGACTTTTCCATATGTATCGTCACATCATTATTGTGTTCAATTAATTGCATCCTTCTATAAATAGATGCTTCAATTTTTTTTGTTTATACCACACAGTCACTCATCATGATTATTTTCAACTCCTTGAAAATTCCTTGGTTTCATCTACGCACTTATTCATTTTCATGGGTTTATTACTTATCTAAATCAACACCTCATGGGTTGATTACTTATCTAACCCAGCTCCGTTAAGCTTCAGTGTTTGGATCCTGTTCTGATGCTCCTCATCAGTCAGGAACTACTATCAGGAGTTATCTGGGTGCTGATGACAAAAAGGGGGAAAACAGAGATAGAGTATTTTCATAGGTGAATCCATGAACCATGGAGGCCTGATGAATATACATTTGACTCTCCCCTATCAAAGTTCTCTCTCTCTGAAACAAGATGGATCGAAGCTCTCCGGTCTACACTTCTTTTCAGGACTCACCGTTTAAACTATTCGAGTATGAGATCGTTATTGCTTAGTTTTGTCATCACCAAAAAGGGGGAAATTGTTGAGAAACGATTTCTAAGTTTTGGTGATTACAAACACCTACCGGTGAAGACACCTACCGGATAAAGACATCTACCGGGTGAAGACATCTACCGGATGAAGACATCTACCGGATGAAGACACCTACCGGATAAAGACACCTACTGGATAAAGACATCTACCGGATGAAGACATCTACCGGGTAAAGACATCTACCGGGTGAAGACATCTACCGGATGAAGACACCTACCGAATGAAGACATCTACTGGAATAGACATCCACTGTAGTATTACTCCACTGGATAAAGACTTCCACCGGATAAAGACATCTACTGAATGAAGTCTTTCATCAAGTCTAACCAACATCTACTAAGCTAAAAAGTACGACTGGATACTGAAGTTACAAGACCAGTTGAAGTGAATCCAGCAGCGGATTGAAGAGACAAAACAAAGTAAGTACAATTCCGTCTGACAAAGGTACAACAAAGCGACGAGCACTACGAAATCATCGCCACCAATTCCGTCAGATTGTAAGAGCCGTTGCTGAACAAAAATGGAAGGAAGATAAAATGGAGAAGAAAACAGATTCTATGCTGAACCTTCCATACCAAGAAAGTTTACCGTTGGAAATAAAGTCTATAAATACAGATGCTGAATGAATGAAGAAGTAAGTTGAATCCACTGACAATCGATTATTTTATACATTCAAACAGAGAAATTTATCAAGTCTTAATTATCTGAAGATTCAGCTAGAGCAAGGAACACCTACTGGTATATCAAAGATCAAGTTAAACTGGTGTACTGCTCAAAGATCATTCAAGAACACTCAAAGCTTACAAGTGTAATAGTCATTCAAATGAGTGTTAGATAGTTTACTTTGTAAACAAATCATATACATTGTGTTGCTAGGAGTTTAGGCTAAGCTGTGTGAAAGCCTAAGGAGGTTGTATACTATAAAGTGTAAACGAAAGTCTTCTAGTGTATCCTTCCTGCAAAGGAAGAAGGGGAGACGTAGAAGCGTTGTGCTTCGAACTTCCAGAAACAATCTCTGTGTCCTTTACTTGCTTTTTATTGTTTACTTTAGTTAACTCACAAGTGCAACAGGCGTTTTCCGCACTTCACTTAGTGTCTGCTGACTTGCTTAATTGATTGAGAAGCTACTGCATCACTTAACAGTTTGCAGTAATCAGTCGAAGATCAGAATTTGAGGGCAGTGTTTATTCAACCCCCCCTTCTAAACACGCCTCTGATCCTAACACGAGCATTCAGATGGCTCCATTCGAAGCTCTTTACGGTCGACGTTGTAGGTCACCGTTGTACTGGGAGGACTTGACTAGTAAGACGGTCGGGGGACCGGACTTGATTCGATAAATGGAAGAGAAAATCAAAGTGATCCGTCAGAAAATGAAAGCGGCCCAGGATAGGCAAGCGGCCTACGCTAATAAACGGCGGCGACCGTTGGAATTCCAAGTGGGAGATAAGGTCTTTTTGAAGATTTCACCTTTCAGAGGTGTAGTTCGTTTTGGTATGCGCGGGAAGTTGTCTCCGAGGTATGTTGGGCCATATGAGATATTGCAGCGCATCGGTACTTTGGCTTACCGTTTGGCTCTACTGCCGTCTTTGTCTGGTATACATGACGTCTTCCATGTCTCTATGTTGCGAAAGTATGAGCCAGATCCGTCTCATGTTTTACAGCCTTCAGAGGTTCAGTTGGGTTCAGATATGTCCTACGTGGAACGACCGGTTAGAATTCTGGATCGAGAGGATCGCAGACTTCGAAGCAAGGTTATACCGATGGTCAAGGTTCAGTGGGATCGTCGGGGTGTCGAAGAGGTCACGTGGGTGACGGAACGACATATGGTGCAGCACTACCCGGAACTATTCTCTGGTATGTGATTTATGTTTAGTTTCGTTTGGGTAAGTGCATGCGATTTCGAGGTCGAAATCTTGTAAGTAGGGGAGTATTGTGATGCCCCGAAATAATTATATGCAATTTGGACATTAATTATGTTTATTTGATTAATTATGGTGATAATTGATTTATGTGTTGGGGCTGCATTTCAGGGTGCACGTTATGCATGTTTGGAAATGGGGTGTTAACATGATTGAATCGTATTGGTTATTAATTATGTGAAAATATGGAATTAGTGGAAGTTGGTGCATTTTTGTAAAATGCTTTTAAAATACCATGTTGGGGTATTTTATACATCATGATGATTAGTGGGGTGCAAATTTAATTAAAACTCTTATAACCCCACTACACCCCTTTTATCCACTTTAACCCTCACTTTATCAAATCCCCATCACACTCTCAAACCCTACCACATTTTCGAGTTGAGCTTCAAGGTGGAAGAGGAGTTCTTGCAAAAACTTTATTCTTGTGATTCTTGGTAAGATTTGAGGCCTAGGAAGGGTATATATCATTCCTTGTTGTTTTTATGTGGTTTATTTTGATTTTGGGTTGAGGTTTGAGTTTGAAATTGGGTTTGTTTTGGGATGGTATGATTTTTGGTTGGGTGTAAGATTTTGGGATTGTTTAATGATGTGTATTGAAGGTTTAAAGTGTTTTAATGTTTTTGAGTTGTTGGTATAAGTGTTGTTGAGGTTGGTGAAGGTTTTAATGTGAAAAAATGGTGAAAATCGCGGCCACTAGTTGTGGCGATCGATCGCTACAAAAGCAGCGATCGATCGCCGAGAGACAGTGGGCAAAACGAGTGTGGGCAATCGTTCCCCTCAAATGGCGCGATCGATCGCCGATGGCCAGTAGCGATTTGCACAGCAGGCGATCAATCGCCTCAAATGAAGCGATCGATCGCCGCGAAGCGAACAATCAAGCGATCGATCGCCATGTTTTAAGCGATCGATCGCCACTGCTTAAAAGTTTGAAAATGATGAATTTTGATGAATTTTATGGTTCTTGACTATAATTGGCTTCTAATATTGATTTGTGTGGTTGTGTAGAACCATCCCAGGTACCAACAACGTCAAGGAGATAAAGTTATTCAACTTCTCCAGTTTTGATACTAAGGTACGTAGTGAGACGTACGGGCATCGGACGGTAAAACGTGTTACGCTTTTGATTATGTATATCATGAATAGTGAGTCCTTACATGTGATGGAATATGTGAAATGATAGTGTTATATCATGATAATGGAATCAACTATTGTGCTTGATTATTGTGTGAGATTGATGAATGTTCCGGTAGCTGTTATCTCCGAGCGAGGGAGGTACTTGCCGCTGTCATATGAAGCGATGGTAATATGATATTTGCCTCTGTCATGTAGAAGCGATGTACATGCCGCTGTCATTGTCGAAGCGAGGGATATCATATGATGCCGCCCTATGTCGAAGCGAGGGGTCCTAAAATTCCGTTGTTGTATCAGGACCGGAACAGTCACATTTCTAGTGATTAATGTGGAAAATTGTGATTATAACTGGAACGTGACATCGATCAATATATTGTGAACTAATGCTTTTGTGCATGAGTTTATGAAACAGGAACAACAATGAAAATGTGCTAATGTGGTAATTCAGGGAGCATTCATACGAATACATCTCATGCAATTATTTATGTTATTGTGCTTAGATTTTGTTGAATAGTGATGTATATGCTCATGGTGAGTTGTTCCTATAGGTACACGTTTTGGATTGGAGGGCTATGGGCCGGGTTGAGGCAGTGAGCTACGAGGAGAATTAAAGAATTAGGATACAGGATTTTTGAATAGTCTCTACTCTAGGAGTAGTGTAAATCTATAGCATTAATATTCATTTTTGGGAATGTAACTAATTAGCTCTTGAAATTTTATTTTGGCCTGTAATCCTGTTAGCTCAAGGCTACAACCGGAACCATAACTTATCTTTTAATGCATGTTGGCCCTATTTACTTGTTAATTACATGGTTAAGGTAGAGAGGCTTTACATATACGCAAAGATTTGGAGTGCAAGGGGATTACAGAAGATATGTTGACTGATAGAAGCGTTTGGAGAAGACTGACGCATGTGTCCGACCCGACTTTATTCTCTCTATTGTTCATGTAGCCTACCCCAATTCATTGGAATTAAAGGCTTAGTTGTCGTTGTTGTTGTTGTAACCAACAAAATACCACGAAACGACCACCGGGATATGAGCCGAAACCAAGCTCGGAGGAATTGATGACCAAGTTCATATCGTTGAGTGAGACTAGGATGCAAAATCAGGATGCGTCTATAAAGAACTTGGAGGTACAAGTGGGGTAACTAGTGAGCATCATTAAAGGGCGAACTCAAGGCACATTACCTAGTGACATTGAAAATAATCAGAGGGAGCTTGGTATATAGGAAGCAAGCCAGAGGGTGAGATCGAACAAGAGAGATGGGACTCTAAAGTCAAGAATGTGGAGAAGCACAAGCACAAGAATGCTAAGGTCAAAGCTGAGGAGAAAGGTAAGCCCACTATCTCACCACCTGTCACACCACCCGCAAATAAAAAGCCCACCCCCATTTACTGCAGCATTAATGAGAGATAAACTAGATGCGAGTTTTACTACATTTCTAGAGATATTTAAAAAGTTGAATGTTGATATCTCATTTGTTGATTCTCTCCTTAAGATCATTAGTTATGCTAAGTTTACGAATGAAATATTATCCAAGATAGGAAGTTTGGGGAGCATGAGACTATGTGTCTGACTAAGGAATCTTCAGCAATTGTTCGAAAGAAATCAGCCCCTAAAAGATCTTGGGAGTTTTTCTATACCTTGCACCATTAGTTCTATTTCATTTACTAAATCTTTACGTGACTTGGGTGCAAGTGTGAATTAATGCCTCTGTCTGTTTTTAGGAGACTTGGATTATGAGAGCCAAAGCCTGCGAAGGTTATGTTGCAAATGGCGGATAAGTCCATTACATATCCACGAGGAATCATCAAGGGTGTGCCTGTCAAGATTGATAACTTCATATCCCGGTGGATTTCCTAGTGTTGAACATGGAGGAAGATGTGAGCATGCCTTCGATTCTAGGACGATAATTCCTAACCGCTGGAATGACACATATAGATGTTGAAGATGGAAAGTTAATCGTCGTATATCAAGTTACTTTTAATATGTTCCAATCTTCAACACACCCACACAACGAGCACATGTTTTTTTTTAAGTTAATGTAATTGATGCTTTGCAAATGTTGCAAGGAAGATTTGGAAGCAGAGCATGCCATGGAAGAAAGGTGAAGCCGAAGGAAGCCAACAAGCGGAAAGATGCACAAGGAAGGAAACTCAGTGAAGGAGAAATAGTTCTATTGCACAAGCCCATACCACGGTTTTTTCCGGGCACGGAAAGAATGTTGGTGTGGACCATACACAGTCTCAAAGGCATTCCTTCGATGCTATTAAGGTACGTGATTCTTCCGGGAATACATTCACTGTTAATGGACAACGGTTGAAGCATCACCACGTGGATGATGTCAATCCATGCACTTCTATCAATTAAAGCGAATTGGTAAGAAGTTCAGCTTGTGACTATAAATCAAGAACTATTTCTTTTTCCTTAAACTTTGTTTTTTAATTCATTATTTAGTTTTAGATTTGGTTCGGTTTGGTATTGACCACAATTTTCACCCTTCTATTTGTGCTTTGCCTTTGCTTTTATTTTTTTATGTACATTGAGGGCAATGTACATGTTAAGTTTGGTGGGTGTTTACTGTCTGTTGATTGGTTGTTTTTGCTAGCTATCTGCTAAAACTATCATTGTTGTCGTTTTTAGCACCTACAAATTTTTTTATGAAAATGAGTTCAAACTTGAGAAAAAATGAATTATAATAGCGAATGTATTACATGCTGAAATTGTCTCACTTTGCATCTCAACTTGGAGTCTAGAAATTGTTAGACATGTATGTTAATATCTTTTGTTGAGTTATCATGTCAAGATGACATGAAAGGCTTTACAGGAGAACATGGTGACGATGCTTACCGCGACGCATCGAGAGATAACTGAGCCCATGATGAGCGAGCTCAGGTTATGTATGGTTTCTTGTTCCCAGTAATAGTATATGATTTTTAAACAAAATAAATTTACCGGGGTATGCCCCGTGTATGTTGTACTTGGGATATGATATTTTCGAGACTATGTGATAATGCTGGTTAATGTTCGCTTTACTATTTGCAAATGAAAGGCCTAACTTTAAGTGATACATATATATTGATATCAATATATATGTATCACTTAAAAGCGAAATTTTTTTAGGGCCATTTAACAAGACATTTGAAATTAATCTTCCGCTGTTTACGCAAATTAATCATTATGTGTTAATTAAACACCACATTAGGATCGGGCCCTCAGATAATATTATGAGCACATTGAGTCATGATTTTGTGGATTGCATGTTGAATAGTGAAAACTCTGGTGAACCCGATGATTTAACTTGAGCATCAGACTGCAGAACTCAACCGAGTTATACAATTAAGTCAAAAAATGTTAATATTCTATAAATAATGAAATGTTATGGTTTGTAAGAGAATAACATGGTTTTCTTGAAATAAAAACAAAACCCTTTACATTAACAACAACTGATCGCTTTTATTTTAAACAATTATTTCTCAGTATAGCGATTCTACCGCAAGTGCACGGTGTCAAGTTTTAGTATAGTGATTAAAAGAAAGGATGTCAAACCCATAGTGTCTAACTTATAAGTACCAAATTATATTAGCAAAATTATATTTAGCCTATGAAAAAGATGATTAATTAACTAATTAAACTAAAGACTTAAAAAGAAAACAACTCCTTTGAAGATGCGAAGGAATTCCGGTCAAGAAATCTATCAAGATGTTTGTTCAATTGTGTTATCGTCAATGATTTGTTTGTTAAAACAATTACTTATCAATCAATTCTTAAGGTGACGGATTTCCGAATGTAATCAATACACTCTCTCGAGCTATATTGAAACTAGTAATAAATTGACACAAGTAACTCTCGTTCACTTAAACCAATTTAATACCGAATAAATCTCTATGAAAACCGTTGATCTTTAAATCTTTCAATTTAAAGTGACCACGTATATGATTTAATCTCTCGATCTAAATCTTAAACATACAACATGAATTATTTTAGCGTATTATAATTTCATCTCTCGATCTCAATTATAATTCACAAATTCAATCAAAGGTATCTAGGCTTTGATAGCATTAAGCATATAATTCATGAACAAAAGAAATCAATCCACTCAAACACAATCAAAATCAAAGATTCAAACACAATATTCCTTAAACTTGATAAAATAAACTCAATTAAATTCAAATCAAATTAATAAGATTCTTAATCGTCTCTCAACCTCATAAACATCAAATAAAAATGAAAATCAAATTAACTAGAGTTTAGAAATACGATAAACGTAGGAGCGACTCCGTTTGTTGACCGATGCTTCTTCTCTCGCTTCCTTCCTTGCACTTCAAAGGATTTCTTCAACCTTGTTCTTCGGAGATGAAAGGCGGCTGAATAATCTCAATTAGGTCTGATAATAATCTGAATAATGACCCTAAATTTCGTGCCCTCTTTCCTAATTTAAAGAGGAGGGGAGATATGGAAGAGTTTCCAAAAATCAAAACCAAATCAAGCTTTTAAAATTCTGAAAATTCTGAGTCTCGATCGATCGGTGCATAAGTCTCGATCGATCGAGCGCCTTCAGCTTCCGAATATATATTTTTCTGCCTCGCTCGATCGATCGAGACTAAGCTTCCGATCGATCGAGCTTTCTTCATGTTTTCTTGCCCAATTCTCTGCCAGTGTCGATCGATCGAGATGGTGGTTCCGATCGATCGAGAGTCTCTTTTCTTTGTTGGCCAAAACTTCTGCCTTTGTCGATCGATCGCCCTCCTTGTCCGATTGATCGAGAATGCCATAATTCAGTTTCTTCGTTTCTTGGCTTGATTTGATCCGTTTTCTTCCTTGTAGCTCAATTCTTCCACATTCCACCTAGATTCCTGAAACAATCAAATAAATACCAAAAAGCATAACATTTTCACGGAATCTACACGAAAATATATACAAAGCAAAGCCAAAATATGCGTAATAATCAACCCTATCAACTCCCCCAAACTTAGATTTGATCGTCCTCGAGCAAACAGTAAGATCAAAATGCAAAGTTCATCATCAATACTTTGAATGAATTAACTTAGCAACTCAAACGTAGAAGCTCAGAAATCCCAGTAACACATCAATCATAAGTCTATCCAAAAATTAACAAGAAGTGTTTTCTCCTAAGCTAAGCAATATATCGCAAAATCGGAACGTGCGTGTGTGTTCATCTCAATCTTGTGTTTCATATACACTTTTAGGATCAAATAATTGCCATTAAACTCAAAGTCAAGATTTACTATTAAACACTCCATATGCCTACTTTTCAAGCACTTCTCCACTAATGTAATTATTCCCTAGACTTGGATTAATAGGTCTTTTAAAGCTTGTAATGTTTGGCCTAGGTGTTTGGCTTCAAAGAAAAGATAGGGAAATACAAAGAAGAGAGTATGATCATAGAAAATTCAAATTTTTCAGCACACTTTGAGATTCTCTTCCTTTTTTTTCTAGCCTTGGCCACTTTGGGTCTTATTCATTCACTTTTTTTTTTCTCAAGGCTTTTTCTATCTTTTCTTTTCTCATTCAACAATTTTTTCAACAATAAGCTCATCTTAAATGTAGCAATTCAAGTGCATCTAATGAGAATCATTATACTCCCTTAGGGTCAAGATAAAAATCTTCCATTTAGGCTCAAGTAGGTGGGTATAATGAGTTTGCCAAAGAATGTTGAATGGGGCTAATAGTATGCTAAACATACTCCATTCTTTTATTATTTAAGCTCAAATTAGGGAACAAGAGATTGATATAAACATGGTAAGCTTGAAAGGCTCAAACGGTCCAAAGATCGCGTAAATCATTTCCAAGTCTAGTTCCTAACTATAAAATTTCGCCTCAAAGTGCTCTCAAATAAGTACTAAAGTGTTTTAAGATTCTCAAGACAAATCATAGTTAACAAAATTGTTCCAATACACAATTCACTCAATCATGAGCCAAAAGTGCTCAAAATATTCCTCAATTTTTGAAACATTAATTCAACTAAAGATTCACAAACAAGTCAAAAATCTTCAAGACTTAAGTTGAGATGGGGATTAATATCATCATGTAATACCATTGCAGGTCTAATTCATTATTTTCAAATGATGAACTCATTTTCGAGAGAAAATAAATTTTATGTGACCAGAAACGACCTAATCTCATGCTAGATTAGTCATGCAAGGAAGTAACACAAGACAACAGCAGAAACCAGTAAACACCCCCCCAAACTTAGTACATGCATTGCCCTCAACGTATGGTAAACAATAAGTGCAAAGGCAAAGCACATACCTCCACGACGATCGTCAGTGATCGTTGTCCTCATCATACTCCGGCGGTGGTACTGGATAGTAAGAAAGAAAATAAAAGAATGAAAAGATGAACTAAATAAAAAACTTTGAAAAACAAACAAGAGATAGAGAGAAGAAAGTTCTTAATTTAAAGTCCCAAGCTGGACTGTCACCTCCTTTTTCTTAGTTATCAAGATAACAAGTTGAGGCTAACATCTTGTCTTTCTCATTTACGTTGTAGTGCTTCAACCGCTGCCCATTTACTATAAATGTGCCCTTATCGGGGTTGGTAATTTCAATAGCGCCGGTTTGGTTTACCTTGGAGACTGTGAATGGTCCAGACCAACGAGAACATAGTTTACCTGGAAAGAGTCGCAGTCGGGAGTTGAACAAGAGTACTTTATCTCCTACATTGAATTCCCTTCTTTGTATATGAGAATCATGCCACTTTTTGGTTCTTTCTTTGTAAATCTTGGCATTCTCATATGCCTGATTCCTAAATTCCTCCATCTCATTCAGCTGTAAAAGACGTTTTTCGCCTGCAACATGACAATCAAAGTTTAGCCATTTAATAGCCCAATAAGCTTTATGCTCAAGTTCAACTGGGAGATGACATGCCTTACCAAATACCAACCTATAAGGTGATGTGCCAATAGGTGTCTTAAAAGCAGTCTGATAAGCCCATAAGGTAGTTCATTTCTCCTAGAGATATTACCGACCCTTTGACATCTATCACAAGTGGAGACATACCTGAAAGTGTCCTTAAACAACGTTGGCCAATAGAAGCCAGAGTCAAGTACCTTAGCAGCTGTTTTGGTTGGGCCAAAATGCCCACCTATCTCTCCACCGTGGCACTGCTTCAAGATAGATTGCATGTCCCTTTCATGGATACATCTCCTTATAATGTTATCTGCACAAACTTTTAACAAATAGGGCTCCTCCCACATAAGATGTTTAACCTCAGAAAAGAATTTTTTCTTTTGATAAAAAGATAGATTTTGTGGGAGGATACCACTAGCAATATAGTTCGCAAAATCTGCATACCAAGGTAAAATGTCAGTGTGAAACAATTGCTCATCAGGAAATTTCTCATTAATTTCTTCTATCTCACTTTAAATTGTATCATGTCCATTGTCTATTCAAGACAAATGATCTGCTACCACATTCTCTACACCCTTCTTATCTCTTATCTCTAAGTCAAATTCTTGCAACAACAATATCCACCTAATTAAGCGTGGTTTGGCATCTTTCTTTTCAAGCAAGTATTTAAGTGCAGCATGATCGGTGTACACAATAACTTTGGCAAGACATAGATAGGAGTGAAATTTATCGAATGCAAAAACTATGGCTAGAAGCTCTTTTTCAGTAGTGGCATAATTCATTCGTGCTTCATTCAAAGTGCGACTAGCATAGTAAATGGTATGAAATACCTTGTTCCTCCTTTGGCCTAGGACTGCTCCTACCGCTGTGTCACTCGCATCACACATCAGTTCAAAGGGCAACTCCCAATCAGGTGCTACCAAGACAGGTGTTGTTACCAGTTTCTCCTTGAGAATCTCGAATGCCTGCACACACTCAGCATTAAATTCATAAGGTGCATCTTTAGTTAATAGGTGAGATAAAAGGGGTTTAGAAATTTTTGTGAAATCCTTAATGAATCGACGATAAAATCCTGCATGGCCCAAAAATCTTCGGATTCCTTTCACTGTTGTTAGTGGTGGCAATTGTTGTATCACTTGGATTTTTGCTCGGTCAACTTCAATACCCTTTTCGGATATCTTATGTCCCAAGACTATACCTTCTTTGACCATGAAGTGACACTTCTCCCAATTCAATACAAGATTTGTCTCCTCGCATCTTGTCAACACCAAATCCAAGTTATATAAACATAAATCAAATGAAGATCCAAAAACAGAGAAGTCATCCATGAATACTTCTAAAAATTTCTCTATCATGTCATGGAATATGGCTACCATGCATCTTTGAAAAGTGGCAGGTGCATTATATAATCCAAATGGCATTCGTCTAAAGGAAAAAGTACCATAAGGGCAAGTGAAAGTAGTTTTCTCTTGGTCCTCTAGTGTAATAGCGGTTTGGTTATACCCTGAATACCCATCTAGAAAGCAATAAAAATCATAACCTGCTAATCTTTCTACCATTTGATCAATGAAGGGAATGGGAAAGTGATCTTTACGAATTGATTCATTTAACCTCCTATAGTCAATGCACACTCTCCACCCCGTGACTGTTCTAGTAGGTATCAATACATTGTTTTCATTAGGGACAACAGTAATGCCACCTTTCTTTGGTATGCATTGAATAGGACTTACTCATGAACTATCAGAGATAGGGTAGATAATACATGCATCCATTAGCTTAATGACCTCGGCTTTGACTACCTCTTGCATTTTTGGATTGAGACGGCGTTGTGGTTGTACCACGGGCTTGAAAGTCTCTTCCATCAGAATTTTATGCATGCATACCGATGGACTAATTCCTTTAATATCTGATATCTTCCATCCAAATGCCTTCTTGTGCTCCCTAAGGACTTTAAGAAGCTTCCCCTCGTTTTCACCTGTCAAAGATGAAGAGATAATGATTGGTAACGAATTTCCAGCATCTAGGAATACATACTTGAGATGAGATGGGAGGGGCTTTAGTTCAAGCGTGGGTGATTCTTCGATGGATGGCCGTTGAGGCTTAATGTCTCTTTTTCCCAACTCTCCAAAATTTTCAGTGGCTCGTTTCATCTAGAGGACGATGTTGTTCAATTGAGCTATGATCTCAATTTCCTCTTGGTCATTTTGTTTATCGGCTTCCACAAGGTATGCTTCCAATTTCTCTTTGTAAGTACCTTGCAACACATCAATAGTCAGGGCATCAATAATATCAATACTAAAACACATGGGCTCGTCGTGTGGGTGTTTAAGTGCTTTAAAGACATTAAACACAACTTGATCCTCCCCTACACGGAGGATCAACTTCCCTTGTTGGACATTTATGATTGCCTTTCCCGTTGCTAGGAACGATCGGCCCAAAATCAGTGGTATCTCCCTGTCCTCTTCCATATCTAGTACTAGAAAATCAACTGGGAATATGAATTTGTCCACTTTGACTAACACGTCTTCAATGATTCCTCGGGGATATGTGATAGATTGATCCGCCAATTGCAGTGAAACTTTGGTGGGTTTCGGCTCTCCTAGTCCCAATCTCCTAAAAATGGAAAAAGGCATCAAATTTATACTCGCACCCAAATCACACAATGATTTAGTAAATGAAACTGATCCTATAGTGCAAGGTATAGTAAAACTCCCGGGGTCCCTTAACTTTGGAGGCATTTTGTTTTGCACAATTGCTGAGCACTCCTCTGTTAAGCTTACTGTTTCGTATTCGCCCAACTTTTGCTTGTTAGAGAGAATTTCCTTCAAAAACTTAGCATAACTAGGCATTTGAAGTAGAGCATCAGCAAATGGTATATTAATATGCAATTTCTTAAATACTTCAAGAAACTTACCAAATTCAGCGTCCATTTTAGCTCTCTTTAATGCAGCGGGAAATGGGGGAGGAATTTCTACCTTATCAGTGTGTGTGATTGGTGTGGTGTTGGAATTTTTACCTTTTTCGATTGCCTTTTCCTCGGTCTTACTCTTGTCTTCCGTGGTTTCACAACTTTCTTGTGCTTCATTATGTATCCTTAGCTCTTTTCCACTCCTTAATGCTATGACATTCGCTTGCTCCTTTTGATTTATCACTGTATCACTTGGTAGTGTCCCTTAAGCTCGTCCATGAATTATAGCTGCTAGTTGCCCCACTTGAACCTCCAAGTTATTTATAGATGCATCCTGATTTTGCATCCTTGTTTCAGTCGATGAAATTAACTTGGCCAAGAGCTCCTCCATACTCGGCTTAGGCACATTCCCCGGTTGTTGTTGTGGGTTCAACACGTTGTTTTGGTTGGACCATTGCAAGTTCGGATGATTTCTCCATCCCGGGTTGTAAGTATTGGAGTATGGGTTATTGGGCTGCCTATTTCCTACATAATTCACGGTCTCATTAGACTGTATGAATGGATTACCTACTTGGCACTCAGTGCTTGGATGATTGCTTCCACATAATTCACAGGTGATAACTTGAGCTTGCATTGCTGTTACGCTCATGCTATCTATCTTTTTTTCAGCGCTTCCAACTGTGCCGAAAGAGCAGTGATGTCATCAATTTGGCGAACTCCAGCTGGTTTCTTTGGCACATTCCTCTCCGATTGCCATTGATAGCTATTGGAAGCCATCTCTTCTAAGAGTTCATACGCTGCTTCCGGTGTCTTGCGCATAATGGATCCTCCTGAGGCTGCATCAATCATAGAACGGTTAGATGAAAATAAACCGTTATAAAAGTCTGTACCTGGAGCCAAATAGGAAGACCATGGTGTGGGCATCTCCTAAGCAAATCCTTGAAACGATCCCACCCCTCATTTAATGTTTCAGGGTCATGTTGCCCGAATGTGGTGATATTGTTCCTCATCTTTGCCGTTTTGGAAGGGGGAAAGTATTTGGACAAGAATGCTTGTGTCATCCCCTCCCAAGTGGTTATAGATCCTGCAGGTAAAGAGTTCAACCACGCTTTAGCTTTATCCTTTAATGAAAAGGGAAATAACCTTAACCTGATGGCGTCGTCAGAAACGCCATTAGGTTTGAAAGTGTCACAAATCTCCAAGAAGTTGGAGATGTGAGCGTTCGGATCATCAGTGGCTACTCCTCCAAACATCACTGAATGTTGGATCATCTGTATTATAGCTGGCTTAATCTCATAATTGTTGGCTTGAATAGTTGGCCTCGTAATGCTTGACAATGATCCATGAAAAACTGGTTGAGCATAATCCATCATCGATCTTTGATTCAGTGCTTCATTGTTCGCGCCCCCTTCTTGATTGTTGTCAGCCATTGCTCGAGCTTCCCTTCTTTTCCTTAGACACGTTCGCTCGATTTCTGGGTCAAACGGCTCGAGTGTGGGGCTGCTACTCCTTAGCATTCACCAATAAGATGACTACCTGTAACAATAAACCCAAAGCAAAAGTACGAATGTAGTAAACCCAATGGTCAAGAGTGACAAACAAATAAAACAAAAATAAAAATGGCTAAATTACAATTAACTAATCTCATATGATATTATACAAATTACTCCCCGGAAATGGCGCCAAAAACTTGATCGCTTTTATTTTAAACAATTATTTCTCAGTGTAGAGATTCTACCGCAAGTGTACGGTGTCAAGTTTTAGTATAGTGATTAAAAGAAAGGATGTCGAACCCACAGGGACTAACGTATAAGTACCAAATAAAATTAGCAAAATTATATTTAGCCTACGAAAAAGATGATTAATTAACTAATTAAACTGAAGACTTAAAAAGAAAACAACTCATTTGAAGATGCGAAGGAAATCCGCTCAAGAAATCTATCAAGATGTTTGTTCAATTGTGTTATCGTCAATGATTTGTTTGTTAAAACAATTATCAATCAATTCTTAAGGTGACGGATTTTCGAATATAATCAATACACTCTCACGAGCTATATTGAAACTAGTAATAAATTGACACAAGTAACTCTCGTTCACTTAAACCAATTTAATACCGAATAAATCTCTATGAAAACCGTTGATCTTTAAATCTTTCAATTGAAAGTGACCACGTATGTGATTTAATCTCTCGATCTAAATCTTAAACATACAACATGAATTATTTTAGCGTATTATAATTTCATCTCTCGATCTCAATTATAATTCACAAATTCAATCAAAGGTAGCTAGGCTTTGATAGCATTAAGCATATAATTCATGAACAAAAGAAATCAATCCACTCAAATACAATCAAAATCAAAGATTCAAACACAATATTCCTTAAACTTGATAAAATAAACTCAATTAAATTCAAATCAAATTAATAAGATGCTTAATCGTCTCTCAACCTCATAAACATCAAATAAATATGAAAATCAAATTAACTAGAGTTTAGAAATACGATAAACGTAGGAGCGACTATGTGCGTTGACCGATGCTTCTTCTCTCGCTTCCTTCCTTGCACTTCAAAGGATTTCTTCAACCTTGTTCTTCGGAGATGAAAGGCGGCTGAATAATCTCAATTAGGTCTGATAATAATCTGAATAATGAACCTAAATTTCGTGCCCTCTTTCCTAATTTATAGTGGATGGGAGATATGGAAGAGTTTCCAAAAATCAAAATCAAATCAAGCTTTTAAAATTCTGAAAATTCTGCGTCTCGTTCGATCGGTGTATAAGTCTCGATCGATCGAGCGTCTTCAGCTTCCGAATATTAATTTTTCTGCCTCGCTCGATCGATCGAGACTAAGCTTCCGATCGATCGAGCTTTCTTCATGTTTTCTTGCCCAATTCTCTGCCAATGTCGATCGATCGAGATGGTGGTTCCGATCGATCGAGAGTCTCTTTTCTTTGTTGGCCAAAACTTCTGCCTTTGTCGATCGATCGCCCTCCTTGTCCGATTGATCGAGAATGCCATAATTCAGTTTCTTCGTTTCTTGGCTTGATTTGATCTGTTTTCTTCCTTGTAGCTCAATTCTTCCGCATTCCACCTAGATTCCTGAAACAATCAAATTAATACCAAAAAGCATAACATCTTCACGGAATATACACGAAAATATATACAAATCAAAGCCAAAATATGCGTAATAATCAACCCTATCAACAACCATCCATGCATATTGGTTTAACATATTCAACAACTAAACAACCATTATATTGATCATATTCACTTCATATTCAATTATTAATACTATAAAAATATAATTGATGAACGTGTAATCTTGACTTCTTCACCATTAGTGACAATATTAGAGCACAAAATTATCTTAACTACAGTAGATGAACCACAAGGAAAGTAGGGAAAAGGATACCTTGTTGAAGACAAGATTAGACCTCAAACATGAAGGATTTTAAGGTAATAAATGGTAGGAACTTGATATAGTTTGTATTTATAGGTTCTTATGAGCTTGGTTTTACTTTGTGAGCATGAAATACATAAGAGAAACAAAAAGAAGCATAAAGAAGAGAGGGTGGCCGTGAGTTAGGGGATGGAGGTGGTAATTGAAGATAAATATTGATAAATACATAATTATCTACTAGTTTGACTTTTCAAATGAAAAAAAATGAGGATAATTCCTTGATTGGTTAATCTATGGTTTTGTAGTGTTAAATTGGGCTTTGAACGTGTGTCTACTCTAGGATAGTGACAAAACATTTGTAAGACCCCGTTATCTAAACACGATGCTATGGTGCAATTAAGAAAACTAATCATATATAAATCAGAGTATTAGGCCGTGTTGATTACCCTGAGCTTAAGAGATTACAGTACCAAAATTTCAAAAAGGAATTATACATATTCCTAACAAAAGGTACTACACTATAGCTTTACTCTACACTTTGTAGAAACTAAACAAAAAGAAATTTCTGTTCTTCTAATCCTGTAGCACTCCTTACAGCACATAGTATCAACCCCGACCCTGGTTCTCATCGTCGAAAGCACCTACAAAGACAACCCCCAACACATGAGCATATCATAGTTCATATCAATCATAATATGAATATAAAGCATAAATGCATAAATCATAGGCATAAGATACTTCCTGAATTCCAATGCGTTTAAAACGCCCATTTTGGTTGCCCCTGTACCATAACTCATAAGCCAATCAATACACGATATTATGGTTTCTTTAAATAAATGTCATGACATATCTTTACTTCTTAAATCTTTACTTCAATCCTTAGTCAGTTTATCATCAGTGTATTTTAATGCCCCTCGCTTCATAACTTTAGAACAAGCGGAACTCCTTCCCTCGCTTCTTCATACAAGCGGTATTTCTATCCTGGCTTCGTATGGTAAACCTCGCCTCCATGTGCAAGCGAGCCTACCCCCTCCCGCTCCACATTTTTAGCGGTATAAGCGGTAAGCATTAAAATCATCACTTGGATAACCCTGACTCGTGGAATACACATCATTTATTCCACAACATACACATGAAACAACAATGCATAACAACATGTATCATACTCATAATGCACAACTTTGCATCTATCATATGTCAAATAATGATTATATAATACATGTTACCGTTGGGATGCCCGTACGTCGCTTACGTACCTTTCCAAAATATGGTATATTGCAGGACTCTATCCCCTACGTTGTGTGGCTACCTGTGATGGCTCTATACAAGTGTATGACACAATATTAGATGCCTCATTATAACCCACAAAACTAAACAATTTCCATAATTTTCAAAATCAGGGCACACCGATCGATCGTTCCTCATCACCGATCGATCGGTAATCACTTCGAATTTAATAAAAATGCTACGGCTTTTACCGATCGAACGGTGTTCTTTACCAATCGATCGGTCGCTCTGTTTCAGTGCGATTTTTCAGAATTCTCCAACACCTATATTCATACTATCAAATCTAGCATATAAGACATACCACATGCTTGAACAATTATACTAAGAGCTACAATATACTACCATGAGTGTATTAATATCAAAGTTATACCCCAAACCTAAACCCACATGCATCAAAATCGCCCATTTACATCAGTACTCACCAAAGTTCTTCTGAAACAGGGTACCATATTTTTTCCAGATTTTCGAACACCACTTTTCATACCAACAAATCCACCAAATTAGACATGCATCAAGATCAAAGAAACATGCTAGGGGCTTCATAAAAACACCATGAATGTACTTGAATCGAAGGTTTAATAAAACCTAAGCTAGCATGCCATTTTCACTTCAATAAAAACATGAACTTAAACAAAACTTAAACCAAAACAGAACATGGTTTCTCACCCTCTTTTGCTCCGATTTTTGCAAGCTTTCTTGCAAAGAAAATTGAGATTTCTTCCTTCCTATGTATTTAGCAGCTGCTGGACGAGTTTTGGGAAAGAAAGGGAAGGGATTCTGAGATGCTAAGGTGGAGTGGAGAGTGGAAAAGTGAGGTATGGGCTCACCACTTGCAGCATGGGTTGGGGGGGGGGGGGGGGTTGGGTATGGGGTGGTGTGATGTGTTATGTTTTGGCCCCGGTATTAAGAACGATGTATTAAAATATCCTCACATGATATTTTATAGTATTTAATCAATAAAATACATCAATTTCCAATTAACATGCTTCACCAAAACAAATAACACCCACCCCAAATAATCATGCCTTAACCCAAATTCCCAACATGTAACACATGCACCCTGAAATGCATTTCCACAATATTATTAATTCAACCCAATGAATTAATACTATAATCTTCATAACATAATTAATGTTTAAAATCACATAATCATTTCGGGGATATCACAACATTATATTGATATATTAAAATCATATACAATGTAATAAAATAAGGAATTAGTGAAACTTATTCAAGTAACCAATTATAATGTACCATTCACATACTTTTAGTTCATATTCAAGCATGAACTTTTTCAAGTAATTACATAGCTCATTAATCATTGTCAAATTCCATTAATAAATAGGAATATGAGTAATTAACTAAATAACCAATTAGCACATCAATCTTCTTTTAATTGTGGACTAACTTTTTACTATTCCTACGTTTATTCTAGAACAAGTTGATTCATATAATTAATAGATTTCATGCATTATGTACCAAATTAGCAAGTATTCATGTCTGTGCAATCACACTATTTGTATGGCATAAATCAACGATGAATGCTAAACTATATGCATTTTGATGCATGATGTTTATTATTGGCTAAGTAGGAGATTATTGGGCATTACATCTTAGATATCCTAGAACCTATTTGAGGGTACTTTGATGCGAAATTTAAAATTATGAACATGACTTGGAAATGATCTAGGCGATCTTTGACACATTTGAGCCTTTCAAGCCTACCTTTTCTATATCATTCTTTGATGTCCAAATTTGAGCTCCATTGAAAAAGAATGGAGTATGCATTGCATAGAACTAGCCCTTATTCCACTTTCATTGTTTAAACTCATTATACCTAATCTTTTATGAGCCTAAATTTATCCTTGCCTTCAGGGAGTATAATGAATTTCATGCACATACTATGTTTTGAGTTATTATAAGAAGAAGAAAAAAAATTAATGCCTATTCAAAAAAAAGAAGTAGAAGAAGAAGAAGAAGAAAGGCAGACTACAATCATAGCTTAGTTATGTGATGATGAACCATGTGGAGGGCTTATATCGACCACCTTCAATATAATCTAACAAAGCCAATGGTCATCAAGTCAAAAAGTAAAGAAAAAGAGAGAGTTGGAGTTGTGCTAAAAAAATTTACATTTTATACTCTCTTCTTTTCTTATCCATACATTTTCTTTGGATTTAACACCTAGGTCTAACATTACAAGCTTTCAAGTTCTTTTGATCCAAGTCTAAGGAGTAACTACATTAGCGGAGAAGTGCAACAAAAATAGGCCTATGTGGTGCTTGACAATAATCTTTGCTTTGATTTATTAGCATGAATGTTCTTGGAGATGTGCAGAAACTTTAGATTGACAATAATACACTCATGTGTTCATATTTGTGATGTGTTGTTTGGCTTAGGAGAAAAAGTCTTGTTTGATTTTCGGATGGATTCTTGTATGTGTGCAAGTGAGGTTTCTGACCTATACATTTGAGTTGCAAACTAATTTGTTTCAAGTATCAAGAATGAACTTTACCTTCTGATTTTAATGCTTGCTCGAGGATGATCAAGTGATAAGTTTGGGGGTTGATAAGTGCCATTTTGTACTTATATTTATATGTTTTCTTGTTATATTTTATTGTGATTCTTGAACGATATTACGCATTTTGGTATTAATTTGCATGTTTCAGGAATTTAGGTGAAAGTACAAGGAACTGAAGAAAATGAGCTAAAAACGCTGAAAAGGGACTTGAACGAGCTAACCATTTGAAGAAGGGACAAGAATCTCGAGTTTGGGAGAAAAATGATCGGGCGATCGATCTTCAGAAGATCCACTGATCGATCAGTGCATGACATGAAGAAAGCAACAAAATTGGCCTTTTACTGATCAACTGGTAGAAAGGGCAACGATCGATCGGTAAAGTGCGTAGCTTGATGGAAAAAAAATGGAATTACGCTCGAACCACACTTATAACATCCAACGCCTCCATTCATCAAAATACATGTCCATCACTTTCACCAACCTTCATCCATAATTCATCCTAGGATTTGAACAAGTCAACAAGGAGACGGTCGAGAAATAAGCAAGAGAGGAAGCGAGTATCTACAAACGGGGTCGATGCCGAGAGTTTATTCTTATCTTTAAACTTTAGTTTTAGTTTATTTTGATGTCTTTCAATTTAATTATGAAGTAAGTTTTTTTTATCAAGATTAGAGAATCCTTTTTTGAACATATTACTTCATTATTAATTATTGATTGAATTCCTATATCCTACGTATATAGTTTATATTCTTAATGCTTTCTGATAGGTGTGATTTTTACACTTAATTTGTTATGAGAATAGGGATGTTTTTGTAGTGATTCCTGGAAACGATTACACGTTTTGGTATATATTTGTATATTTCAGGAATCTAGGTCCAAATGCATAAAAGTGGAGGAAATAAGCTAAAAATGATGCAAAAATGACCAAACCAAGCAAACACGGAAAAGAAGGGACGAAACAGGACTCGCGATCGATCGGAACATTCGGGCGATCGTTCGCCTCGGACCAGAAGTATTTCGCGATCGATCGGCATTTAAGGGCGATCGATCGCCGCGATGAAAATGTTGAAAAATAAAAGACATAATAGTCTGGCGATCGATCGACCACTTGTCGCGATCGATCGCCAGACATCGAAATTTTTGGGATTTTGTTTCCATCTTGGGTATTTTGTGTCCAAAGGAGTTGAAACTCCTCCAACTATATATATGGATTGTATTGAACTAAAAGAGGACTTGTTGGCTCATAATTAACCTACAACCATCACCCACCATCACTCATCATCCCCTCCAATCATCCATACACCACAAAACCATTGAAGAAGAGAAGCATCGGAAGAGACGGAACGACAGAGCGACGCAAGGAGTCAGCGCCTCTCGTTATATCTGTATTTCTAACTTTTGTTCTATATTTTCATTAGATTTTGATGTTTAGAATGTTGCAAAACAATTTTATGCATTATTATTTGATGACGATTGTTGTCTAAGTTTGTTGTAAAGACTTAGGAGATCCTTTATATGAACCCATAATTCAAATTTAAGGTTTTTGATTGATTCTTATATTTCTAAGTGCATAGATTATTATTCTTCATGATTTTGAGGGTTTGGGCATCCTTGAATGATAATTTATTGTAATTGAGATCGAGAGATAAAATTGCAATGCGATATAGTAATTTATGTCGTGGATTTCAGACTGAGATCGAGAGAAAAAGTCAAATACACGTGTGATAGCAATAGATTTGCCAAAATTGAAGGCTAGTAGTTTTCATAAATCAACATACAATATTGATTGTTCAATAAGGATATAAAGTATTAGATTTGTTATAGGCGGACCAAGATATAACAAGTGCATTAGGAAAACTCGTCACCTTAGAACTTTTGAATTCAAATCTTAACTAGTAAGCCAATTATGGGGGATTACATGGGTGAACCATAAGTCTTGATAATTGTCTCTATTGATCTTATTCTTATTCACTACTGTTTGTTTGGGTTGATTATTGAGTTAATTAGTCAATTTAGTTAATTAATCAAAACCAATTTTTGTAGGCTAATTATAGTTAAACTAGTTGAATTGGGTACTTATTTCCTAGTCCTCGTGGGTTCGACACTCGTACTTTTCATATCATTATACTAAAACTTGACACCGTGCACTTGAGGTACATAATCGCTACACTGGGAAAATATTCTTTAAATAAATAGCGATCAAGTTTTTTGCGCCGTTGTCGGGGACTAGTTTAAATAACAGCAGACGAGATTAGTTGACTATAGTTTAGTCATTTGTTTTTTTTGTTATTTTCGATTTTTTTTTGTTTCTCTCTACTCATCTGCTGTGTTTTGGTTAATTGTTACAGGATGTTATCTCTTGGTGCATGCTAAGGAGTAGCAAACCTACACTTGAGCCTTTTGACCCCGAGATCGAACGCACTTGTCAAAAGAAGCTAAGGCAAGCAAGAGCACGCATGGCTAATAACAAGGAGGTTCCAGTACCACCAGTTGCAAGGTCACTCATGGACTATGTCCATCCTTCATTACATGGATCGCTGTCTAGTATCACGAGACCAACCATCCAGGATAACAGTTTCGAGATCAAGTCTGCTATCATACAGATGATCCAACATTCGGTCCAGTTTGGGGGAGCAGCTAATGATGATCCAGATGCCCACATCTTCAACTTCTTGGAGATTTGTGATGCATTCAAGCATAATGGTGTTACTGACAACGCCATCAGGTTATGTTTATTTCCATTCTCTTTACGTGATAAAGCTAAATCTTGGTTACAATTGTTGCCTGCAGGTTCTATTACTACGTGGGATGGGATGGCACAATTATTCTTGTCAAAATTCTTTCCACCATCTAAGAAGGCAAAGATGCACAATGATATCACAACTTTTGCCTAACATGACCCAGAGACACTCTATGAAGCATGGGAGCGCTTCAAGGATCTACTACGGAGATGCCCACATCATGGCCTCCCGATCTGGCTGCAGGTACAAAAGTTTATAACGGTTTATTTTCTGATAACCATTCTATGATTGATGCACTTTCAGGAGGTACTGTGATAAGAAAGATGCCCGAGGAGGCTTATACGCTGTTGGAGGAGATGGCCGCTAATAGCTGTCAATGGCAGCTCGAAAGGAACGTGCCGAAGAAGCAAGCTGGAGTGCCTCAAGTGAGTGAAGTCACTGCCCTAGCTGCCCAGTTGGAAGCACTAAACAAGAAGATTGACAGTTTGAGCATGCATGCAATGCAAGTTCAAGTTGTTACATGCAAGCTTTGCCAAGGAGGACATCCAAGCACTGAATGCCAAGTAGGTAACCCTTCGTTACAACTAATAAAGCTGCTAACTTTGTAGGGAACCGACCACCACCGACCTACCCCTACCCAAATACGTACAATACAGGACCGAGGAACTATCCCCAACAACCACCGGTATGCACCTAAACCGAGTATGGAGGAATTGTTGACCAAATTCATCACATCAATGGAGACTAGATTCCAAAATCATGAGGCGTCGATAAAGAATTTGGAAGTCCAAGTGGGACAGTTAGCAACAATCCTAGCCGGACGAACACAAGGATCACTACCTAGTGACACTGAGAACCCTCCCTAGGGAGCAAGTCCATGCTATCACATTGAGGAGCGGAAAGGAGGTCGCTGAGAAGAAGATGCACAAGTTGAGTTAAAAGGCGAGGCGGACATCAAGCAAGAAGAGGATCAAAAACACGACAAAGGTAAGTCTACTAAGACCCCTACACCCGTCACACATGCTAAGGTAAATATCTCACTCCCATTCCCGCTGCATATAAGAGAGCAAAAATAGATGCTAAATTTGCTAAGTTTCTACAGTTGATTAAGAATCTCCGCATTGAGATGTCTTTCATTGATGCTATACGGCACATGACGAATTATGCTAAGTTTTTTAAGGAGATTCTGTCAAAAAAGAGTAAACTGTGAGAGCATGTGATGATAAACTCAACTGAGGAGTGTTCTGCTATCATTCAAAATGATTCACCTCCAAAGTTAAAGGATCCAGGGAGTTTCACTATATCTCACAAAATCAACTCTATTTATTTTAATAAATCTTTATGTGATTGGAGTTCAAGTGTTAATCTAATGCCTTTATCTGTTTACAGGAAGCTGGGTTTAGGAGAGCTGAAACCGATCAATGTGTCACTACAGATGGTGGACAAGTCCATCAAGTACCCTCAAGGGATAGTTGAGGATGTACCAGTCAAGGTTGATAAATCCACCATTCCGGCGGATTTCATTGTGTTGGACATAAAGGAATATGTGGACATACCATTGATTCTAGGAAGACCGTTCTTAGCAACTGGAAGGGCATGAATCGATGTCCAAGAAGGGAAGTTGATCCTCCGAGTAGGGTGGGCTCAAGTTATTTTTGATATGTTCAAAGCTTTGAACACTACACGCACTGAGCACCGATGTTTTAATATCAATATAATTGATAGACTATCTATTGATGCAACGCATGTGTGATATCCCTGAAATAATTAATTGCAATTTGGGCATTAATTATGTTTATGTGATTAATAATGGTGATAATTAATCTAGGTGATAATTAATCTATGTGTTGGAATTAATTATCTTGATGAAATACTTAGCCACATGGTAGGCGTGACCCGGTGGTACATTTCAGGGTGCATGTTGTGCATGTTGAGAATTTGAGTGTTAGCATGATTTAATTGATATGGTTGTTAATTATTTGGAAATCATGGATTTAATTGAAGTTTTGGTGCATTTCGGTAAAATGCTTTTAAAATACCATGTTGGGGTATTTTATACATCATGCTAATAATTAGAGTACATGTTTTAATAAAACCCCCCACCTTTATACTCCACTACCCCCACCTTACACATCACTTTACCTTTCACTTTACCAATCCCCAAATCACTCCTCCAAACCTTATCCCCAACCCATTTTCGAAATTGGCTAAAGGAGGAAGGAGAAATCTTTGCAAAAACTCCATTTGTGTGATTCTTGGTAAGATTTGAGGTCTAGGAAGGGTATGTATCCTTGTTGTTTTTGTAAGGTTTGGTGTTGTTTTGAGTTAATATTTTGGATTTTGAAATGGGTTTGTTATGGGTTGATGTTGGTTTTGGTTGGGTGCTGGATTTTGGGTTGTTTAAAGGTGTATGTTGAAGGTTTATGGTGTTTTTATGTTATGGGTTTGTTGGTATATGTGTTGGTAAATTGGGGAATAAAATAAGGTGTAAAAATGGTGAAATCGCGTATGCAGACTGTGGCGATCGACCGCCGTAAACGGGGCGATCGATCGCCGAAGGACAGTGTAAAAATCTGCTGCAGGCGATCGATCGCTGTAAATGGCGCGATCGATCGCCTCGAGCCAGTGAATTATGGTGATCGATCGCCATGTCAAGACGATCGATCGGTAAGGCTCGCGATCGATCGCCTCGACGCAGCGATCGATCGCCAGCAGCCAATTTTTGAGAAATTTATTTTTATGTTGGATTTTTGGTATTGGACTGTTGTTTGGCTTCTAATATTGGATTATGTGATTGTGTAGAACCATCCCAGGTGGCGAGACAGCCAAGGAAGTGAATTCATACCAAATCCTACTTTGGAAAGGTATGTAAAGAGACGTACGGGAACCCAACGGTACGTGTATCTATTATACTCATTTATTATGCATTGTGGATGCGAATATAGATGGAATTGTGCATTGTTGATGCAACTACATGTTGAAGTATGCATTATGATTGCATATTTAAATGATGATTGTTTGGTGCACATCCCATGAGTCATGGTTATATAGAGTGATGATTTTAATGCTTTGCCGTTGTCACTTGAAGCGATGATAGAATACTTGCCGCTGTCATATTGTAGCGAGGAAAGAATATTTGCCGCCAAAAGTGGAAGCTAGGGTATTGCCGCATGTCGCATTTGCGCGAGGTTATTCAATGCCGCTAATTTGTCGAAGCGAGGGGTATTAGTGCCGATGTCATGACAAGCGAGGTGCATTAAAATACACTATTATAACAGACTAGGGATTGGTGATTGGTGATAATGAAATGGTGTTATGTCATGACATGTGTATAACCATTTAATAATCTATTGATTATACTCATGAGTTATGGTACAGGGGCAACCAAACAGAGCGTTTTAAATGCATGGGAAAAACAAAAAGGGTTTTATTATGGTTTATGCATCTACACCTTATATTCATATTGTGTTGAATATGGATTATTATATGCTCGTGTTTTGGGGGTTGTCCTTGTAGGTACATGTTGGCATGACAAAGGGGCTAGGCCGGGTTGAGGCGGTGAGCTTGTGAAGAACGCTTTTGATGAGGAAGGACATGATTATTTGTATAGTGTCTACTCTAGGAATAGTGTAAAGCTATAGTGAATAACATTCATTTGTTAGAGAATGTAATTAATCCATTTGAAAGTCCTTAACTTGGCATGTAATTCTTAAGGCTCAAAGTCTCAACACGAACTTTTATACTCTGATAATGTATGTTAGCTCTAATTATGCCTTAATCCGCACTTAAGGAACTAGGGTCCTTACATTAGTGGTATCAGAGCCAGGTTAGAGAACTCGGGAACAAGTGAAGGGTAGCCTTAGCATGGTTGGCTCCGGGTTTACATTTGGGCATGTTTATGCATGTGGTGCATATTGGTGTATAAATTGTTATACTAACATGCTTATTATCATTCCTGCTATCTAACGGTATAGCATGTATATTGTTTTGGAATTGTTGTTAACCCTTGTGTTACAGCATGGGGGCTATGAACTTGGGGAACCTCAATGAAGAGGTAGGTGAGGTTGGAAGTGTTAATGCAAGTATTGGCCAGACAAATCCTTTACCTCCACCAGCTGTGGGTGTAGAACCGATAGCTCAGCTGTTACTACCCGGGGAGCATAGTTTGACTCAATTCATGACTTTCCACCCGCCCCTATTTGAGGGGACAGAGACAGGGGAAGAGGATGAGGAGTGAGACTGGAGCAGATATTTGTGTCCGCTCCTTGTGCTAGGACAGCATGGCTGAGGTTGGCGGAGTTCCAACTAGCAAAGAAGCCTTCCATGTGGTGGAAGACTACGGTGATGGAATTGAGGTCTAAGGGTATATTGATTGATTGGACTCTCTTCAGGACCCGGTTTCTAAACCGATATTTTTCTGCTGCTGCGAGACAGATAAAGGATGATGAGTTCACAAACTTGAAGCAAGGAGCTATGACTGTATCAGACTATGACATGCACTATTCTTCTCTGTTGAGGTATGTCCCTCATATTGCCACAAACGGACATGCAAAGATGAGGCACTTCTTGAAGGGGTTACGGCCGGAATTGTTTGACCGGGTTATCACCAACAACCCCACTTCTTTCGATGATGCTCTTACTAGAGTAGAACTGGCAGAGATTGGAGTTGGGGCCTATCCTAATGTAGTACCCCCACATGTGCCACCGCAGAGGCAAGTTACTGATGGCTTGAGGCCACGACGGGAGTCATTTAAGCCTCGTGGTGCTTCTTCATCCTCCCGGTGCAGTGTGAAGAAATCTTTTAACCGGAAGCAGGAGAATAAGAAGAACAATCTATTGGCCAACCGGGGACCCATGCAAGTCAATAGAATGGGAGAAACAAGGTGTGACAATTGTGGAGGGCCACACTCTTCAATCAACTGCCCAGCTTGTTACAATTGTGGTAAGATGGGCCATATCTCTCAGTATTGCCCCACTCAGGGAGGACAGTCAGATTTCCAAGTGAATAGGCCGAGATTCGATGATAGGACAGTGTATCAGAGGCAGCAGATTATGCCTCGACCATCGGGAGGTCAGACAGTGGGACCGTCCCAGGGACAAGTGTATGCACTGACTAGATAGCAGGCCCAGGCAGCCCGGAGGAGGTGATCGCTGGTACGTGCCCTTTATTTACGCACCCTGCTTTTATTTTGATAGATACAGGTGCCTCCCACTATTTTGTATCTGTTGGCTTTGTGGAGAGACACCATATGCTCACGTCTTCGTTACCCACGCCTCTTATGGTCTCGACACCCACCGGAAGAAATGTTATTGCTGATCAGTTTCTTGCGGATTGCCTCATTTATTTTGAGGGCAATGAGTTGGAGGCAGATTTGATCGTGCTGGGTGTGTCAGACTTTGATTGCATTGTGGGCATCGACCTTCTGAACAGATATCAGGCAGTCATGGACTGTCGGCATAGAACGGTTCGGTTCAGATCTGATATGGGAATACAATGGACTTTCTACGGGAACGGTTCTTGTGCGAAGATTCAGTTTATATCAGTGATCAAAATGTCCTAGTTGTTGGAACGTGGTCACACGGGCTACCTTATCTATGACATGGACACGACGGGAAAGAATAAAGAATTAAGGGTGGAGGATGTACCCGTGGTAGCAGAATTTGCTGATGTGTTCCCGGAGGAGATCCTAGGATTCCCACCGGCTAGAGAAGTCGAGTTTGCGATTGAGTTATTATCTCTCGTGCACCTTACAGGATGGCACCGGTGGAGTTAAGGGAATTGAATGAGCAGTTGCAGGAACTCCTTGACAAAGGATATATACGCCCTAGCGTATCGCCATGGGGAGCATCGGTTCTCTTTGTGAAAAAGAAGGATGGTTCGATGCGGTTGTGCATCGATTACCGACAACTGAATAAGGCCACAGTGAAGAACAAGTATCCTCTCCCAAGGATTGGCGATTTGTTTGATCAGTTGCAAGGTACGAAGTTGTATAGCAAGATTGATTTGAGATCAGGGTACCACCAGATTCGGGTCAGAGAGGAGGATGTGCAGAAGACAGCATTTCGGACTCGGTATGGGCACTCTGAGTTCCTAGTTATGTCGTTCGGTGTGACGAAAGCCCCAGCTGTCTTTATGAGCTTGATGAACAGAGATTTCCAACCATATCTCGACCAGTTCGTCATAGTGTTCATTGACGACATACTCATCTACTCTCGGAGTGAGGATGAGCACGTGAAACACTTGAGGACAGTGCTCCAAATCCTTAGGGATAATCAGTTATTTGCCAAGCTCAGCAAGTGTGAGTTCTGGTTAAGCAGTGTGGTGTTCTTGGGACATGTTATATCTAGCAGCGGGATATCGGTGGATCCCAGAAAGATGGAAGCTGTGATGGAGTGGGCTGCACCCACTTTTGTGCCCGAGATACGGAGCTTTCTCGGTTTGGCCGGTTATTACCGACGCTTCGTCGAGGGATTTTCAAAGATCGCCAAGCCGTTGACTCAGTTGACCCAAAAGGGAGTGCCATTCTTTTGGTCCGAAGCTTGTGAGGAGAGCTTCCAAGAGTTGAAACACAGGTTGACGACGGCGCCTGTATTGGTGATTCCTAGGAGAACATTAGGTTTGTTCTTTATACTGATGCATCGCTTCAGGGCCTTGGATGTGTATTGATGCAAGATAAGCATGTGGTAGCTTATGCATCGAGGTAGTTGAAGCCACATGAGACTAGATATCCAGTCCATGACTTGGAGTTGGCGGCTGATAGGCTTAGATTTTAAGTGTTTTTAGCTGTAATTTCTTCCCGTTTTTCGTACTTTTTCCTGGTTAATATTATGCTTTTTTGGTATTTATTTGCTTGTTTCAGGAAAATGGATCGGAAATGGAAGAAATGAGCTAAAATGAAGAAAACGGGCGAAATCAAGGCGAAAAATAGATGAAAAGAAGAAGTTTGATTTTTCAAAAGTTCGATCGATCGAGATTATTTCTCGATCGATCAAGCCAGGCAGAATGTTGAGCATCAAAAGTATCGAAGGCTCGATCGATCGGAAGGAAAATCTCGATCGATCGAGCGAGGCAGTGAGTTTCAAAGACTGACGTGAATAGTGCACCGATCGATCGGACATAATTCTCGATCGATCGATACGCGATTTTTGAAAAATCTTATCTTCCAAATTTAAGTTGATCTTCGGGGTTTTTTAGGGGAAATTGATTCATTCCCTCCCATATCTAATATCAGACGAAAATTCTCAAAAAAAGGAGAACCCTAGCCGCCGCCTAGCCGCCGCCAAGGAGAGCCATCTTCTTCCGGTTTTCATCCAAGCTTGAGCGTACAATCCGGAGTGCAAGGAAGGAGCAAGAGAAGAAATCACGGTGCAACGCACGGATTCATTCCAGCCGTTTATCGTATTTCTAAACTTTGATTTATTTTATTTTCATTTTCATTTGATGTTTTTGAGGTCGAGAGACAATTAAACTTCTTATGTAATTGACTTGAATTGAATCTAGTTTATTTTATTGAGTTTTAGTGAAATTGTGTTTCATTTATTGATTCGTTTGTGTTTAAGTGTATTGAGTTCTTATGTTCATGAATTAAACGCTTATTAAGATCAAAGCCTAGCTAACTTTGGTTGAAATCTGTTAGTTATAACCGAGATCGAGAGATAACGTTATAATACGCTATATTAATTCATGATGTATGTTAAGATTGAGATCGAGAGATGAAATCGCATACGTGAGAACTTTGAATCGAGAGATTTAGAGTAACAAGGTTTTAAAGATTTATGCAATATTGGATTAGTAAATAGGTGCACGAGAGTGACTTGTTCTAATTTGATATTAGTTTCTTTACAGCTCGAGAGAGTGTACTGAATAATAACGGAAACCTTTCACCTTAAGGATCAATTGTTTGATAATTGATTATTCAGACGAATCATTAAAGATAATACAGTTGAACGAAGAGCGAGATAAATTTCTCAAGTGAATTACCTTTGCATGTCCGGAATCCAATTTGTTTTATTTCATTTTTGTGTCTTTTAGTTCTAAGATTGCATTAGTTAATCTACTCCTTTGTTAATCGTAGGCTAAATATAATTTTGCTAGTCTTATTTGGTAATTATACATTAGTCCCTGTGGATTCGACAACCTTTACTTACATTTCATTATACTAAAACTTGACAACCGTGCACTTGCGGTAGAATCGCTTTACACTACACTTTGAAATATTTTCTGTTTAAAAATAAGGCGATCAAGTTTTTGGCGCCGTTGCCGGGGACTAATCTGTATAATATCATACGAGATTAGTTAATTGTAATTTAGCCAATTCTTTATTATTGCGTTTTTGTTTTTGTTTTTCTTTTCTTTTGTTGATCTTTGTTAATAATTTTGTATATTTTTTTTGTCTCCTTTTGTCTGATCCAGTACAGGAAGCAATTGTCTAGTGCATGCTCAGAAGAGAAGAGCCCATTCTCGAGCCATTTGATCCGGAAATAGAGAGAACTCTACTAAGAAGATTACGAGAAGCTCGAGCGATGGTTGACAATAACGAAGCACAGAACCCTAGATCAATGATGGACTTTGCACAGCCGGCATTTCATGGATCTTTATCCAGTATAACGAGGCCGACGATTCAAGCAAACAACTTTGAGATAAAGCCTGCGATTATCCAAATGATACAGCATTTTGTAATGTTTGGGGGAGCTGCCACGGACGATCCAAACAATCACATCTCCAACTTCTTGGAGATATGTGACACGTTTAAACATAATGGCGTCTCCGACGACGCCATCAGGTTAAGGCTCTTTCCTTTTTCATTACGAGACAAGGCTAAATCCTGGTTAAACTCATTGCCTGCAGGATTAATTACAACGTGGGAGGAATGACAAAAGCTTTCTTATCAAAGTACTTCCCTCCCTCCAAGACGGCAAAGATGCGGAACGATATCACTACATTTGGGCAGTTTGACCCCGAGACGTTATATGAAGCGTGGGATCGTTTTAAAGAATTGTTGAGGAGATGCCCACACCACGGTCTACCCATCTGGCTGCAGGTACAAACTTTCTATAATGGTTTATTTTCTGCTAACCGTTCAATGATAGATGCAGTATCTGGGGGATCAATTATGCGGAAGACACCGGAAGAAGCATATGAACTATTGGAGGAAATGGCATCCAATAGCTATCAATGGCAGTCAGAGAGGAACACGCCATTGAAACCAATAGGAGTCCATCAAGTGGATGAGATTACTGCTCTTTCGGCTCAGTTGGAAGCTATGAACCGAAAGATAGACAGCATGGGAGCAGCAGCGATTCAAAATCAAGATGCATCAATTAAGAATTTGGAAGTGCAAATAGGGCAGTTGGCTATATTGATTTCGGGAAGGACGCAAGGTACGCTCCCGAGTGATTCTGTAAAGAATCCAAAGGAGCAATCGAATTGACAGACGAGGAGGTGACAGTCCAGCTTGGGACTATAAATTAAGAACTTTCTTTTCCTTCCTCGAGTTTTTGTTTTTAATTCCTTGTGTTAGTTTGATTTGTTTTTATTGTGTTTTTAGTTTTTCTGAGAATGAGTTCGTGAAATTTTATTGCAGGTGTAAAAACAAGAGCAATAAGGATGTAGGCGAGGCAACCCGAGAGAAAAAAGTTTTTGAGAAAAATGTCAATTTTTGTCTTCTGGTGCTGGCGATCGATCGAGACAAAATCTCGATCGATCGCCCGAAGCTTTTAAAATATGATTTGAGTACTGCCTCGCTCGATTGATCGAGAATTATTTTCGATCGATCGAGCGAGAGAAAATTTTGAAAAATTTAGGGCACCGACGCAGTTCTGCAAAGCACTTCAAAAAAATTTTTTCTTCTCTCCTTCGCATACCTCAGCGCCTCTTCCACCATCTTCATCACCTCTCATCTATTGGTTCTCCAATTTTCAAAATCCCTTCAAATCTTTGAAGTAAGACAGGTTATGATGAAATTTTAATTGCAGATCTGAAGAATTGCAAGCTGAATTGGGTAGAATTGCATCCGGAAGAAAACTTCAAACCAAGCACCAAGTTCATCCAAGATCAGATTTTTAATTGGTAATTGGTTTTCAATTTCATATCATTTCATCTTTTGGTGCAATTATATTGTTGTAGTTGAATTGGGTAAAGAAGGATCAAAGTTTGGGGGAATTATTGTTGTGTTGAGGGGTATTGGCATTGCTGTGTTTTTGGTGCGGTTTTTAAGTGCGATTAAGTGAGATATTTGAGAATAACCTAGCAAGAAAATGGCTCCGAGAAAGAGGTCAAAGCAGGCAGAGGCTTCACAAAAGCAAAAGCAGGCGGAGGCTACTACTTCTGAGCAAGAGCATGACGAACAGAAGTTTGTCAATGCCACAGCTGCTGAGGTAAATCCCACTTATCATAAGAAACCCCTTAGTCGTGAAAGGGGCATGAGCATGGAAAAAATTGAGTGTCCGGTCATTAGGACAGTACGGCGTAGAGGGTGGTTTCAATTTGTTCAGACGCCTATTGATGCTGTGGTTCCACTGGTGAGGGAATTTTACACAAATCTTCGAGTTATTCCACCAGGGCACCAAGTAAATGTTTATGTTCGAGGGAAGGATGTGTTGATAGATCAGGCAGCAATCAATAATATTTACCGGATGCCATTCATACATAACTGTGCGTACCAATCCTTTCGAAAGAGTACGATCAATTATGATGAGGTACTCGCATTTATTGGCATGCCGGGAGTAGATTGGCAGCGGAATGACAAGGGAGAGCCACAGGTGGTTCTCAAGAAGCATATGACACCAGAGGCCCAAGCATGGTTCTCATTTGTCGCCTCACGGGTCATGCCTTCGACCCACACTTCTGAGGTGACGAAGGACAGAGCAGCCCTGGTTTTTGCCATTCTCACAGGGCAGGAGGTGGATTTGGGTGAGATCATTAGTGATCACATCCATGAGATCGGTAGCAGCCCACCTACCTCCGCACTACCGTTTCCATCTACCATCACGGCTTTATGCAAGCGATGCGGAGTGCAATGGGGAGAGGACGAGGAGCTACTCCCACCAAAGACCCCGATTGTTGTTGACGGTCCACCACCACCTACAGGCCGAAGAAGGGCTGGCCCACGACCCTCGGACACTACACAGGCCGGAGCATCATCATCCTCTGCTGCAGAGCGTACACGTGTTACATTGGACTCTCTTCACAGGGATCTCCAAGATATTCGCCTGGAGCAGCAGAGTATTCATAGCATGCAGCGGGACATTCACAGCATGCAGAGAGCATTGCAGATGGACCATGAGCAGGTAGCTCAGCGTCAGATGGAGTTCATGCACTACCAGAGTGCATGGAACACTGCCATGGCCCAGGGCTTCCCAGGTTTCCAGTTCCCGCCAGAGCCACACTTTCCACCATATCAGCCGCATGCACCTCCACCTTCTGAATACCCACCATTTCTGCCATATCAGGGCGAGGAACATCAATACCCAGTTCCCCCTCCGGAGCATGATGAGGTCGACGATCAGTGACGATCGTTGTCATGGTATGTGTTTTCGCCATTGCATTTATTTTTCTTGTTCATTGAGGGCAATGCACATATTAAGTTTGGGGGGGTTTGTGTATTTGTATATATCTTGTTTTTGCATTCAGCTACTTGTCTGGTTTCTTTTCCTTGCATGACTGCACGATTTTGTGACTGATTCATCCTTGAGCATTACCAACAAAAAATTTTTCTTATTGAGTTATTCTTGTGAAATGAGGAATTAGATTTGCAACGGTAATACATGATGAAATTAATCCTCATCTAGATAGGAGTCATGAAAATGTTTAACTTGTTTGTTTATATCCTTTGTTAAGCATATGTCAAAATTGAGGAATAATTTGAGCACGTTTTGAGTCATGATTGAGTGAAGTATGTATTGATTAAAGTGACAACTTGTGTTAACTATGATTAGTCTTGAGCATCTTAGATAACTCTACAATCTATTTGAAAGCACTTTGAGGCAAAATTTATAATTAGGAACTTGACTTGGAGATGATTTAGGCAATCTTTGGACCGTTTGAGCCTTTCAAGCTTACCTTGTTTACATCATTCCTTAGTGTCCCCTCTTGAGCCTTATTGAAAAAGAATGGTATATGCATTGCATATGATTAGACCCCCATTCGACATTCTTGGCAAACTCTTTATACCTACCCTGGTTTAAGCCTAAAAGAAAATTTTTATCCATCCCTAAGGGAGTATAATGAATCTCATTTATTGCACTAAATTGTTATATGTAAATGAGTTCATTATGAAAAATAAAATGAACAAAAGAATGAGCAAAAAGAAAAGATGTAGAGAAAAGCCTTGAAAAGAAAAATTCAAATAAGACCCAAAGTGGCCAAGGCTAGAAAAAGTTGAAGAGAAGCTCAAAATTGTTGAACTGATTTTATTATACTCTCTTCTTTGCATTCATCCTACCTTTTCTTTGAAGCCGACACCAAAAGGCCTAACGTTATAAGCTTTTAAAGACCTTTTGATCCAAGTCTATGGAATAATTACATTAGTGGAGAAGTGCTGGATAGTATATTTGTAGAGTAATTTGAAGTATTCTTGACTTTGAGTTTTTATAGCACATTTTGATCTTAAAGATATGTACATTACTCATATTTGATAATAGCACACACGCACGTTCCAATGTTGCGATGTATTGTTTAATTTAAGAGATATTGCTTCTTGTTGAATTTTGAATGACTCTTATCGATGTGTAAGTAGGATTTCTGAGTTTTTACGTGAGTTGTAAAGATGATTCATGCATAGTAGTAAGGTTAACTCTTCTTTTTGAGATTATTGCTTGCTCGAGGACGATCAAGTCTAAGTTTGGGGTAGTTGATAGGCTTAGATTTTAAGTGTTTTTAGCTGTAATTTCTTCCCGTTTTTTCGTACTTTTTCATGGATGATATTATGCTTTTTTGGTATTTATTTGCTTGTTTCAGGAAAATAGATCGGAAATGGAAGAAATGAGCTAAAATGAAGAAAACGGGCGAAATCGAGGTGAAAAAGAGATGAAAAGAAGAAGTTTGATTTTTCAAAGGTTCGATCGATCGAGATTATTTCTCGATCGATCGAGCCTGGCAGAATGTTGAGCATCAAAAGTATCGAAGGCTCGATCGATCGGAAGGAAAATCTCGATCGATCGAGCGAGGCAGTGAGTTTCAAAGACTGACGTGAACAGTGCACCGATCGATCGGACATAATTCTTGATCGATCGATACGCGATTTTTGAAAAATCTTATCTTCCAAATTTAAGTTGATCTTCGGGGGTTTTTAGGGGAAATTGATTAACTCCCTCCCATATCTAATATCAGACGAAAATTCTCGAAAAAAAGGAGAACCCTAGCCGCCGCCTAGCCGCCGCCAAGGAGAGCCATCTTCTTCCGGTTTTCATCCAAGCTTGAGCGTACAATCCGGAGTGCAAGGAAGGAGCAAGAGAAGAAATCACGGTGCAACGCACGGATTCATTCCAGCCGTTTATCGTATTTCTAAACTTTGATTTATTTTATTTTCATTTTCATTTGATGTTTTTGAGGTCGAGAGACAATTAAACTTCTTATGTAATTGACTTGAATTGAATCTAGTTTATTTTTGAGTTTTAGTGAAATTGTGTTTCATTTATTGATTCGTTTGTGTTTAAGTGTATTGAGTTCTTATGTTCATGAATTAAACACTTATTAAGATCAAAGCCTAGCTAACTTTGGTTGAAATCTGTGAGTTATAACCGAGATCGAGAGATAACGTTATAATACGCTATATTAATTCATGATGTATGTTAAGATTGAGATCGAGAGATGAAATCGCATACGTGAGAACTTTGAATCGAGAGATTTAGAGTAACAAGGTTTTAAAGATTTATGCAATATTGGATTAGTAAATAGGTGCACGAGAGTGACTTGTTCTAATTTGATATTAGTTTCTTTACAGCTCGAGAGAGTGTATTGAATAATAACGGAAACCATTCACCTTAAGGATCAATTGTTTGATAATTGATTATTCAGACGAATCATTAAAGATAATACAGTTGAACGAAGAGCGAGATAAATTTCTCAAGCGAATTACCTTTGCATGTCCGGAATCCAATTTGTTTTATTTCATTTTTGTGTCTTTTAGTTCTAAGATTGCATTAGTTAATCTACTCCTTTGTTAATCGTAGGCTAAATATAATTTTGCTAGTCTTATTTGGTAATTATACATTAGTCCATGTGGATTCGACAACCTTTACTTACATTTCACTATACTAAACTTGACAACCGTGCACTTGCGGTATAATCGCTTCACACTACACTTTGAAATATTTTCTGTTTAAAAATAAAGCGATCAGCGGCTATTATTTTTGCCCTGAAGATCTGGAGGCATTACTTATATGTTACGTCGTTTACCATTTATACGGATCATAAGAGCCTGAAGTTCTTGTTTACTCAGGCGGAGTTGAATATGCAGCATGGATTTACTCAAGGACTATGACTGTGAGATAGAGTACCATCCTGGAAAAGCAAACTTGACAGCAGACGCCTTGAGTCGGAAGGTGAAGAGTACTGCTGAGGACGTGTGATATCCCCGAAATAAGTATGTGCTTTTGAGCACTAATGGTGTTGTAGTATTAATTACCCTTGTTGTTAAATTATTCGTTTCGGTAGAATTTGTAGTCATGCGGTGGGCGTGACCGGGTTTTTCCCATTTCGGGGTGCATTCGTTGCATGTTGGGAAATTGGGTTATTAGTAGGGATTGTTTGGAGTGGGTTTTATAATTATTTTGTGTAGAGCATGATTAATATGAGTCTTAGTGCATATTTGAAAAGGGGTTTTAAAATGTCATGTTGGGCATAATTTTACACACCATGCTAACAACTTGTATATGGATTAATATATTAAAATCCCACATTTCCTCCTTTTAATTCCATCCACACCTTTATGCTCCTTTATGTCAAAACTCATCCAACATCCTATCCAAAACCATATTTTCGTTTCTTAGCAAGGAGAGAAGGAGAAAACTTTGGAAAAGAGTCCTTTTTGTGATTTCTTGCAAAAATCTTGAAGCTCAAGTGGTAAGCTACCAATATAGTAAAGTTTTGTTGGTTATTGGTTAGTTTTGTGTCATATTTTTGGGGTCTAAGGGGTGGATTTTGTTGTATATTGTTGTATGTGTTTGGAGGTTGTGTTTTGAAATGTTTTGATGTGTTATAGTTGAGATTTTGGTAGTTTGATGTTGTGAGTTGGAAAGCTATGTGTTAGTTTGAGTTGGCTTTGTGTTGGTGAAGTTTGGGCAACAAAATGGGATATTTTCGAGCTTCTGGACTTGGCGATCGATCCCCCGAAGTAGGCGATCGATCGCATGTCACCAGTAGCATTTTAAAACGAGGAGAGATCGATCGCTGGATTTGGCGATCGATCGCCTCAAACCAGAAGCGAATGGCGATCGATCGCTTCGAAGATAGCGATCGATTGCCGCTGGCCAGAACGCAAATTGTTGATGTTTTGTGGGATTTTTGATTCGTATATTGGCTTCTAATATTGATTTGTGTGATTGTGTAGAACCATCCCAGGTACCAACAACATCAAGGAGATAAAGTTCTTCAACTCCTCCACTTTTGAGATTAAGGTACGTAGTGAGACGTACGGGCATCAGACGGTAAAACGTGTTTATGCTTTTGATTATGTATATCATGGTTAGTGAGTCTTTACATGTGATGGTATATGTGAAATGATAGTGACATATCATGATAATGGAATCAACTGTTGTGTTTGATTATTGTGGTGAGAAATGATGAATGTTCCAGTAGTTGTTATCTCCGAGCGAGGGAGGTACTTGCCGCTGTCATATGAAGCGATGGTAGTATGATATTTGACACTGTCATGTCGAAGCGATGTACATGCCGCTGTCATAGTCGAAGCTAGGGATATCATATGATGCAGCTATATGTCGAAGCGAGGGGTCCTAAAATTTCGCTGTTGTAACAGGACCGGAACAGTCACATTTCTAGTGATTATTGTGGTTATAATTGGAATGTGGTACCAATCATTTACAATGTGAGCTAATGATTTATGCATGAGCTTTTGAAACAGGAACAACAATCAAAATGTGCTAGTGTGGTATAACAGGGAGCATATCTATTAAACGTCTCATGCGCTTAATTATGTTATTGTGTTTGATTGTGTTGAATGGTGATGTATATGCTCATGGTGCGTAGGTACACCTTTTGGGCTTGAAGGGCTAAGGGCCGGGTTGAGGCAGTGAGCTTCGAGGAGCATTAAAGGAGTAGGATACAGGATTTTGTATAGTCTCTACTCTAGGAGTAGTGTAAATCTACAACTTAGCATTCATGATTTGGAATGTAACTAATAGTTTCTTGAAATTTTATTCTTGGCCTGTAATCCTATTAGCTCATGTAGCAACCGGAATCCTTAAACCATTATTAATGCATGCAAAGCCCTAATTACGTCATTATTACGCGGTTAAGGTATCGAGGCCTTACAGGACGCCATGTGTTTATCGGCTTTGATGACTTCTTATTGTCATCTGGGCTATGATTTTGATGTGGATACATCGCTGGTACGTGTATCGACCTTATTACCGGAGCCAGATATTTATGAGAATATCCGAAGAGCTCAGAAGGCAGATGATGAGATTCAGAGGTGGTCATCACTAGTACGCCTTGGACAGCCATCAAAGTTCAGAGTGGCTGAGGATGGATCCTTGAGATTGTGTAACCGTTGGGTTGTTCCGAGTACGCCGGAGTTGCGTAGAGGGATTTTGGAGCGAGCTCATAATAGCAGGCTTAGTATCCACCATGGCGGGAAGAAGATGTATAAGGATCTACATGATCAGTTTTGGTGGAAAAGAATGAAGCGTGATATCGTCGCTTTCGTTAAGAGGTGTATGATCTGCCAGCAGGTTAAAGCAGAGAGGCAGAGACCTGGTGGTGAGTTGAAGAGCCTAGAGATACCGAAATGGAAGTGGGAGCACATATCCATGGACTTTGTGACCCACTTGCCGAGGACTGCTTCGGGTTTTGATGCCATTTGGGTGATTGTGGACAGATTTACCAAAGTAGCTCATTTTATTCCCTATGGTATGACCTTCACCTATTTGAGGATGACCCAGTTATATGTTTGAGATGTGGTAAGATTGCACGGGATCCCTATTTCTATAGTGTCGGATCGAGATCAATGATTCACATCTCATTTTTGGGAGGGTCTTCAATCAGCCTTGGGAACTGAGGTAAGGTTGATCACGTCATATCATCCTCAAACGGATGGCCATACCTAGCATACTATCCAAACGCTCAAGGACATGTTGAGGTCATGTGTATTGGATTTCGACATGGCGGGATTCAGTGGCCTTGGTAGAGTTCTCATATAATAATAGCTACCAGGCAAGCATTCAGATGGCTCCTTTCGAGGCCCTTTATGGCAGACGGTGTAGATCACCCTTATGTTGGGATGACTTGGACCATAAATCGGTCGGAGGACCGGAACTGGTTCGGGAAATGGAAGAGAATGTAAAGGTGATAAGGCAGAAAATGAAAGCAGCCCAGGACAGACAGGCAGCTTATGCTAATACACGGCGGCGACCGTTAGAATTTCAGTTGGGGGATAAGGTCTTTTTGAAGATCTCACCTTTCAGAGGTGTTGTACTATTTGGAATGCGCGGGAAACTGTCTCCGATGTATGTTGGGCCGTACGAGATCTTGCAGCGCATTGGCACCTTAGCTTACCGACTGGCCTTGCCACCTTCTTTGACTGGTATACATGATGTGTTCCATGTGTCTATGTTGCGGAAGTATGAGCCGGATCCGTCACATGTGTTACAGCCTTCTGAGGTTCAGTTAGAATCCGATGTATCTTATGTGGAACGACCTGTTAGAATTCTGGATCGAGCAGACCGCATACATCGGAACAAGGCGATACCTATTATTAAAGTTCAGTGGGGATCGCAGGGGTGTCGAGGAGGCCACGTGGGATACGGAGCGGCATATGGTGCAGCACTACCCGAAACTATTTTCTGGTATGTGATTTAAGTTTAGTTTCATTTGGGTAAGTGCATGCAATTTCGAGGATGAAATCCTATAAGTAGGGGAGTATTGTGATACCCCCGAAATAATTAATTGCAATTTGGGCATTAATTATGTTTATGTGATTAATTATGGTGATAATTAATCTATGTGTTGGAATTAATTATCTTGATGAAATGCTTAGTCACATGGTAGGTGTGACCCGGTGGTACATTTCAGGGTGCATGTTGTGCATGTTGAGAATTTGAGTGTTAGCATGATTTAATTGTAATGGTTGTTAATTATTTGGAAATCATGGATTTAATTGAAGTTTTGGTGCATTTCGGTAAAATGCTTTTAAAATACCATGTTGGGGTATTTTATACATCATGCTAATAATTGGGGTACATATTTTAATTAAACCCCCCACCTTTATACCCCACTACCCCCACCTTACACATCACTTTACCTTTCACTTTACCAATCCCCAAATCACTCCTCCAAACCCTATCCCCAACCCATTTTCGAAATTGGCTAAAGGAGGAAGGAGAAATCTTTGCAAAAACTCCATTTGTGTGATTCTTGGTAAGATTTGAGGTCTAGGAAGGGTATATATCCTTCCTTGTTGTTTTTGTAAGGTTTGGTGTTGTTTTGGGTTAATATTTTGGATTTTGAAATGGGTTTGTTATGGGTTGATGTTGGTTTTGGTTGGGTGCTGGATTTTGGGTTGTTCAAAGGTGTATGTTGAAGGTTTATGGTGTGTGTTGGTGAAGTTGGGGAAGAAAATAAGGTGCAAAAATGGTGAAATCGCGTATGCAGACCGTGGCGATCGATCGCTGTAAACGGCGCGATCGATCACCGTAAACGGTGCGATCGATCGCCTCGAGCCAGTGAAGTCTGGCGATCGATCGCCATGTCAAGGCGATCGATCGGTAATGCTCGCGATCGATCGCCTCGACGCAGCGATCGATCGCCAGCAGCCAATTTTTGAGAAATTGATTTTTATGTTGGATTTTTGGTATTGGACTATTATTTGGCTTCTAATATTGGTTTGTATGATTGTGTAGAATCATCCCAGGTGGCGACACAGCCAAGGAAGTGAAGTCATACCAAATCCTACTTTTGCAAAGGTACGTAAAGAGACGTACGAGCACCCAACGGTACATGTATGTATTATACTCATTGATTATGCATTGTGGATGCGAGTATAGATGGAATTGTGCATTGTTGATGCAAATACATGTTGAATTATGCATTATGGTTGCATATTTATATGATGATTGTTTGGTGCACATCCCATGAGTCATTATTATATAGAGTGATGATTTTAATGCTTTGCCGCTGTCACTTGAAGCGATGATAGAATACTTGCCATTGTTATATTGTAGCGAGGAAAGAATATTTGCCGCCAAATGTTGAAGCGAGGGTATTGCCGCATGTCGCATTTGCGCGAGGTTATTCAATGCCGCTAATTTATCGAAGCGAGGGGTATTAGTGCCGATGTCATGACAAGCGAGATGCATTATAATACACTATTATAACAGACTAGGGATTAGTGATTGGTGATAATGAAATGGTGTTATGTCATGACATGTGTAGAACCATTAAATAATCTATTGATTATACTCATGAGTTATGGTACAGGGACAACCAAAAAGGGAGCGTTTAAAATGCATGGGAAAAACAGGAAGTGTTTTATTACGGTTTATGCATTTACACCTTATATTCATATTGTGTTGAATATGGATTATTATATGCTCATGTTTTGGGGGTTGTTCTTGTAGGTACATTTTGGCATGATAAAGGGGCTAGGCCGGGTTGAGGAGGTGAGCTTGTGAAGAACGCTTTTGATAAGGAAGGACAGGATTATTTTGTATAGTATCTACTCTAGGAGTAGTGTAAAGCTATAGTGAATAACATTCATTTGTTAGAGAATGTAATTAATCCATTTGAAAGTCCTTAACTTGGCATGTAATTCTTAAGGCTCAACGTCTCAACACGAACTTTTATACTATGATAATGTATGTTAGCTCTAATTATGCCTTTAATCTGCACTTAAGGAACTAGGGTCCTTACAGCATGTTAAGAGCAAGGAATGTGATGACCACAACGAAGGCCCATCAAAAAGGAGACAAATTCGGTAAGGGGGACATGGTCGTAATGAATAAAGCAAAGATGCGACTATTTCCATGGAAGTCGGACGCACCATGGGCTGGACCTTTCAAAGTGGTCGATCCTACAATGCCACACTATCAATCTGAGAGATGACCACGGGGCACTGTTCACGGTGAAAGATAAGTGGTTACGACGATACCACATGGAGGACGGAAAATAGTCCCAACTGGCCCTTGCGGCACTTGATATTAAATGGTAAAAAGTCCAGCTTGGGACTATAAATCAAGAACTTTTTCTTATCCTGTAAGGACCCTAGTTCCTTAAGTGTGAAATAAGGACATAAGTAGAGCTAAAGTGTATTATCAGAGTATAAAAGTTCGTGTTGAGGCCTTGAGCTAAAAGGGTTACATGCGAAGATAATTACTTCCAAAAGGATTAATTACATTCCTAACAAAATTAATGTTAATCCTATAGATTTACACTACTCCTAGAGTAGAAACTATACAAAAGAATCTCAGCTTCTATATCAAAAGCCCTCGTCGCTAGCTCACTGCGTCAACCCGACCTTAGCCCCCTTTATGCCAAGATGTACCTACAAGGACAACCCCAAATCATGAGCATATAATAATCCATGTTAAACATAGCATGATTAAAAAGCGTAAATGCATGAACCATAAATACAAAACACTTCCTGTTTCCCAATTGCATTTTATACGCCCCCTTTTTGGTTGTCCTTGTATAATAACTCATGAGTATAATCAATGGATTATTCAATGGTTTCACAAATGTCATGACATATCCCCAATTACCAATCCCTAGTCTATTATAACAATGTATTTTAATGCACCTCGCATGTCATGACAGCGGCACCAATACCCCTCGCTTCGACATATTAGCGGCATTGAATAACCTCGCTCAAATGCGACATGCGGCAATACCATCGCTTCAACATTTGGCGACAAATATTCATTCCTCGCCATGATATGACAGCGGCAAGTATTCTATCATCGCTTCAAGTGACAGTGGCAAAGCATTAAAATCATCACTCCAATATAACCATGACTCATGGGATGTGCACCAAACAATCAATATACACATATGCAATCATAATGCATAGATCAGCATGTATTTGCATCCACAATGCACAATTCATTATACACTTCATCCACAATGCATATCCCAATGCGTATATAAATTACATGTTACCGTTGGGTGCCCGTACGTCTTCTACGTACCTTTCCAAAAGTAGGATGTGGTAGGACTTCACTTCCTTGGCTGTGTTGCCACCTGGGATGGTTCTACACAATCACACAAACCAATATTAGATGCCAATAATAGCCAAATACCAAAAATCCCACAATAAAAATTCAAAACACAAAATTTGGCTTCTTGCGATCGATCGCCAATGGGCCCCGATCGATCGCGAGATGCTACTGTCTCAATGCCCAAAATTCTGCATTAGGCGATCGATCGCTGAAAACATGCCGATCGATCGCTGATATCGCCGATTGATCGCGCAAACTCGCGATCGATTGGCGAAAGCTTCTGCCTCGCACTCTGGTGCTCGCGATCGATCGGGGAAACGCGCCGATCGATCGCCAACGTCTGTAATCGCGAAAGACCTCCATTTTCGAGCAGCATCCTATGGCTACCATAAATCACACCACAAACCAACATATCCAAACAACTTAACATACAAAATACTCCATTATACTACCATGAAGCTACACAATAAAAAATTCCAACAAGAATACTACCATACATGCTATTTTCACTCAACAAAATAACTCTCCTTAAACAAGCATTAAACCAAGACAAGACATGGTTCCTCACCCTTTTTGCTCCAACTTTTAGCAAGGTTTCAAGGGTTGAAATGGCAGATTTCTTCTTCCAACTTCCTTGCCTAATGCTGGACGAAAAATGGGGAAGAAGGGGAGAGGTTTCAAAGTGATGGGGGTTGAGTGAGGGAAGAGTCAAATGGGGTATGGGCAAGGCTGATTCTGCAGATAGATATGGGTTGAGGGGGGGTTGGTTAATGAGTGTAGTAGGAATAGCATGGTATACATGTTTAATTGTGTACCGGTAATTAGCATGATGTATTAAAATATCCCCACATGATATTTTTATAACATTTATTCAATAAAATACATCAAATTCCCATTAAACATGATTTACCAAAAACAATCAACACCCACCCCAAATAATCATGCCATAATTCAAATTCCCAACATGCATAACATGCACCCTGAAACGCATTACCAGGTCACGCCCACTTCATGACTAAGCATTTCACCATATTATTATTAATTCAACCCCAATAATTTAATACCATAACCCTCACATAAACATAATTAATGTTCAATTGCACATAATCATTTCGGGGACATCACAATACTCCTCTACTTATAAGATTTCGTCCTCGAAATCAGCATGCACTTACCAAAACGAAACAAAACATAAACCACATACCAGAAAATAGGTCCGGATAGTGCTGGATCATATGTTGCCCCGTCTCCCACGTGGCCTCCTCGACACCCCTGCGATCCCACTTAACTTTGATCATAGGTATCACTTTGTTCCGAAGTCCGCAGTCTGCTCGATCCAGGATTCTAACAAGCCGCTCCACATAAGATACATCGGATTCTAACTGAACCTCAGAAGGCTGCAATACATGTGACAGATCCGGCTCATACTTCCGTAACATAGACACGTGGAACACATCATGGATACCAGACAAAGAAGGTGGCAAGGCCAGTCGGTAAGCTAAGGTGCCAATGAGCTGCAAGATCTCGTACGGCCCAACATATCTCGGAGACAGTTTCCCGCGCATTCCAAATCGCATAACACATCTGAAAGGTGAGATCTTCAAAATGTCCTTATCTCCCAACTGAAACTCTATCGGTCGTCGCCGTTTATTAGTATAAGCTGCCTGTCTGTCCTGGGCTGCTTTCATTTTCTGCCTTATCACCTTTATCTTCTCTTCCATTTCCCGAACCAATTCTGGTCCTCCGACCGATTTACGGTCCAAGTCATCCCAACATAAGGGTGATCTACATCGTCTGCCATAAAGGGCCTCAAAAGGAGCCATCTGAATACTTGCTTGGTAGCTATTGTTATACGAGAACTCTACCAAAGCCACTGAATCCTGCCATGAAGTATTAAACTCCAATGCACATGCTCTCAACATGTCCTCGAGCGTTTGGATAGTACGCTCGGTCTGGCCATCCGTTTGGGGATGGTATGCAGTGCTCAATCTTACCTCAGTTCCCAAAGCTGATTGAAGACCCTCCCAAAAATGAGATGTGAACCGTGGATCTCGATCAGACACTATAGAAATAGGGATCCCGTGCAATCTTACCACATCTCGAACATATAGCTCGGCCATCCTCAAATAGGTGAAGGTCATACTATAGGGAATGAAGTGAGCTACTTTGGTCAGTCGGTCTACAATCACCCAAATGGCATCAAAACCCGAAACAGACCTCGGCTAGTGGGTCGCAAAGTCCATGGATATGTGTTCCCACTTCCACTTCGGTTTCTCTAAGCTCTTCATTTCACCACCATGTCTCTGCCTCACTGCCTTAACCTGCTGACAGATTAAACACCTCTTGAAAAAGTGATGACGTCCTGCTTCATACGTTTCCACCAGAATTGATCACATAGATCCTTATACATTTTCCTCCCTCCGGGGTGGATACTAAGCCTGCTGCTATGAGCCCGCTGTAGGATTCCTTGACGCAACTCCGGCGTACTCGAAACTACCCAACGGTTACGAGCCTCAAGGAACCGTCTTCGGCCACCCTGAACTTTGATGACTGCCCAAGAAGTACCAAAGATAACCATCTCCGTATCTCCTCGTCTGATCTCTGAGCTCCCCTGATACTCTCATAAATATCTGGCTCAGCTAATAAGGTTGATACAAGTACAGGCGATGCATCCACATCGTAGTCATATCCCAGATAACAGTAGGAGGTCATCATGGCTGATAATTGCATGACATCCTCAGCAGTACACCTCACCTTCCGGCTCAAGGCGTCTACTGTCAAGTTAGCTTTCCCAGGATGGTACTCAATCTCACAATCATAATCTTTGAGTAAGTCCATCCATCTCCTCTGTCTCATGTTCAGCTCGGCCTGAGTAAAGAGAAACTTTAGGCTCTTGTGGTTTGTATAAATGGTAAACGAAGTACCATACAAGTAGTGCCGCCAAATCTTTAGGGCAAATACAATAGCTGTCAGTTCCAAATCATGAACTGGATACCTAGTTTCATGCGGCTTTAACTGTCTCGATGCATAAGCTACCACATGCTTGTCTTGCATCAGCACACATCCTAAGCCCTGAAGTGATGCATCAATATAGAGAACGAATCTCTTGTTCTCCGTAGGAATCACCAACACTGGTGCTGATGTCAATCTGTGCTTCAACTCCTGGAAACTCTGTTCGCAAGCCTCAGACCAATAAAATGGTACCCCCTTTTTAGTCAACTGCGTCAGTGGCTTGGCAATCTTCGAGAATCCTTCGACAAAACGACGGTAATATCCAGCCAAACCAAGAAAGCTCTGTATCTCGGGCACTGAAGTAGGCGTAGACCATTCCATCACCGCCTCTACCTTCCTGGGATCTACTGATATCCTGTCCCTAGAAATGACATGACCGAGAAATACCACACTGCTCAACAAGAATTCACATTTGCTGAGCTTGGCAAACAGCTGATTATCTCTGAGGATCTGGAGCACTGTCCGCAAATGACTCACGTGTTCCTCCTCACTCCGAGAATAGATAAGTATGTCATCAATCAACACAATGACGAACTGGTCAAGATATTGTTGGAACACCTGATTCATCAAACCCATAAAGACAGCCGGGTAGTTCGTCACACCGAACGGCATAACCAAGAACTCGTAATGTCCATACCGAGTCCGGAATGTTGTCTTCTGTACATCTTCCTCTCTAACCCAAATCTGATGATAACCAGACCTCAAGTCAATCTTAGAATAGAGTCTCGTGCCCTGCAACTGATCAAACAGATCATCAATCCGTGGAAGAGGGTACTTGTTTTTAACCGTCGCTTTGTTCAACTGACGGTAATCGATGCACAACCGCATCGAACCGTCCTTCTCCTTGACAAACAGGACCGGTGCACCCCAAGGTGATACACTCGGACTTATGTATCCCTTATCAAGGAGTTCCTGTAATTGCACCTTCAGTACCCTCAGTTCCGCCGGCGCCATTCTATAAGGGGCTCGAGAAATAGCAGAAGTCCCCGGTAATAACTCGATTCCAAACTCGACATCTCTACACGGGGGAAACACTAGAATTTCATCCGGGAATACATCGGTAAATTCTGCAACCACCGGTATTTCCTCGATCCTCAGTTCTTTCTTCTTTTCCGTTATATCAACGGCATAGATCGGGTAACCCGTATGGCCACGTTCCAATAACTGTGACATTTTAACTGCTGAAACTAATGGAATCTTCGGACGATAACCATTCCCATAAAAGATCCACTGAAACCCCTAATCAGATCGGAAGCGATCAGTTCTCTGTCGGCAGTCAACCACGACCTGATATCTGTTCAGCACATCAATGCCCACAATACAATCAAAGTCTACCATATTCAGTACAATCAGACCATTCTTCAAATCATTGCCCTCAAATAAATGAGGCAGTCCGCAAGAAACTGATCAGCAATCACATTCCTTTCGGTGGTTGTCGAGACCATAAGAGGCGTGGGCAACGGAGACGGGCACATACGATGTCTCTCCACAAACTCAGTATATATAAAAGAATGGGAAGCACCTGTGTCTATCAAAATAAAAGCAGGGTATGTAAATAAATGGCACGTACCAGCAATCACCTCCTCTAGGGCTGCCTCAGCCTGCTCTCTGGTCAGTGCATATACTTGTCCCTGAGGCGGTCCCACTGTCTGTCCTCCCGATGGTCGAGGCATAGTCTGCTGCCTCTGTTGCACTGTCCTATTATCAAATCTCGGCCTATTCATTCTGAGGTCCAAATGTCCTCCCCGACTGGGGCAATACCGAGAAATATGGCCCATCTTGCCACAACTGAAACAAGCTGGGCAGTTGTTTGATGAGTGTGGCCCTCCACAATTATCACATCTTGTTTCCCCTGTCCTGTTCACTTGCATTGGCCCCCGGTTGGTTGGTACATTGCCCTTTCGATTCTCCTGTTTCCGGTTGTAGGACTTCTTCCCACTAAATCGAGAAGATGAAGAAGCTCCACGAGGTTTAAACTGCTCTCCTCGTGGTCTCAGGCTATCAGCAACTGACCTCTACGGTGGCACATGTGGGGGTACAGTATCAGTATAGGCCCCAACTCCGATTTCTTCCAGCTCTGCTCTAGTAAGAGCATCATCAAAAGAGCTAGGGTTATTGGAGATAACCCGGTCAAATAACTCTGGTCTCAGACCCTTCAGAAAATGCCTCATCTTGGCATGTCCATTGCAAGCAACGTGAGGTACATACCTCAACAGTGACGAGTAGTGCATGGCATAATCTGAGACAGTCATACTGCCCTGTTTCAAGCTGGTGAACTCGTCCTCTTTCAGCTCTCTAGCAGCAGCTGAGAAATATCGATTCAAAAACCGAGTTCTGAACAAGCTCCAATCAATAGGTACCCCTTGAGCTCTCAGCTCCATCACAGTTGTCTTCTACCACATGGAGGACTTCTTAGCCAGTTGGAATTCCATTAACCTCAGCCAGGCAGTCTTGGCACAGGGTGCCGACACAAAGATCTGCTCTAACCTCTCTAACCATTCCTCAGCCTCTTCCCCAGTCTCAGTTCCCTCGAATCTAGGAGGATGGAAGGTTAGGAACTGCGTCAGACTCAGTTCACCAGGCAATAATGGCTGTACCACAGGTTCCACAACCACAGCAGGTGGCGGTAGAGGATTCGTCTGAGCAATGCTAACGTTAACAATTCCCACATCGGCCACCTCCTCATTAAGTTTCCCCAAATTTATAGCCGCCATGCTGTAATACAAGGGTTAACAACAATTCCAGAAACAATACATATATGTCACAGTTAGATAACATGAATAATAAAAGCATGTTAGCATAACAAGTATATACCAATATGCACCATATGCATAAACATGCTCATATGTAAATTCCTAGCCAACAAGTTGCTAAGGCTACCCTTCAATCATCCCCGGATTCTCTAACCACTGCTCTGATACCACTAATGTAAGGACCCTAGTTCCTTAAGTGTGAAATACGGACATAAGTAGAGCTAAAGTGTATTATCAGAGTGTAAAAGTTCGTGTTGAGGCCTTGAGCTTTAAGGGTTACATACCAAGATAATTACTTCCAAAAGGATTAATTACATTCCTAACAAAATGAATGTTAATCCTATAGATTTACACTACTTCTAGAGTAGAAACTATACAAAAGCATCCCAGCTTCTATATCAAAAGCCCTCCTCGCTAGCTCACTGCGTCAACCCGACCTTAGTCCCCTTTATGCCAAGATGTACCTACAAGGACAACCCCGAAATCATTAGCATATAATAATCCATGTTAAACATAACATGATTAAAAAGCGTAAATGCATGAACCGTAAATACAAAACACTTAATGTTTCCCAATTGCATTTTAAACGCCCCTTTTTGGTTGTCCCTGTATAATAACTCATGAGTATAATCAATGGATTATTCAATGGTTTCACAAATGTCATGACATATCCCCAATTACCAATCCCTAGTCTGTTATAACAGTGTATTTTAATGCACCTCATAGGTCATGACAGTGGCACCAATACCCCTCGCTTCGACATATTAGCGGCACTGAATAACCTTGCTCAAATGCGACATGCGGCAATACCCTCGCTTCAACATTTGGCGACAAATATTCATTCTTCGCTATAATATGGCAGCGGCAAGTATTCTATCATCGCTTCAAGTGACAGCGGCAAAGCATTAAAATCATCACTCCAATATAACCATGACTCATGGGATGTGCACCAAACAATCAACATACACTATGCAATCATAATGCATAGATCAACATGTATTTGCATCCACAATGCACAATTCAATATACACTTGCATCCACAATGCATATCCCAATGCGTATATAAATTACATGTTACCGTTGGGCGCCCGTACGTCTTCTACGTACCTTTCCAAAAGTAGGATGTGGTAGGACTTCACTTTCTTGGCTGTGTTGCCACCTGGGATGGTTCTACACAATCACACAAACCAATATTAGATGCCAATAATAGCCCAATACCAAAAATCCCACAATAAAATTTCAAAACATAAAATTTGGCTTCTCGCGATCGATCGCCAATGGGCCCCGTTGGATCGCGAGATGCTACTGCCTCAATGCCCAAAATTCTGCATTCCGCGATTGATCGCTGAAAACATGCCGATCGATCGCTGACTTCGCCGATCGATCGCGCAAACTCGCGATCGATCGCGGAAAGCTTCTGCCTCGCACTCTGGTGCTCGCGATCGATCGGGGAAACGCGCCGATCGATCGCCAACGTCTGTAATCGCGAAAGACCTCAATTTTCGAGCAGCATCCTATGGCTACCATAAAAAAACACCACAAACCAACATATCCCAACAACTTAACATACTAAATACTCCATTATACTACCATGAAGCTACACAATAAACAATTCCAACAAGAATACTACCATACATGCTATTTTCACTCAACAAAATAACTCTCCTTAAACAAGCATTAAACCAAGACAAGACATGGTTCCTCACCCTTTTTGCTCCAACTTTTAGCAAGGTTTCAAGGCTTGAAATGGCAGATTTCTTCTTCCAACTTCCTTGCCTAATGCTGGACGAAAAATGGGGAAGAAGGGGAGAGGTTTCAAAGTGATGAGGGTTGAGTGAGGGAAGAGTCAAATGGGGTATGGGCAAGGCTGATTCTGCAGATAGATATGGGTTGAGGGGGGGTTGGTTAATGAGTGTAGTAGGAATAGCATGGTATACATGTTTATTGTGTACCGGTAATTAGCATGATGTATTAAAATATCCCCACATGATATTTTTATAACATATTCAATAAAATACATCAAATTCCCATTAAACATGCTTTACCAAAAACAATCAACACCCACCCCAAATAATCATGCCATAATTCAAATTTGCAACATGCATCACATGCACCCTGAAACGCATTACCAGGTCACGCCCACCGCATGACTAAGCATTTCACCATATTATTATTAATTCAACCCCAATAATTTAATACCATAACCCTCACATAAACATAATTAATGTTCAATTGCACATAATCATTTCGGGGACATCACATATCCCTTAGCTTTGTTTTTGGTTTGCTTTGGTTTGTTTTTTATTTTGGTGGGAGACTACATGCATGCTGTGATATGTTCCAACAATATGCCCAGGAGCTGACGAGGAATGGGACGATGATCATTGACGATCGTCGTCAAAGGTAATGCTTTGTCTTATTTTCCATGCTTATTACATTGAGGACAATGCATAAATTTAGTTTGGGGGAGTGCATTACTGTGTCATTCTTTTTCTTTGGAATTGTATCGTTCTTTGAGCACCAACGGAATTTTTTTTGTTTTTGTTTCCTAAATGAGTTCAACCTTAAGAAATAAATGAATTAGAATTGCAATTGTACATGATGAAATTAATCCCCATCTCAACTTGACTCTTGAAAATGTTTGACTTGTTTGTGAATATCCTTGGTTGAGTTAGTATTTCAAAATTGAGGAATATTTTGAGCACTTTTGAGTCATGATTGTGTGGGTTTTATGTTGGATAGTGAGAATTTTTGTGAACTATGATTTGTCTTGAGTATCATAGAGCACTCTAGAACATATTTGACGTACTTTGAGGTGAACTTTTATAATTATGAACTTGACTTGCAAATGATCTAGGGGATTTTGGAACGTTTGAGCCTTTGAAGCTTACCATGTATACATCAATCCCTAGTGTCCCATTTTGAGCCTAATTGAAAAAGAATGGAGTATATTTAACATACTATTAGCCCACATTCAACATTGATTGACAAACTCATTATACCCACCTATTTGAGCCTAAATTAAAAATTGTATCCTTACCTAAAGGTAGTATAATGAATCTCATTAGATGTACATGAATTGCTATACTTTGATGAGCTTATCGTTGAAAAAAATTTATGAATGAGAAAAGAAAAGAATAAAAGAGCCTTGAGAAAAAATATCTAAATAAAACCCAAAGTGGTCAATGCAAGAAAAGAAAACGAAGAGAAGCTCAATTTGTGCTAAATTATGAAAATTGCATGATTATACTATCTCCTTTGAGCTTATCCTACCTTTTCTTTGAAGCCAACTGTGATGTCCAAAATAAACTGCAATTATTTATTTGTTTAAGTGGGGTAAATTACGAGGTATCCTGGTTTTTGAATTAGTGAGCATTGTACGGGGACCGGAATTTATTAAATAAATCCAAGGTGATTTTGTGGTTCAAGAAAAATGCATGATTTAATTTAAGGAATAAGTGATCTTTTATTTTTTTTAAAAATAGAGGAAGAAGAGGAGGAATAAAAACTGAAGTAGACATGACCACGGTTTTTTAAAAACCTTGGCCCGGCCCGGAACCGTAACCGGGTCAACGGGCCGGTTAACCGTTGACCCAGTTCATGGTTACGGACCGTAACCGGCCCGTCACTGTACGGGCCGGTTACGGTTCATGCCTTTGCGGAACCGTGGAACCGGCGGTTCCAACCGCCGGTTGTAACCGGCGGTTCCAACCGCCGGTTGTAACCGGCGGTTCCAACCGCCGGTTGTAACCGGCGGTTCCAACCGCCGGTTGTAACCGGCGGTTCCGACCGCGGGAACCACCGGTTCGCCCTTCTTTTTTAAAAATTATTTATTATTATTTAAAATTAAATTGTGTTGTTGAGGATTCGAACCCTTGACCTCTGTCATATATTCACAGCTTCTTACCACTAAGCTATTGTCTTGATTGTTTTATTTTAGACAATATAATTATATATACTAAAACATAATATATATTATATGTCCAATACAATAACTATTTTATATTGACAAATAAAAATTATCTAAAAAAATATGTTATGCTCTTAAATAAATATTTTATAATAAAAACATATATATTACAAAGTAAATATAACAAAAAATATTGGATAAATTAATAAGAACTATAAATAGTGGTTGCAAAATAAAATATTTGAAGAAAATTATTACAAAAAAAATATATTATATACCTTTTATAGTTTCTACAAGTATTTTATGCTCATTGTTTGATTTACATTATATATTTTGTTAGTTCCGGACCTTATCGATGAGATTTTAAAGATGACAAAACAGTTCAGACCGGATCGATAGAAATCAGATTGACCAGATCGATCGGACTCAACAGAGCAAGATGGCAAAGCATTTCAGACCGGATCGATAGAAATCAGATTGACCAGATCGATCGGACTCAACAGAGCAAGATGGCAAAGCATTTCAGACCGGATCGATGGAAATTAGGCATACCAGATCGATCGGACATATCAGAGCAAACTGATAAAGAATATTGCATATCAGACCGGATCGATGGATTCCAGACTGAATAGATCGATGCTTCAGATCGATCTCAACCTTTATCAGATCAGAGCAGTCAAGGATACATAAAGGATGGCTTCTCAGTCCGAATCATCAACGGATATTTATTGCAGCATTTAATGCTGCAATTAATGCTACAAAGGACCAAAGATTGAAGATTGCCATAATAGGTAAGAAGACAAAGAAGAGCTTACCTGACAGTCGCCGAAAGCATATACCAGAACGGCAAGTATCCTGAAGAAGAAGACTGTAGCTTTCTCAGAGTTTAAAAAGAGTCATAGCTGCACATTAAGGGAAACAATGCCGTTGCCACCTTCAACTATAAAAGGATGCAACAAACAGATGCAAAAGACTCTGGACTCTACAACTCACGCTGATCAATTGAAAAATATACAAGAAAGCAAAACAGCACACGCCTACAAAGTTCAGAAGCTTTCGAGCTGAAGTTATTTATTTAAGCGCAATTACTTTGTAACATTTGATCATTGTAGGATCACTGTGCGCATTGTGTATTGAAAAATAGAAGTGAGCAACATATTGTAACTGTCAGACAGAGTGTGTCTGAGCAGGTTGAGTGACTAGGAGTTTCAGACTGGTAGTGAGGTAAATCCAGCCTGAATCGGGTTTGTACAACAGGATTGTATAAATCAAAGTCTTCTAGTATAAACCTTCCTTAATTGGAAGAAGGGGAGACGTAGAAGGATTACACCACCTTCGAACTTCCAGAAACATATCCTGTGTCTTATCATTCTGCACTTAGCCATCGAGCTGTTCTTACTTACACAAGAGCAGACCGTTTCCGCACTTACTTATTAGTGGTCTGTTCTGTTCAAAGAGTTGATTAAGTAACAGATTTCTTTCACTAATCACAAAGAAATCACAAGGGATAAATTTTGTAAGGAGTGTTCATTCACCCCCCCCCCCCCCCCCCCCCTCTAAACACTCCGGACCGATCCTAACAAGTGGTATCAGAGCCAGGTTATCTTAATCAGCATAAAGAATATTAAGCTGATGGCATCATTCAACAAAATCCCCATGTTCTCAAAAGAAGATTATGATGACTGGAGAATCAGAATGCAAGCTCACCTGGCAGCTCAGGATGACGACATGTGGTTCGTCATCACCGATGGACCAATGAAGATCCTAAAAATAAATACAGCAGTCGCCACTACCAGTGGAGAACCACAAATGGTAGAAAAAGACAGATCCCTCTGGACGAATGAGGATAGAAAGAAAGCAAACCTCGACAATGTGGCCAAAGACATCTTGTTCAAAACTTTGGACAAGAACATGTTCAGCAAAATCAAAATGTGCTCTACTGCCAAAGAAATTTGGGAGAAGATAGCACAGCTATGTGAAGGCAACGACCAGACCAAAGAAAACAAGTTAACTGTGGCTCTTCAAAGATTTGAGAGCATAAAGATGAAAAGTGGTGAAACTCTAAATGAGTTTGATGAAAGAGTCACCAGCATCATAAATGAACTGAATGGTCTGGGGAAGGAATATTCTAACAGAGAGATCGCTCTGAAAGTAATGAGAGCTCTGCCAAAGGAATGGGATGTAAAGACCATTGCCATGAGGGAATCAAAAGACCTTAACAAGGTTGAACTTCATGATCTGTTTGCAGATCTCAAGGCCTATGAGTTTGAACTAATAAGCAGAGGTGAAGCAGAGCCATTCATCTCTCAACCCAACAAGGCCCTGGCAGCCATCCCAGACCAGATCGCTTCAACATCAGACCGATCTGCTGAACAGATGAGTAACGATGCTATGTCATTATTTATAAAGAAATTCGGTAAATTTATGTCTAAAAATAAGAGGAACTTCAAACCCTCTCATCATTATAAATCAAGAAAAGATGATAATGTTAACGATCAGGCTTGCTACAATTGTGGTAAGACCGGACACTTTATTGCAGACTGCACCAGACCGAAGAAAGAAGAAAGGAAAGAGAAGCATCGAGATGATAGAAAGAAGAAGCACCACCAAGACCGCAAGAATCATGGAAAATCCCAAAAAGTCTTAGTTGCTGAGGAAGGAAACAGCAAATGGGCTCAGACTGATTCCGATTCAGACAGCTCTGAATATTCTTCCAGCGAAAGCGAAGAAGAGGTTCAATGTCTGATGGCAGATGAAGAAATGAGTCAGACAGATGAGGTATTCGAATTTGAATCAAATGATTTTACACGAGAAGAGCTCATGTCCGCACTGCAAGACATGGCAAATGATTATAGGATCTTAGCTGAATCATTTGAGAAGAATAAAGCCAAAATCAGTACTCAAATGGATGAGCACAACAAACCAAGCTGCTCTGAGCAGGGTGAGTGCAAAAATCTCCAGAACGAGCTGAATAAGCTGAAAATCTCTTATGATCAGCTCCATGAAGAAAATAAGAGAATTAGCACACAAAATGCTAAGCTCTCACATATATTCAAAACATGGACAAAATCCAGAACATCCTTGGAAGAATTACAAGAAGCTCAAAGAAATGTCGGTGATTTCACCGGCCTAGGCTTTGACACCAAAGAATGCACCAAAGATGAGTCTGAGCTGTTGCTGGTAAAGAATCAAGTCAAACAAATGACATTTGTTAAATCCAGCACAGTATATGAAACTGAAGCACCTAAGATTCAAACAGGAGTCTCTTACGTGAATCAAAATTTGAGAAAAGGGATTGGTTATGTCAACCAAGCCAACGATAAGGCACCAGCAAGATTTGTGTCTGTGAGACCAAATCCAAAAGTGCAAAATCTAAGGCAAGGAAGACAATACAATTACTATAACTCAAAACCGATTCAACGAAGATATAGACTACCTTATGAAAATCAAAGGTTTTCACAGCGCACACATTATCACACACAACATCGAGACAGACCAGCACATAGCACACCCTACACACACAAGCCACTAAAGCAGATACAGGTGTGGGTTCCCAAAGGGCTAATCCGTTCTGGACCCAAATAGGATTGGGTACCAACAATAAATATGTGTGATGACAGGTACAGAAGAATCTCGCATCAGATTGGTACTTGGACAGCGGGTGCTCTCGTCACATGACTGGAAACATCAAGCTGCTGTCTGAAGTCACAGAATGCACTGGACCCAAGATCATCTTCGGAGATAACTCAAAGGGTAAGACCGTGGGCAAGGGTAAGATTGTCCATGGTAACATTATTATCAATGATGTGCTGTTAGTCGAAAATCTGTGCTATAATCTGATTAGTATCAGTCAACTCTGTGATAATGGTTCTGCTGTAGAATTTCATAAACACACTTGCACTGTTAAATCATCAGACGGTATAACCATGCTCGTAGGAATCAGGAATGGAAACACATATAAGATTAACTGGAATCATGCTCAACCTGATAATCCTACCTGCTTCATCGCTAACAATGATAATAAACACTGGTTATGGCATAAGCGCTTGAATCATATCAACTTTAAGACCATTGCTAGCCTGTGTAAACATGATTTAGTTATCGGTCTGCCCAAGATCGACTTTGCCAAGGATAAGATCTGCGAAGCTTGCCAAATGGGCAAACAGATCAGATCATCCTTCAAAAACAAGAATGCCAAATCCTCCTCCCGATGTTTAGAATTACTGCATATGGACTTGTTTGGTCCTATACCAATAACAAGTTTAGGGGGAATGCGGTATACTCTTGTTGTTATTGATGATTACTCACGCTTTACATGGACTATATTTTTGAGCAGTAAAGATCAGACCGGTCCGAAGTTGATCAAGCTGCTGAAACGCACTCAGAACGAGAAATCATCCAGCATAGACAGGATTCGAAGTGACAAAGGCACTGAGTTTTCAAATCAGAATCTTGAATCCTTTATAGAAGATCATGGAATCAAGCATGAGTTTTCAGCCGCCAGAACTCCTCAACAGAATGGAGTTGCAGAACGAAGAAACAGAACGCTCAAGGAAGCAGCAAGAACAATGCTTGCTGATTCTGGAATCTCTCAAAAGTTCTGGGCAGAAGCTGTAAATACTGCTTGCTACACTCAAAACCGATCTATGATTAACAAGAAGCTGAATCTCACTCCATATGAAATATGGACTGGTAACAGACCATCTGTTTCTCACTTTCATGTATTTGGCTGTAAATGCTTCGTTCACAACAATGGTAAGAGTCATCTTACAGCATTTGAAGCTAAGTCAGATAATGGTATATTCTTAGGATATTCATCAATTAGCAAAGCTTATCGAGTGTTTAATAATCGAACTTTAACTGTAGAAGAATCTGTTCATATAGTTTTTGATGAATCATTATGTGTTGAGGGCAACAAGGACTCAATTCAAAATCAGATGGAAAATATCCATCTCGAAGCTAACAGTGATGATGAGATTGTAGCTAACAGGTCAAGAGACAATCCACCAGAACCAGAAGTGCCAGACAGACCGGATCAGGCCATTGAAGCTTCTTCAGATCGAGCTGATCCAGATGCTCCTGACTCAAATATTAAAGTAGATGCAGATCATGCTGCTACTATTCATCCGACCGAACCAGACAATCCAGAGTCAAGCTATCGATGGACTAAGAAGCATCCACCTAATCTAGTGATTGGTAGTCCGTCTGCACCAATTAGAACCAGAGGACAGATGATGGATGAGTTCACTCATGCTGCTTTCATCTCAACTCTGGAACCCAAGAAGATCGATGAAGCTCTGACTGACTTCAACTGGATTAAAGCAATGCAAGAAGAGCTTAATCAATTCGAACAAAATCAAGTTTGGAGTCTAACTCCCAGACCAAGCGATCTGCCTGTTATTGGAACCAGATGGGTTTTCAGAAATAAGCTAGACGCCGATGGAACTGTGGTTAGAAACAAAGCAAGACTGGTGGCACAGGGATTCAGACAAGAAGAAGGAATCGACTTCGATGAATCATTTGCACCAGTCGCCAGACTTGAAGCAATCCGAATCTTTCTTGCATATGCTGCCTTTAAAGACTTCAAAGTATATCAGATGGACGTCAAGAGCGCCTTTCTTAATGGAAAGCTTCAGGAAGAAGTCTACATTGAGCAACCACCTGGATTTCAGAACCATTCGTATCCTAATCATGTATATCTACTGAATAAAGCAGTGTATGGTCTGAAACAAGCTCCAAGAGCCTGGTATGACACTCTATCTCAATTTCTGCTGAACCATGACTTCCAGATCGGTTCGGTAGATAAAACTCTCTTTAAATTCATTAAGGGGGAACATACCCTATTAGTTCAGATTTATGTTGATGACATAATCTTTGGGTCAACTAACCCCAAACTGTGCGAGAAGTTTTCTAAGTTAATGCAGGGACAGTTCGAGATGAGCATGATGGGAGAATTGTCATTCTTTCTGGGTCTTCAAGTAAAACAGCTCAACAATGGCATTTTCATCAATCAGACCAAGTATACCAAAGAGCTCCTCAAGAGATTTGGAATGGAAACATGCTCAACTGCATCAACTCCAATGAGTCCAACAATCAAGTTAGACAAGGACGAAGGGGGAACGGCAGTTGAAGTAACCATGTATAGAGGACTCATCGGATCGCTATTATATCTTACAGCGAGCCGGCCCGATATAATGTTTTCAGTCTGTATGTGCGCCAGATTCCAGTCAGAACCAAAGCAATCACATTTCATTGCTGCCAAGCGTATTCTGAAATACTTAAAAGGATCTCAGAACGTTGGTCTTTGGTACTCCAAAGATTCAAACTTCAGCTTGATCGGATATTCAGACGCAGACTACGCTGGGTGTAAGATCGATCGTAAAAGCACCAGTGGAACATGTCAATTTCTAGGTGAAAGATTGATCTCTTGGTTCAGTAAGAAGCAGACATCTATTGCCACATCCACAGCTGAGGCAGAATACCTAGCCGCTGGAAGCTGTTGCGCTCAAATGCTCTGGATTCAACACCAGCTCAAAGACTACGGCATTCAAGCTGTTGACTCTCCGATATTTTGCGACAACACAAGTGCAATCGCTATAACGTATAATCCAGTTTTGCACTCTCGAACAAAGCACATTGATATTCGACATCATTTTATTCGAGATCATGTTGGCAAAAAGGAAATTCGGATCGAACACATTTCAACAGAGCAGCAAGCAGCAGACATCTTCACCAAACCACTTCCTGAGGCTAAGTTCAATTATTTCCGTCAAAATTCTTGGTTTAATTGACTTATCTTAATTAATTTAGATGTTTTTATTCTTTTCGATCTTAAAGATTTTTGTCACTACAATCGATAATACAATGTTCAGAAAGACACAGACCGGTCCGAACTTTCAGACCGATCCTCGTCAAGTCTGATTTTATCCTATGATCTGATTGGACAATAATCTGTTTTTAAAATAAAAACAAAACAGCCCGGACTGATTAACCTTTTAACTAGTTGTACTTTAACCGCCTTATCTTTCTTTATCCTGACCGTTCATTTTGAATAGTTTATTTCTCAGTCTTGGAGATAAAGACACGTGTCTTCTCTCTCCTATTTAGCGGGCTGAACATTTCATAACTTTTTCACTTTTTACAGTTTACCGCTTTCTACTCTCTCACTCTCTTACTCTCTTACTCTTCGCACCTTCCTTAAACTCCTTTCATATGGCTACCATCACTCATAACTCACTCTCCGTTGAGTTTGATGACATCTACAGGGGAGAAGATGCTGCGATGGTGTCCATTTTCAGAGCCCTGGAATCATCTGGTTTACGGAATTTTTTGGAGTGCGGATCAGTTGTTTATGAACCAGAAATCCGCGAGCTGTTCGCCAACGCCGTCTCCCGGAAGTCATCCATCTCTACCACTGTCAAGGGCAAATCTTTCGAGATCTCGCCAACAACAATGGCCAAGACCTTTGGCCTCCCCAGTTCCGGCCTGACAGAGTTCGGACAGACTCCTTCAGCATCTCTCTTAGATCTTCAGGGGAAGATCTCTATTTCTGGCCACCGGTTGCAACCCTCATTTAAGAAGAAGGAAATGCTCTTCCTTTTCCAGGTGCTGTGCGAAGTGGTAGCCAAGCCACTTTTGGGTAAAGCAGGAAGCTTCGATGCTGTAACCGCCGAGAAGTTCAGGGCCATGGCAGCTATTGTATCTGGACAGAAGATAAACTGGTCCATGATTTTGTTTGGAGTACTGCTGGAAACGGTGATTGCATCCAAGCACGCCGTATGCTTTGCTGTTCCTCTCAGCAAGCTCTTGGAGTCCTTAGGCCTCGAGCTGAGCAAGCCATCTGCTCTCCGCCCCTTTAAGGTACTCAACTCCAAAGGGCTTGCACTGCTGAAGTCCAAGAGTGTTCCGCCTACTCCTACCACTCTGGTCTCAGTCAAGATTGAGAAGGACGAGGAACAAGCTGATGTGCGCAAACCTCGGGTCAAGCGGAAGCTGACCATTCAGACTGACTCAGAAGAAACCCAGTCTGCTCACTCATCCCCAACCAAGCCACTTCCCAAAAAGCCCCGAACCCAGATTACCAAACCAACCAGACATCTACCTCCACCCATACTGCCACCCACTAAAGCAACCCCTGCACCTCAACCCCCCACTCAGCCTTCACAAGCCTCAACCCCTGCACCCAAAGTCACCCCTAGAATTCCCTCTGCCAATCCCGTAGTCAAAGGGATAGTTATCACTGAGTTGGGTGACTATACCCAATCAGGGATTAAGTCCCCTTCCTCCACCGGCAAGGGAAAAGCCATTCTCACAGAACCCATCTCTTCTAAACCCAAATCTGCTGCACAGACTGCCATCGACATCGCTATGGAGGATGTTGATGAGAAGCTAGCTGAACTCCTTGTGGTCTTTGATGAATATGTCCAGTACCGGACTGTCCACCACATTGATATGTTCTATGGAAAGTTGCACAGACTGAAGAAGATGGAAGACGAGGTTCTGAGAGGCACAGAAACTGATGATGTTCGACTTGCGGTGCAGCGCAGAGAGCTATTTACGGCAAAACACAGATTCAGACTGGCCAATCTGCTTCTCACTGCCAAAAAGAAGAACTTCGATCCGCTTGCTCCTACTGCCAGAGATGATGGGGCTGTGATTGCTCAACTTGAGATGGACATTCATGCTCTATCCCTAGCTGTCCGCTTTCAACGACAGATGCTAGGTATCTCCACTCCAGCCACCAGCCCGGATCATCCTTCTGTCAGCAAGACTCTGGCAGAACCCTTTATCGAGGTTATTCCTTCTGCTGAAGCAAAACAGACAGAAGACCAGCCTGCAGAACTCGTACCAGAACCGACAGCGGAGCAGCCATTGCCTAATGCTCCGTCTGCAACAGAGATGAATCAATGAATGTTCTGTTGGACTCTCCGACAACATCTATCCCATTGAAGTCATCAGCCTCCCATGCTCACAACAGTCCAGCTGAGGCATGTGCACCAACTGAAGTACCAGACCTCATCGATCCGGATTTGGTGGTCTCTTCAGTGGTTGCAGCTCTCCAAGATGAGGAACCCTCCAGTCCCCACTCTCCTCCGGGACCATCAGATGAAGATTTGGCATTCATTCATAGTTTTTCTTCGGATCTGGTCGCTCTGATCCAATCCGAAAGTCATCAAGCTGCCATTTCTTCAATCGTGCCGATTGCTGAAGAAGTTATCATGCTATGTCATCATCAGATCACTCTCCCAGCCAGCTATCTGATGCACCTCCATCCCTGGCACGGACTATCCAGCATTTTTCTGATAACTGTCTGTCATTAACTCAACGAATTCTCGAAGTTCATCAAAGTCAAAGAGTCACAACTTTGGACTTTAATTCTTTCAAAGAGAAAATGACTGCCAGTATCGGAAGCCTCCAGCGCGGCATCAACGATCTGTTTTCTCAACAAGCCTCCTACAAGAACAGTCTGAGGAAAGAGCAGGTCGAGTTAGCCACTGAAGTCAGAGCATCTGTTTCTAACTCCCTCCGCGCTCAAGACGTTCGTCTTGACGCTATCAGCGCGCAGCTAGCCCAAGTTGTTGAATTCCTTCAAGAGATTGCTGCTGACAAAAAGGGGGAAAAGAAGACAGACTTCAAGCCGCCTCCAAGCTCAAGAAGATAGCAGTCTTAATCTTTTAACTTATCAGACTGTCTGTATTTAGGACTTCTTGATGATCAATAAAATCCTCTTTTGATTAAGTCCTTGTTCATTTATTTTGAACTTTAATAAAGGCTTAATAATAAAAGATTGAATCGATCAAACTTAATAATGTTCATTTATTTTGAACAAAGAAGTAATCGATCCGAAAAGCATTCGCTTCAGAGCTCTTATCAAGACTGGTTAAAAAGACTTAGTAGCTAGGTTTTGTCATCATCAAAAAGGGGGAATTTGTTAGTTCCGGACCTTATCGATGAGATTTTAAAGATGACAAAACAGTTCAGACCGGATCGATAGAAATCAGATTGACCAGATCGATCGGACTCAACAGAGCAAGATGGCAAAGCATTTCAGACCGGATCGATAGAAATCAGATTGACCAGATCGATCGGACTCAACAGAGCAAGATGGCAAAGCATTTCAGACCGGATCGATGGAAATTAGGCATACCAGATCGATCGGACATATCAGAGCAAACTGATAAAGAATATTGCATATCAGACCGGATCGATGGATTCCAGACTGAATAGATCGATGCTTCAGATCGATCTCAACCTTTATCAGATCAGAGCAGTCAAGGATACATAAAGGATGGCTTCTCAGTCCGAATCATCAACGGATATTTATTGCAGCATTTAATGCTGCAATTAATGCTACAAAGGACCAAAGTTTGAAGATTGCCATAATAGGTAAGAAGACAAAGAAGAGCTTACCTGACAGTCGCCGAAAGCATATACCAGAACGGCAAGTATCCTGAAGAAGAAGACTGTAGCTTTCTCAGAGTTTAAAAAGAGTCATAGCTGCACATTAAGGGAAACAATGCCGTTGCCACCTTCAACTATAAAAGGATGCAACAAACAGATGCAAAAGACTCTGGACTCTACAACTCACGCTGATCAATTGAAAAATATACAAGAAAGCAAAACAGCACACGCCTACAAAGTTCAGAAGCTTTCGAGCTGAAGTTATTTATTTAAGCGCAATTACTTTGTAACATTTGATCATTGTAGGATCACTGTGCGCATTGTGTATTGAAAAATAGAAGTGAGCAACATATTGTAACTGTCAGACAGAGTGTGTCTGAGCAGGTTGAGTGACTAGGAGTTTCAGACTGGTAGTGAGGTAAATCCAGCCTGAATCGGGTTTGTACAACAGGATTGTATAAATCAAAGTCTTCTAGTATAAACCTTCCTTAATTGGAAGAAGGGGAGACGTAGAAGGATTACACCACCTTCGAACTTCCAGAAACATATCCTGTGTCTTATCATTCTGCACTTAGCCATCGAGCTGTTCTTACTTACACAAGAGCAGACCGTTTCCGCACTTACTTATTAGTGGTCTGTTCTGTTCAAAGAGTTGATTAAGTAACAGATTTCTTTCACTAATCACAAAGAAATCACAAGGGATAAATTTTGTAAGGAGTGTTCATTCACCCCCCCCTCTAAACACTCCGGACCGATCCTAACATATTTAATAATTAAATAAGTATATCTTAATTTATCACAATATAATTGTGATGACCTGGGATTATAGATGTTAATCCCGGAGTATTAATGACCCCTAAAGTTGTTTTTACGTGGCGATTTTGAGTTTAATCGCGGTGTTGGGCCTCCCGAGCTCGTCTATTTGGGTAGTTGGGATCGTTGGATCCCGAGGTTGAGATTGTATTCTCATTTCGATGAAAAACCTATGAGTTGGGTTTTTGGTGTGACTCGGGATCTGGGGTGCCTTGGGCGGGCACCGGTATGGGTTTTTGAGGTTAGGGAGAGAGTTTTTGAAAACAGATAATTTTTAATGAATCATGATGTATTTGTGGGGCTTTTGGTATTTCGGGGTAATTTTGATATATATACCAGATGTACTCGAGATTTTAAGGATGAAAATTCATTTCAGCTCCTCGCCCGTCTCTCTCTTCCCTTCCCCTGCCTCTTCCCGTCTCCCCCAACCCTCGCCCATAAAAGCGCCCCGCCAGCCACCGTCCGGCCACCATCCGGCGCGTCCGGACCGCCGTTGGCTTCGTATCTTCCAGGCGCAACTTTCCACACCATGAATCGGAAATTTCGTCGCGTTTCTCGTTCAGATTTACCAGAAAAGCGCAGAGGTCCGATTTCTAGGGTTCTTCCGATTTCGAGCAATTTTCTTCAGATTTTCGATTGGGTAACCTTCCTTACCCCTTTTTCGTTCTTCTCATGTAATTCCCTACTATTTTTGTGTTGATTTGGTTCGAATTACTCGCTGCGTGCGTGAGGTAGCGTGCGATTTTTGGGGTTTTGGCAGGAGGGGCGGTGGTTCTTGATGTTGATCGATTATTTCATGTTTTAGATGAATTATTGTGCTTGGTTGGGTTCGAATTGTGATGTTAGGGTTCGAAAGTTGAAGGGTGGCTCTTGAACAATTTTCGTTGTTGTCTCATTCGTTTTCCCTCCCTGCATGTGTTGCTACATCTTGGTTATCGTTTGTGCCTTGCCCCGGGTCTTTTAAATGGTCAATTGTCGTGTGTTGACAATATTTTTATAAGGGTTATGGATGTGCTTGAGCATGGGTTACATGTTCGTAAATAATTGTGAATTATTTATCGTGTTAGCACATCATTCCTCGGGGCATGGAACTCGAGCAAGGTTTGGCTCGGACTACGGAGATTTAAGGTACGTGCGACGTACAAGCATTTCTTTATATGAGAACATTTGTGAAATGCATAATGTATTTTGATTGCATTAAATAGTTGTGCGTATGGTTATATATATATGTGTTGATATAGCTATGGAACGACCTAATCTTGATATCGCCGCCTCAAGCGTGCGTGATACTAGAGTAGTATAACTTTTACAAGACATATGGGGTACTGGATTTATATGACCATTGTGGGGCATTGAGATGCCTGGGAATGACTGTTGAATCATGTAATCATTGTGAGACATTTCAGATGTCTGGGAATAAGGGAGAATTGGTAAAATAAATGCGAGGCATCTGAGCTATCTGTGATTGGTAGCGAAGTTGATAAATCAGTATTAGATATTGAGATATCTATATTTGCATGTATAATGAATTTTGGAATCACTATTTATTGATACTCAAGAATTAGGCATGCGATGAGTTAATCAATGTGTTGATTTACTGATTTTTGAGATTTGATGAGTTTGATGATTGTGAGAACATGGACAGTACACGGAATCCCGGATGAGGACGTTGCCATCCAGGGAGTATCATTTAAATTCATTAGTATTTACATTTTTGTAAATTATGAATTTCATTATTGTGATTATGGGATTTTGTGTATTGGTATGCTCACCCCGTTGGGGGGTTGTCTCTGTTGGGACAGGTAGAACATGTACATCGATGGCTTTGGAGATGAGCTCGAGCTGTTGATTGGAGACACTTCTAGGATCAAGGTACCAGGGCTTGATGGAGCAAGGTATCATATAGGGCACTTATATACACCTGAGGGGTATATACACATTCATGATGCTCGCATGTGAGCACGATTATACTTGTATATGGGTTGTATATAAAGGCATGAGCCTTTCTCTCTTTCATTCTATGTTGCATGCAATTAGTGGTAGAATTGCTAAATGATATGAGAGTCACTGGTGTATTATGTGGGTGTTGAAACCCACTTTTGTTGTCTTATAATGTGGCGCCTTCCCTGGCTGGGAATTTACTTAGCGTGTCTGTATTCTGTTAAGTATTGTGCTTTCCCTGGCTGGGAATTATGTTATGTGATGTGCTTTCATTTCGGGATAGCTCAATTTATAGGGAGACTCTGCCCAAATTTTTATAAAAGGTCACAATGTAAAAAGTGGCGTAATGGGAATGGTAATGGGCGAAATCTATGAGTCTATTTATTGTTAGAGAGGATCTTATAACGTCGAACATTAAAGAAATTTTGTAATTGCCATTCAATGGTAAAGTATCATCTGAGTTTCCCGATTGATTTTTACTGAAAGCATGTGCCACATATAGTGGTTAATACACTAATCAAGGGTTAAGGACTAGGGGTCCTTACAATAACTTACAATAGAAACTCAATAATGTAATATTTGATTAATTAATAAACTATTTTAATTATTATCAATTTCATATATAATTAGTATCATAATTGTAAATGCTTCATACTACCAAAGTTGTATATTTTTCATACCAACTTCATATGTAATTAGTATCATAATTGTAAATGTTTCATACCAAACTCTTTTGTAATTAGTACCAAAGTTGTATATGTTTCATACGAATTTCATATGTAATTAGTATCATAATTGTAAATGTGTCATACCAATATCATTTGTAATTAGTATCAAAATTATATATGTTTAATACATATTTCATATGTAATTAGTATCGTTAGATAATCAGATTCAATCAATTAAAATTGCACTGGTGCACTAAAATTTTTAAAGTAACTGGTGCACGACAAGATTGAAAATCAGTAATTGATGCACGAAAAATCAGTAATTGATGCACGAAAATTAAAATCAGCTACTGATGCACGAAAATTTACACAAAGTTAGTGCACCAGTGTTGTATTTTCGTGCATCAGTGAACTGATTCACGAAAATTTCACTGATGCACGAAAATTAAAATCAGCTACTGATGCACGAAAATTTACACAAAGTTAGTGCACCAGTGTTGTATTTTCGTGCATCAGTGTTATATTTTAGTGCACCAAGGTTATATTTTCGTGCACCAGTGTTGTATTTTCGTGCATCATAGTTATATTTTAGTGCACCAAGGTTATATTTTCGTGCACCAGTGTTATATTTTCGTGCACCAAGGTTATATTTTAGTTCCAACCATTAATATATATTTTTTTTTAAAAAAAAATTGAACGGTCAGGATCTTCAGACCGTTGTGTAGCAACGGTCAGGATCTCCTGACCGTTGCAACAGGATGACCGCCGGTTACAAACCGGCGGTTACAGGCGGTTCGACGGTAAAAAATTTTTTTTTTTTTTTTATAATTCGATGGCTAGGATTATTTGACCGTTATAGATCGACGGCTAGGATTAAGTGACCGTTATTTTTTATGCTTATAAATATCCTCCACACCCATTTCATTTTTCATCAATCTTAACACAACTCTAAGTTTTCGATACATCATTTGTATTATTTTCGAATTACTCAATGGAAGGTCCTAGTGATCCACGTAAAGGCAAAGGCAAAGGCAAGGTGACATATCTCGAAATGGCCGAACCCGAAGTTGATATTGATATTGATGATATTGAATTCACCGACGATGATCATTTTGCTACACATGATACCCAAGAAAGTGCGCATTCAAATGTAAGATCTATGCCTCCACTTAAATCATCGATTTTTACTAAAGGTGACTCTTCCATCTGGAGAGATGCGCGCCAAATGCAAATATTTTACCACTACGTATAAGTTTCAAAGTGGTGGTGGCTATGGATCTTTAAGCGTCATATCGAAACAAAGCATCCAGTGGAGTTTGGTAATGATTCTTCTCAAACTCAACTATCTAGATTTCATTCCTCGGGTGAAGGTACCGACTCTCCACTTTTCAAATACACTGATGCACAATTAAGAGAATCAGTGGCAAAATTTATCTCTGTAGAACATCTTTCTTTTAGTATTGCATCTAGATTTGGTTTTGAAGATCTGTGTCATGAATCTCTACAACCTGCTGCTAAACGTGTTTCTAGGACCACAGTCACACGAACACTTAAAAAATTAGTTCGTCAACAAAAGAAAGAATTAGTTACATTATTTAGTAATTTGACGAATAAAGTTTCTATATGCTCTGATATTTGGAGTGATCATTGGCAAACTAATTCATACATGGGTATTACTTGTCATTGGATAGATAATTCATGGTCAATTCAAAAATGGTTGCTTGCATATCGAGTTTTCAATGAATCACACACCGCACAAAATATTTCTCAACTGATTTGTGTAATTTTAGAAGAATATGGTTTAACTTTCAAAGTTTTATCTGTGTCATTTGATAATGCTAGTTCGAACACATTGAGTATTGAAGATCTTAAACGTGTTTGTCAACCTGCTATTGGTGGTTTATTTTTCCATATTCGATGTATTTGCCATATTTTGAACTTATGTGTGCAAGATGGATTAAGATCGTTAGATAATCAGATTCAACCAATTAAAATGGCATTATCTTATTTGTGGTTCCATCCGAGTTTGATGAAACAATGGTGTAAGTTTTGTAAGGTTAATGACATGCGACCTAGAAAATTTCCACGACCCACACGTTGGAACCAACATATAGATTGCTAAATGACTCATATGAATATAGAGAGTTATTGTATTCATTTTTTGCACAACATGGTGGAAACTCTAATATTGATGTTTTTTCGCACCAATGGAATGTATGTAAAAGTATCTGTAAAATGTTGAAGGTATTCTATGATGCAACTGAACAATTATCTGGAGTTTATTATCCTACATCTCATTTAGTTTTGATGAACTGTTGTAATGTGGCACTTACCTTAATTGAAAATTTCTCTAATTATCTGTTAACATCTTCTGTGGTAGCAATGAAGGTTAAATGGGAAAAATATTTTTATAATATTCCTGAACTATTTCTAGTTGCTTTTGCTTTAGATCCTCGACTTAAATTGGATGTTTTGCATGAAATGTTAGTGATGTATTACGAAGCATTATCCCCCCCGGATGATATTTCCCCAATTGATTCTTCTATGGTAGTAAATCGTGTTAGAAATTATTTGCATGAGATTTATAGAGAATATAGTTTAAAATATGGTGTACAAGAAAATGAATCACAACTACAAGTTAGTGCTCAAAGTCATTCTAGTGGTAGTAAACTCACCAAAGCACAACTTCTGTTAAAAGAACGCAATAAACGCCCCAGAGGATCATCAAGTTCCAGTCAGGAACTTGATAATTATTTTACGACTTCTTTTGATTTTAGTGAAGCAGATAGCAAGCAACAATTTGATATATTGCGGTGGTGGTCACAAAAGACACAAATTTTCCCGATTTTATCAATCATAGCAAAGGAAATCTTAGCTTGCCCCGTGTCAACTGTTGCTGTGGAACAAGCTTTTAGCGCAGGGGGGAATATTTTGGATGTAAGACGATCAAAAATGAGTCCAGATTCTTTAGAGGCACAAGCACTAATGGACGATTGGGCGAGGGCGGCAAAACAAAAACAAGGAATGGAATCAAGCTCGGACCAAGATGAATTTGATACCGAAGGAACTACTACTACGGGGACAGGTAACGGAAGTGATTGAGCTACGCCACTTCCAAAGGTAAGAAGGGTTAAAAGGTAAGAGAACTACGTGGGCTTTGATTCCTCTACACCCTAAGAGGATACGTAGGCAACTTAAAAAGTTCAAGCCCTCCCCTCCCCTTACATTTCCTTTGTCTTTTTTTTATAGTAATTTTTAAATTATTTTAAATAAAATTTTAATTTTTTTTAATTTAAAAATATAAGGGTCGAACCGTAACCGTAATCGTAACCGGCGGTTCACGAACCGTAACCGGCGGTTCACAAACCGTAACCGGAACCGTCTACGAAGGTTAAGGTTAAGGGTCGAGCTCTTATGAACCGTCGAACCGACGGTTTCAAACCGTCAACCGGCGGTTCACGAACCGTGGTCATGTCTAACTGAAGTGTCGGGTTTATTTTAAAGGGAAAGTGTATATAAATGAGGGATGGGTTATTTACATAAGTGGGAAGATTAATCACACATAATCCACACTTTTCCACCTACAAGAAAATCGATTATTTCTCTCCTCCCAAACCCTTCAACTCATCGCCCCATTCTTCCCCAAGCAAGGATTCGGTTTTGGCTTGTTTAAGCCCAAATTTCTTACCAAGATTTGTGAGGTATGAGGTTTCTCACTTCCCTAAGCCATTAACCTCTTTCATTTTTGAGTTTTGGAAGCAAGAAAATCTGTTTTCAGCTTGGTGAGTGAAGAGTTGAAGCTTCGGTCGATTCAAGGACTGGAGTAAGCTTGAAAGCTTCAAGATACAAGAAGGTATAACATGATTCTTGAGTTTATAAGCTTGGATTAGTGTTTGTGAGTCGAAATCCTTGAGTTCATCCAAGAACTCTTGCTGTCAAATTGATGCTACAGATTTTAAAGTATATATAGTCTGTTATTTCGAGTTTTTGCCTTGGTTGAGTTTCGAATTTGAGTTTGAGCTCTGAATCAAAGTTGTAGCATGATGAGTTATCTTCGATTTGACAGTAAATTCATTCAATTTGGAGTTCATATGAGTGAGATATGCATTTTTTTTTTCTAAAAGTGCTCAAACTGGGTAAACAGAATGAGTCCGGATTCAGGAACTGGACTGTAAACGATGCATATCTGTCTCATGATGGATGAACTAGTGTAAACTCATAAAAGACGGATTGTAGTGCTATGAGTTATCTTGATTTTCTCACTAGAATATGGTCATTTTGATACCGTATGAATTAATTATGAATTTTCTTCAAAAATGGGTCATGCTGGAAAAATGTTACCAGATTCTGTTTACTCTTCATTCGGTTTTTACTAATTGATTTGAAAACTTGTTATGAAGTGTTTGAATTTTAAGGGATGGTATGGCCGAAACATAAGGGCTGTTTTGATTGAGTTTAGGGGCTGTTTGGAGCTTAAAAATCATGCATATGTGATGTTCGATAATATGCTTATATGTGGTTCAAGTGTTGGCCTAAAGCCTTGTTAGTTGTGTGGTGAAAAACTACTTTTATGGCTTGTATCATTATAATGTTTTGGCGGGTGTTGGGTTATGATTGAAGATGTTTATACTTCGATTATGTATTATCGTGTGAATAGATGAGGTAGATACATGTTAATGTGTGTTCTACATGTATTAAAGTGTGTGGCAAGGAATATGCTTGAATGTGTCATAGCATGTGTTGGTGATTGATATCACTTTGTTGTCTTATTGATGCTTATATTGGGTTGTTGGACTTTCCTAGAGCCACCTCAGACCTCATGGCAAAGAGGAGGATAACTCGACTAGAAATTCCTGCGATAAGGTACGTGGTGACGTACGAGCATAATGTAGAGTATTTCCGTTGTGTTATACGAATAGAAAGTGTTGTGATGTGGGTAACCGCATGTACCGATTGATGTGAGTCACCCCCTTGTAACAAGTGATGTGGATCATCGCATGTAGCGAGTGATGTGGATCACTGCCTTGTAGCGAGTGATGTGGGTCATTGCCTTGTAGCGAGTGATGTGGGTCACCGCATGTAGCGAGAGATTTGATATAGTATAAAGTGGGTCATCGCATGTAGCGAATGATGTGGGTCGCCTCATGTAGAGAGAGATTTGATATAATGTAAAGTGGGTCATTGCATGTAGAGAGTGATGTGGGTCGCTGCATGTAGCGATCGATGTGATATAATATAAATTGTTTCACCGCATGTAGAAAGTGATGGGTATGTATGATTATGGGTCGACGCCAGAGCGTGCAATGTGTTATCTGTAAGTAATCCATGAGCATACAACGCAGCGGAATAAAATTTTTATGGATTACTAACACCGGATCTATACATAGGTTATCATATCGGATTAAGGTATACGAAGGTCTCACCCTTGTAGCGTGTTTGAAGCAGATTCCACGGAGCAGCACGTCCAACGAACTCCGAGTCACAAACGAAAGTTTTTACCTTCGTCTCTACGGTATCCACACGATCAAATCGAAAGGGACGTTCAATAACAAGTTGCTAGACTTATTCTTGAACAAACAAGGCTCGCGGTTACAATAACCGATCAACGACCACCATGAACCACCAAGGAAAGACGGCGGCGATGGAGAAGCTCACGGCTTCTAGGGTTCGGCCGAGAGAGAGCTTGAGGTGGAGGCTAGGGTTTGATATCAAAACAATGATATGAAAGTGTGATTAACAATTAATCAAAACCTCTTATTTATATTATAAGGCTTTTAATTAAGGTTCAAGACTTTCTTAAAGTCTTATGGGCCCAAACCCATGATTTAATTAAAAACCTTTAATCACTTAATTAAGACTCTTCTTAATTAATTAATTCATCCAATGAATTTAATTTCCCTTATCGATTTAATCTTTTGTGCGACCCGATAGGATCTCGTAATGTTGGCAGTGACATAAAATCTCATTTTATGTCGCAAGCATTGAGCGGTATCTAGCAACACATCGATGCTACCCAAATTACGAGAATGTCAATGACTCGACATAACCTTTAGAACTTGTGATAATATTAATCATGTAACTTAATCCCTTTGTCCTTTGTGTTTAGATTGAACACGAGTCATGGAATAGTCATACTCGTATATCCAATCTTTATTTGTTGATCCCCAAGTAGAACTAGAATAAACGAATAAGCTCGATATCTCATATCGACTCATTCGAGCATGGCCATGCATTTTAGTTCTCACTTGATCAAGGGCCAAACACATCTCCTGTTATATAGGAGGGACAAATCCTTTCTCGATCAGTCAACATCCCTCTACATAATTCGTAGTGTATCCAATAGTCGCCTTTATAGATTACCCTGTTACGGGTAACGTTTGACGATATCAAGATACATAACTCCTTATGTTGGGATCTCTGATGATCACAAGTCGTAAGGATTACATACATTATTATCACTATGAGAATTGCATATGACGATCATATAACTATCCATGTTGCATTCTCATGGTGGGTCTGTCCAGTACATCGTTCTCTAACATGTACCCATATGTTGATTTGATATCTCATATCAATGAACAATTCATCGATCAACACATACTAGTCTCTACGTATTATCATTATCCCTTTCATGATAATACTTGACTAGGGACATCTTTAAGAATAATACAATATTATTCTAAGGACATTAACATATATATTAATTCACAATGCACAGTTAAAAGAATAATATATAATAATGAATTGCCATTCATAAAACCATAAACATTGTATGTCTTAAACAATCATCTAATGACTTGTCTTAGGGCATATCCCAACAAATCTCCCACTTGCACTAAGACCACTCAGACATGTACCTAATGCCTAGAGATCTAGTATGACGATCATGCTTCTGCTGTGACAGCGGCTTCGTCAATGGGTCAGATACATTATCATCTGTTGGTACTTTGCATATTTTAACATCCCCCCTTTCAACGATTTCTCGAATGAAATGGAAACGCCTAAGTATGTGCTTGGATCTTTGGTGAGATCTTGGTTCCTTAGCCAATGCGATCGCTCCATTGTTGTCACAATAGAGTTCTATCGGATCTTTAATGCTAGGCACCACTCCAAGTTCAGAAATGAACTTCCTCATCCAAACAGCTTCCTTTGCTGCATCCGAGGCAGCAATATACTCAGCTTCCGTTGTAGAATTGGCTACTGTTTCTTGCTTTGAACTCTTCCAGCTCACAGCACCTCCATTTAGGCAATACACATATCCAGATTGCGATCAAAAATCATCTTTGTCGGTTTGGAAGCTTGCATCAGTGTAACCCATTACATTGAGCTCTTCCTCACCTCCATAAATCAAGAATGTATCCTTAGTCCTTCTCAAGTACTTTAGGATATTCTTGACAGCAATCCAGTGACCTTCACCTGGATCAACTTGATATCTGCTCGTCATGCTCAAAGCATACGATACATCGGGACGAGTACATATCATGGCATACATGATAGATCCAATAGCTGACGCGTATGGAATCTTACTCATGCGTTGTCTCTCATCTGGTGTTGAAGGACACTGTTCCTTCGAGAGATAAATACCATGTGTCATAGGCACGAATCCTTTATTGGATTCTTGCATGCTAAACCTTTTAAGCACCTTGTCTATGTATGTACTTTGACTTAGACCAAGAAGCCTTCTCGATCTATCTCTATAGATCTTGATTCCTAATACATAGGTGGCTTCTCCTAAGTCTTTCATCGAAAAGCAGTTCCCTAGCCAAATCTTTACAGATTGCAAGGCAGGGATATCATTTCCAATAAGAAGTATGTCATCTACATACAACACTAGGAAAATGATTACGCTCCCACTGACCTTCTTGTAGACACAAGGTTCATCTTCATTTTTGATAAAACCAAAATCTTTGATTGCATCATCAAAACGAAGATTCCAACTCCGAGAAGCTTGCTTCAATCCATAAATGGATCGTTGTAGCTTGCATATCTTTCCAGCATCCTTTGGATCGACAAAACCCTCGGGCTGTGTCATGTACACATCCTCGAGCAGATTTCCATTAAGGAAAGCTGTTTTGACATCCATCTGCCAGATTTCATAATCATGAAATGCAGCTATTGCAAGTAAGATCCTTATGGATTTAACCATGGCCACTGGTGAAAAGGTTTCATCATAGTCAATACCATGAATTTGTTTGAATCCTTTTGCAACCAGCCGACCTTTATAGGTTTGTACGTTACCATCCATATCGGTCTTTTTCTTGAAAATCCATTTGCACCCTATGGGTCGTACCCCTTCAGGTGGATCAACCAAAGTCCATACTTGGTTTGCATACATGGATTCCATCTCAGATTTCATGGCCTCTTGCCATTTCTCAGAATCATTGCCCATAATAGCTTGTTGATAAGATGACGGCTCATCCTCATCAATAAGTAGTAAGTCACCTTGTTGAGTCACAATAAATCCATATCTCTGTGGCTCCCGGTGTTCTCTTACAGACCTACGCTGGGCTTGTGTCTCTTGAGCAGGTACTTCTTCCACAACAGTTTGTGGTGCCTGCTCTGTTTCCATCTCAACCTCAGGTTCAGTGTTTTCTTGTGGTTGAACTTCACTAAGTTCTATTTTTCTCCCACTGGTTTTTCTAGAAATAAATTCTCTTTCAAGAAATACACCAGTCCGAGCAACAACTACTTTGTTCTCGGTGGGATAATAGAAATAATATCCTTTCGTTTCCTTAGGATACCCCACAAATAAACACTTATCAGATTTGGGTCCAAGTTTGTTAGTGGCGTGACGTCTAACGAAAGCCTCACAACCCCAAATCTTCATAACAGACATACTAGGACGCTTCCCAGTCCATATCTTATATGGTGTCTTTTCCACTGATTTAGATGGAACACGGTTCAGTAAGAAAATCGTTGTTTCTAGAGCGTGTCCCCAAAACGATATCGGAAGATCTGCATGACTCATCATTGATCTAACCATGTCTAACAAGGTTCGATTTCTCCTCTCGGATACACCATTCCATTGCGGAGTATACGGAGGAGTGAGTTGTGGGACTATCCCACACTCCTTTAGATAGTCATGAAACTCTTGGCTTAAGTATTCTCCTCCTCGATCTGATCGAAGGATTTTGATACTCTTGCCAAGTTGGTTTTGTACTTCATTCTTGAAATCTTTGAACTTTTCAAAGGTTTCATGCTTATGTTTCATTAGGTACACATACCCATATCTACTGAGGTCATCAGTAAATGTAACGAAGTATTGAAAACCACCTCTAGCTTGTGTACTTATTGGTCCACATACATCACTATGTATTAGTCCCAATAAAACATTTGCCCTTCAACATGTCCCTTGAAAGGGGCTTTAGTCATCTTGCCCATTAAACAAGATTCACATGTTTCATATGATTCAAAATCAAATGAATCTAATACTCCATCCTTATGAAGTTTAGACATGCGGTTCTCGTTTATGTGGCCCAAGCGACAGAGTGCCAGAGATAAGTCGGATTACAATCATTATTTTTAATCCTTTTAGTATTTATGTTATAGATAGGCATATCAAGATTTAATACATAATGACCATTCACCATTTGTGCACTAGCATAAAACATATCATTTAAATAAATAGAACAACAATTGTCCTTTATTATAAATGAAAAACCATACTTGTCCAAACAAGAAATAGATATTATGTTTTTAGTAATAGAAGGCACAAAATAACAATCTTTCAAAATCAATGATAAACCAGAAGGTAAAGCTAAATGATAATCTCCTATAGCTAATGCAGCAACTCTTGCTCCATTTCCAACTCGGAGATCAACTTCACCTTTCGCCAATGTCCTACTCCTTTTGAGATCCTGCACATTTACACAAATGTGAGATCCACATCCAGTATCTAATACCCATGATGAAGAAGTAGATAAATTGACTTCTATAACAAAAATACCTGAAGCGGAAGTCACACTTCCTTTCTTTAGATCCTCCAGATATACTTTGCAGTTTCTTTTCCAATGGTCGGTCTCACCGCAATGGAAACAGTTCCCTTCCTTTGCTATCCCTCCCTTTGGCTTTAGTGCAGAAGACTTTGGCTTAGATTTAGCAAAGACCTTCTTTGCTTTCTTGTTGCCTTTAGCTTTGGCCCTTCCTTTGCCCTTATTCACAATAAGGACATTTGTGGCCTTAGTCTTCTTAGTATTTGCTTCATATGTTCTCAACATACCAAGCAACTGTGGTAGAGTCTTTTCCATGTCAGTCATATTGTAATTTACTACAAATTGACTGAAGCTCTCAGGCAACGATTGCAAGATCACATCGGTGGCCAACTCTTGGTCCAATGGAAAACCCAGCTTGTCCAGATTCTCAATGTACCCAATCATCTTGAGCACATGAGTTCCAACTAGGCTTCCCTCTACCATCCTGCACTGGAATAACGCTTTGGAGACGTCATACCTCTCTTGTCTAGCTTGCTGTTGGTACAACTGCTTTAAGTGTTCGATCATATCGAACGCCTCCATTTCCTCATGTTGCTTCTGAAGCTCAGAGTTCATGGTGACAAGCATGAGGCACCCAACATCAAGTGCGTCACTCTGATGCTTCTTGTAAGCATCTTTTTCAGCTCTTGTAGCTGTTAGGGGAGGTTCCTCAGCGAGTAAGGGTTCCTCTAGGACATATTGTTTCTTTTCTTGTTTGAGGACTATCCTCAAGTTCCTATGCCAGTCTAGGAAATTCGTCCCATTTAATTTGTCCTTCTCAAGGACCGATCGCAGTGATAAAGTGCTAGTAACGTTGTTAGTTGCCATGGATATCTACAATATAAATATGCAAAATAAGTTTATGATTTAAATCATTTAACATGGTCTTATATTAAATGATACTCCCACTATTTTGTTTGAAAAATATCAACCCTCGAAACCTTTAGTGGGCCAAGATCCATATTTCGCCTAATCTTGAGTTAGCTTTGGCTAATCGCCCAAGACTCGGTTATTTAGGTAGACAACACTTTGTCAATTACATCACATATAATTCTTGGATAGTTGGACGAACAACACTTTGTTCAATTCATCAAATGAATTATAATCCAACCCATGCCTCTAGGTTCCCAATCCTATTGAGATAACCTAGTTAAGTCGTACCCAATTAAAGTATAACGGATATCACTTTTATCCTTTCGCGCCTTACTAAGATTGCCACGGTGCTTTGCTTTGGCAAACCCACACATGTACAATCGAAGTTATTGACGAGTACTTTTATTTTGGAAGGCATCTAAAACTTAATATTTTAGAGGGATTTATTGATCTCATGATTAATTTGATAATTTAAAATATGTCCACTACATATAGTTGTATACATATCTACATATATGTGTAATACTATTATCAAACTAAAACATAAGATAAATCATGCATCAACATACATAATTAAACGTGACATGGTTATAGCCCCTACTTATGATTTTCTCAAGCCAATGAGAAAATCCTATGAGTCAACCTAAGGTAACTTCACAAGCACCTTCCTTTGGCTCCAATTTGTGAATGGCCTCCTCATCCCGGCACGATGCTCCATCTTCATTGATCACCATCAATAAAATAAACTACACTATTTACAAGATATAGAATTCCTCGATTCACATTCGAGGGGAACATAGGGGAGGGATTACATTTAGAATGAAATAGAGAAAGGCACGACACGCAGGTCGTATTATAAATACAAACATCCACAAATCCTATCTAATAGGTCAAAGGGCTATAACCACGCACCATGTTCAAACAACACATAAAGCATGCATTAACATTTAATTAATTAAATTCTAAACATTTTAAATTTAATTCTAATTAAAACTGTAAAATAATTTTTGAAAAATTATCGTACGCTCGGGACATCACATGCCACGAACTAAAGCGACTAAAACACGAACCACCATGGTTCGAACCATGAAGCACACGGCTGGACCAATAATGGGCCTAGGGTTCGAAACCCTAGCCCATGGCCGAGCCATGGCTCATGCGGCGGCGGCGCTAGGGTTCCAACCCTAGCCGCCTCGCACCTTTATGCACTTTTATCGAGACATCTTGTTTTAAACGCTGGAATTTGTTAGCCACGATTCACGGTCATGCCATGCACGGGGTTCGCTCAACCATCTCGAGCTAAGGGTTCGAAAAACCTTGCTCTCATGTGGTAAAGTTACTAATCCATGCATGCGTGAACCATTATCGAGTCAAGGAGTTCAAAACTCATCCAAGCATCAAAACTATAGAAAATAAGGCGATGATGGCCGAGCCATGCACGGCTATTAGGGTTCGAAACCCTAGCCGTCATGAGCTAGCCATCACGTCCAATGGGTTCTAAACCCTAATTAATTTTCGACACTTCCATGCACAATTATTAGCCACAACGACTAAGCCATCTCGAGCCAAGGGTTCGAAAACCCTAGCCCTCATGTGGCTAGCCGTGGTGACATTTGTGATGGTGATGGCCGAAAATTGATGCTCAATAAATATTTTTATTCGCCAATTATATCAAATACAATTACTACGATGATTTTCATAAACTAAAATTAATTTCATATCATATATGAATTTAAACAGTTTTAATAGCATGCAATATTAATTCTAATATGATTAACACAATTTAATCACATATATCCGATATGAGCCTTGTACACGGCTCTGATACCACTGTAAGTAATCCATGAGCATACAACGCAGCGGAATAAAATTTTTATGGATTACTGACACCGGATCTATACATAGGTTATCATATCGGATTAAGGTATACGAAGGTCTCACCCTTGTAGCGTGTTTGAAGCAGATTCCACGGAGCAGCACGTCCAACGAACTCCGAGTCACAAACGAAAGTTTTCACCTTCGTCTCTACGGTATCCACACGATCAAATCGAAAGGGACGTTCAAGAACAAGTTGCTAGACTTATTCTTGAACAAACAAGGCTCACGGTTACAATAACCGATCAACGACCACCATGAACCACCAAGGAAAGACGGCGGCGATGGAGAAGCTCACGGCTTCTAGGGTTCGGCCGAGAGAGAGCTTGAGGTGGAGGCTAGGGTTTGATATCAAAACAATGATATGAAAGTGTGATTAACAATTAATCAAAACCTCTTATTTATATTATAAGGCTTTTAATTAAGGTTCAAGACTTTCTTAAAGTCTTATGGGCCCAAACCCATGATTTAATTAAAAACCTTTAATCACTTAATTAAGACTCTTCTTAATTAATTAATTCATCCAATGAATTTAATTTCCTTATCGATTTAATCTTTTGTGCGACCCGATAGGATCTCGTAATGTTGGCAGTGACATAAAATCTCATTTTATGTCGCAAGCATTGAGCGGTATCTAGCAACACATCGATGCTACCCAAATTACGAGAATGTCAATGATTCGACATAACCTTTAGAACTTGTGATAATATTAATCATGTAACTTAATCCCTTTGTCCTTTGTGTTTAGATTGAACACGAGTCATGGAATAGTCATACTCGTATATCCAATCTTTATTTCTTGATCCCCAAGTAGAACTAGAATAAACGAATAAGCTCGATATCTCATATCGACTCATTCGAGCATGGCCATGCATTTTAGTTCTCACTTGATCAAGGGCCAAACACATCTCCTGTTATATAGGAGGGACAAATCCTATCTCGATCAGTCAACATCCCTCTACATAATTCGTAGTGTATCCAATAGTCGCCTTTATAGATTACCCTGTTACGGGTAACGTTTGACGATATCAAGATACATAACTCCTTATGTTGGGATCTCTGATGATCACAAGTCGTAAGGATTACATACATTAGTATCACTATGAGAATTGCATATGACGATCATATAACTATCCATGTTGCATTCTCATGGTGGGCCTGTCCAGTACATCGTTCTCTAACATGTACCCATATGTTGATTTGATATCTCATATCAATGAACAATTCATCGATCAACACATACTAGTCTCTACGTATTATCATTATCCCTTTCATGATAATACTTGACTAGGGACATCTTTAAGAATAATACAATATTATTCTAAGGACATTAACATATATATTAATTCACAATGCACAGTTAAAAGAATAATATATAATAATGAATTGCCATTCATAAAATCATAAACATTGTATGTCTTAAACAATCATCTAATGACTTGTCTTAGGGCATATCCCAACAGTATCATGACGTGTGAGTTGTTATCGGATATGATGTTATGATTATATGGAATTTTGAGAACGGGAACAGTTGGAGAGGCGTTACTCCTCGTTATAATATGCTTAGGGGGAGTATTCGATTATTTTACACTATTCATTCCATAAATCATGAACTGTACATCCTTTATCATTATGTTAAATTGTGGTTATGCTCACCCGGTGGGGGTCGTTTCCATGGTAAACAGGTGACAGGTATATACTTGAAGGACTTGGGAGATAATATTGGTGCGTCTAGTAAGGTGGCAAGATTGATTTTGAGCTAGGAATTTGTAGTGTAAATTGCTTAGAAATATTACTATCATTTCATTGGATTGTAATATTTTGGCTTCTATTTGTCTCCCTTTTTTACATCGGGTACTAGATAGATGTTTATTTTGGTTGATTATGGTGATTAGTTATTTATGGATTTTTGGTGTTTATGGATTGATGATGTATATTGTGGTTTTTTTTTTTTTTTTGTTACTCCAATTTACGCGGAGACTCTGCCCAAATTCTTATAAAATCCATATACCCATTTTAGAGTCATATCACCATTATTTATTAATTCTGATTTACCGTAAGCGAGGTCTTACACCAACACCTAGGCCTAACATTAAAAGCTTTAAAAAACCTTTTGATCCAAGTCTAGGGGGTAATTACATTAGTGGATAAGTATTTGAAAAGTAGACTTATTGAGTACTTGATAATAATCTTGACTTTGAGTTTATTAGCAATATTTGATTTTGAAGATATGTAAGAAACTCAAGATTGACAATAGCACACACACATTGTCCGATTTTGCGATATATTGATTGGCTTAGGAGAAACACTTCTTGTTGATTTTTGGATCGTCTCTTGTTGATGTGTTAGAGAGATTTCTGAGCTTTACATTTGAGTTGCTAAGTTAGTTCTTTTAAAGTATTAAGGATGAACTCTACTTTTTGATCTTATTTATTGCTCGAGACGATCAAGTTTAAGTTTGAGGGAGTTGATAAGTGTGATTTTTACACTTAATTTGTTATGAGAATACGGGTGTTTTCGTAGTGATCCTGAAAAATATACGTGCTTTGGTATATATTTGTATATTTCAGGAATCTAGGTCCAAATGCATAAAAGTTGAGGAAATAAGCTAAAAATGATGAAAAATGACCAAACCAAGCAAACACGGAAAAGAAGGGACGAAACAGGACTAGCGATCAATCGGAACATTCGGGCGATCGATCGCTTAGGACCAAAAGTATTTCGCAATTGATCGGACATTTAAGGGCGATTGACTGCCGTGATGAAAATGTTGAAAAATAAAAGACAGAATAGTCTGGCGATAGATCGGCCACTTGTCGCGATCGATCGCCAGACATCGGAATTTTGTTTCCATCTTGGTAATTTTGTGTCCAAAAAAGTTGAAACTCCTCCGAGTATATATATGGATTGTATTGGACGAAAATAGGACTTTTTGGCTCATAATTAACCTACAACCCTCAACCACCATCACTCATCATCATTCCAATCATCCATACACCACAAAACCATTGAATAAGAGGCGCATCGGAAGAAACGGGATGACGGAGCAAAGCAAGGAGTCATCGCCTCTCGTTATTTCCATATTTCTAACTTATTTTCATTAGATTTTGATGTTTAGAATGTTGCAAAATAATTTTATGCATTATTATTTTATGACGATTGTTGGCTAAGTTTGTTGTCAAAACTTAGGGGATCCTTTGTATGAACCCATAATTCAAATTTAAGGTTTTTGATTGATTCTTATATTTCTAAGTGGATAGATTATTGTTCTTCATGTTTTTTGAGGGTTTGGCCATCCTTGAATGATAATTTATTGTAATTAAGATCGAGAGATAAAATTGCAATGCGATAGTAATTTATCTCATGGATTTCAGACTGAGATCGAGAGATAAAGTCAAATACACGTGTGATAGCAATAGATTTACCAAAATCAAAGGCTAGTAGTTTTCATAAATCGACATACAATATTGATTGTTCAATAAGGATACGAGAGTGGCTTATTGCGACGTTAGTATTAGATTTGTTATAGCCGGACCAAGGTATAACAAGTGCATTAGGAAAACTCGTCACCTTAGAACGTTTGAATTCAAATCTTAACTAATAAGCTAATTATGGGGGATTACATGGGTGAACCATAAGTCTTGAAAATTGTCTTTATTGATCTTATTCTTATTCACTATTGTCTATTTGGATTGATTATTGGGTTAATTAGTCAATTTAGTTAATTAATCAAAACCAATTTTCGTAGGCTAAATATAGTTAAACTAATTGAATTTGGTACTTATTTCCTAGTTCTCGTGGGTTCGACACTCATATTTTTCATGTCATTATACTAAAACTTGACACCGTGCACCTGTGGTGCATAATCGCTACACTGGGAAAATATTGTTTAAATAAATAACGATCACTTTCAAGGGAGTAGCTACTTTTGAATTGATATTAGTTATCATGATTGAGGTTGACTATATGATATTGTGATACGACCTAATAAGTTGTGACGTGGATTTCAAATTCAGATCGAGAGATGAGATCAAATACATGTGTGATAGCAATAGATTACCCAATCGAAAGCCTAGTAGTTTTCACAAATCATAGTGCAATATTGATTGTTAAATAAGGACATAAGAGTGGTTTATTGTACGTTAATATTAGGTTTGGTATAGCTTGGCCATAATATATTGAATAAATTATGAAAACCTATCACATTATAGGCATATGGATATCAATCAATGGTCATAGAGGATTACATTGGTGAACCAACGTCGTGATAATTTTCTAGAGTCGACTTTTCACGTCATTTTTTGTTTGCTTGGTTGGATCATTAATTGTAGTTTAATTAATTAGTATTTTATTGAATTACTTATCTTAGGTTAAGTATAGTTAAAAGCATCTTATTTAGTATTGACAATTTGTCCATGTGGGTTCGACAACCTGTTCTCACAATCTATACTAAAACTTGACAACCGTGCACTTGCAGATATATCATGCTAAACTAGAATTTTATTGTTAAATAAAGTCCAGTCAATGACTACAAAGGCGCACTGGATGTGCGAGCAGGCTACGCCCTAAGCTGCCGCTTGTCGTGCCTCCGCACCTCGCTATCGTCGGTCAGTCCCTGACGATGATTTAATGTCGGAAACACTTTTCAAGATCATCAGCTTTTGGGTCAATATTAAAACTCACTTTAATCCAATTTGCTATGTTATTGTGGCTTCCAAGTATAATTTTTGTAAAAACAATTCAAACACGATTAGAAACAACGGGAAACGATTTAATAAAATTAATCATTATATAATCATTATATACATTAATCAAAGCTCAACTTTAGCTCTAAAACCATTGTTGGGTTCCATCCCCCGACTTCAGGAATTACTCATCAGAAATATAATATAAAAAAACTTTATCATATCTAATCCCAGTGACGATCGATTGCGCTTGATTCATATATAGCATGAAAATATCAAATATTATTTGCACAAAAGGATATTACAGTTATGCAATGTGGATATCAGGTTTTGATATATATCTGCTAAGCGGATTCATAAAGACTCCCAATGAGTATTCAGCAGACAGAGCTGAAGCGATATATTAACTCTACCGATGAATAAAGTCTGCTGATGAGTTGAACAGAACTCTATTGTAGTCTACCAATATTGTAGTCTATCGACTACTTAGTACTCAACCAGTGATGTACTCTACCAACTATAAAGAAGAAATCTTTTGTGGAACAAAACATTACCGATGAAGAATCATCAGTAGAGTATTTCAAATGTTCTTAGTACTGATCAACTAGTCGTTACAAGCTATAAGAGGAAAGTTGCAGATTTATATGAGTGTATAAAATGCTCCAGTACTATTTTAGGCTAGAGAAAAAAAGCATTTAATGCTCATCAATCAACAAGGATGATAGCATTGTTGCATCAGTACGGACTCAGGGAACAACCGATACTACCATTGCATCTTTCAAGTATAAAGACCCAGATCCAGGAACATTTGAAAGTGTGCACAAGATAGGAACTACGAATGCCATACTCTTCAAGGAACATTCATTAAGCATTCCAGAATTCGTGGCAACCATTTGAAACAGCTTAAGGAAGATGAAGTGTGATATCTTTGAAATAATCATGTGCATCATAGCTAATAATGATGATTATGAGGTGATTATGGTGTTATAATTAATTGTGGTTGTGTAATGAAATGGTTATGCATTGGGCATGAGCTAGTTATACATTTCACGGTGCATATGATATATTGTGTGGAATTAGTAATTTGGCATGGTACGATTTAGCTTGTTCTAATAATCTAGAAAAGCATGTTTAATTTATAATTATGGTGCATTTGGTTGGTTAAATGCTTTAAAATATCAAGGGATGATATCTACTACATCATGCTAAATACTTGGACAACTTTCTAGTTAAACTTCATGCCACCTCACCCCTTACTTACTTTTATTCTCCTCCACTCAACATACATCACTCAACTCTCCCCAAATCCTCTCAAAATAATCGCCAAAGCCAAAGCTAGGGAGGGTGAAAAAGCTTGTAAGTTTGATTTGCTTGAAACTTGCTAGGATTGAAGCTAAAGTGGTAAGAAATCTTCTAATGTTGATGTTGAACATGATTAAGTTGAGTTTAAATTCTTGTTGTTGGGGAAAAATACAACTTGTGTTGATATTGTGATGTGGAGTTATGGTGTGTTGGGTTGAAAAAGGGATTGAAGGGGTGGTAGTGTATGAAATTGGCATGCATTTAATGTGTAAAACTGGTGTTTTCTTGCTTTTACAGGGCACACTAATCGATCGGTAAAGAATCACTGATCGATCACCCGTATAAGGAGTTGAACTTGGGCGAAGATGGACTCGGCGATCGATCGGTGGAAATTGCTGATCGATCAGCGAGTCATAGCGATCGATCGTAGAACCCTCTCGATCGATCGAGGAGGGCAGGATTTTGTGCCAAAATTTGATTGCCTCGCGATCGATCGCGAGCTAGGGCCGATCGATCGTAGGGCATAAATAGTGGAAATAATGTTTTTTGATATTTTGTTGGGATTTTTGTGATGGGATATAATATGGCTTCTAATATTGGATTGTTGCAATTGTATAGAGCCTTCCCAAGCGGCGGCACAAAGTAGGTGATAAATTTCTGTAAACACCCCACCTTTGGAAGAAAGGTACGTAGAGAGGCGTACGAGCATCGACGATAAAATGTATTTTTGCATATTGAATTATGCATTGTGGATGCATGAATTGGATGCCTTGTGCATATTATTTTGAGTCATTGTTATATTCGATTGATGATTATAATGCTTGCCGCTGTCATTTCGAAGCGATGAATAGAATACTTGCTGCTGTCATAACGTAGCAACGGAACATAATATTTGTCGCTAAAATGTTGAAGCGAGGATAATGCCGCTATCATATTGAAGCGAGGGATATTATAATGTCGCTGATATGTCGAAGCGAGGGGTATTATAAATGTCGTTGTTATGTCGAAGCGGGGAGCATTAGAATTGTGATGACCAGGGATTATAGATGTTAATCCCGTAGTGTTAATAATCCCTAAAGTGGTTTTACGTGGCGATTTGGAGTTTAATCGAGGTGTTGGGCCTTCTGGGCTCGTCTATTTGGGTAGTTGAGATCGTTGGATCCAGAGGTTGAGATTGTATTCTCATTTGGGTGACAAACCTAAGAGTTGGGTTTTTGATGTGTCTCGGGATCTCGGGTGCTTGTGTGAGCACCGGTAGGGGGTTTTGGAGTTAGAGAGAGAATTTTTGAAAACAGATGATTTTTAATGAATCACGATGTATTTGTGGGGCTATTAGTTTTTCGGGGTATTTTGCTATAAATACCAATTGAACCCGAGATTTTTATTAAAATTGCATTTCAGCCCCACTTTCCCCTTCTCTCTCTCCCCGCCGATTTCCGCCTGCCCAGCCCCCTCCGCGCGCAAAACGCTTCGCCCGCCGTCGTCCCACCGCCGTTCGGCGCGTCCGACCTACCCACGGCTTCGTCTCGTCCAGGCGCTCCTTTCCCCTCCGGCAATTCGAAGTTTGGTCGCGTCTCTCGTTCGGATTTTGAAGGAATGCGTCGATCCCCAATTTCTAGGGTTCTTCGATTTTCGTCCGATTTCCTTCCGATCTTCGTATGGCACATCGTTCCTCGGGGCATAGAACTCGAGCAAGGTTTGGCTCGGACTTCGAGGATTTAAGGTACGTTTAGCGTACGAGCATAGTTTAAATGATGTTTTACAAGTATGATGCATGATTTAAATACATGAAATGTTTTACTATGATGGTACCGAGACTTGGTTACGTTATGTTGATTCACATGGTGAAATGCTTGGTGCCGCTATGAAGCGAGCAAATGATGGGGTGTGGTTGCTACGGAGCAAACACCGATAGTATGATGCTACTTTGAAGTAAGAAATGAAAATGTGGTATTTGATTAGATATCTAGGATATCTGTATTTTATTCCCTATTGGTAATGAATAGGAACAGAGACGTAGTTAATCAGAGAAGTGATTAACTAGTATCGGAAGTTAAGGAAATCTCAATATGATATCTAGAATTATGATAATTGCTAGATAAAGAAAGATGTTATGAGATGTTGTTAAACTGAAACTGGCTAGGATTAACCAATATGATGATAAACTGCATATTCAGGATTTGATGATTTATCTGTTTTGAGAACAGGGTTATTACAGGGGTACGCTATGATGAGGATGATACCATCCAGGAAGTATCACATATGTTCCACAATATTTACATTTTCGTAAATTATGTATTATGTCATTATGATTATGAAATTGTGGAATTGGTATGCTCACCCCGTTGGGGGCTGTCTCTGTTGGGGCAGGTGAACAGGTACATCGATGGCTTTGGAGATGAGCTCGAGCTGTTGATTGGATGTACTCCCAGGATCGTGGTACCAGGGCTTGATGGAGCACGGTATCGTATATAGTACTTATATACCCATGAGGGTTATATACATATTCATGATGCTCGCATGTGAGCAAGATTATACTTGTATATGGGTTGTATATAAAGGCATGAGCCTTTCTCTCTTTCATTCTATGTTGCATGCAATTAGGGGTAGAATTGCTAAATGATATGAGAGTCATTGGTGTATTGTGGGTGTTGAAACCCACTTTTGTTGTCATATGTGTGGTGTCTTCCCTGGCTGGGAATTTACTTGATATTGCTGTATTCTGATGAGTGTTATGTTTTCCCTGGCCGGGAATTATGTTATGCGTTGTGCTTTTATTTCGGGATAGCTCTATTTATGGGGAGACTCTGCCCAAATTTTTATAAAAGTCCACAATGTAAAAAAAAAGTGGTGTAATGGGCGAACTCTATGAGTCTATTGTTGTTAGGATGATGAGCTTATAACACTGTATGTTAAAGAAAATTTTGTAATTGCCATTCAATGGTAAAGTATCATCTGTGTTTCCCGAATAATTTTATTGAAAGCATGTGCCACACATAATGATTAATACACTAATAAAGGGTTAAGTATATGGGGTCCTTACAAGAATACTACTGTTAAAACAAAAACGGTGAATTGGTTATTAGTATGATGGTATGGATATATGTCATGACATTTAAATTAAAATGTATTATAATCTGATGATTATGATATGAGTTGTGGAACAGGGACAACCAATGAAAGCATATTAAATGTATTGAATACATGAAGTATTTTCGTATTAACAGTTTATGCATTTTTACATTATGATCATATTGTTGTGGTTATGTTTTATTATATGTTCAGTGTTGTGGGTTGTTCCTGTATGAGCTTTTGGCAAGGAGAGCTAAGGCAATGGTTGATGTGGTGAGTTGTTTGAGGACAAGTGCTAATAGCCTAGAAGAACATGAATTCTTTTGTATAGTGTCTACGTATGAATAGTGTAAATCTATTGGAATGTAATTATTTTTGGAATTGGAATTTTATTTTTGGTACGCTAGCCTCTAAGCTCAATGCATCAACATAAACTTTACACTCTGATGAATGAATAGCTCTCTATGTGCTCTTAAATCACACTTAAGGTAGTGATGCCTTACATTAGTGGTATCATAGCAGTAGTTAGATAACCATGGTTGAGCGAAGGGTAGAGTAGTGAACAGATCGAATAAATGTTCACTCCTGAGCATGTTCATGTATGTGGTGCATGTTTGAGTATATCTGTGTTATACTATCATGCTAAGGATATTGTTATTCATGTGAACTAACGGGAATTGTATTACATGAATTGATTCTGGATTATTATTGTTAACACCTGTATTGCAGCATGGCAGCCAAAAATTCTGAACACCTCAATGAAGAGGTGGGGGATGCCATAAGCGTGAATGCAAGTATTGCTCAGAACCCTCTATCACCACCAGTTGTGGGCCTAGAACCTATTGGACAACAGCTATTGCCCAGGGAACTAAGTCTGACACAATTCTTGGCATTCCAACCACTGAGTCTGGGGAAGAGGCTGGGGAGTGGCTCGAGAGGATTGAGCAGATATTCGTATCAGCACCATGTTCTAAGTCCGCCTGGCTGAGGTTGGCCGAGTTCCAGTTAGCCAAGAAGTCCTCTATGTTGTGGAAGACCTCAGTGATGGAGATGAGAGCCCGGGGAGTGATTGTGGACTGAACCTTATTCAGGACTCGGTTTCTGAGCCGATACTTTTTGGCTGCTGCTAGATAGATGAAGAGGACGAGTTTACCAACTTGAGGCAGGGCAACATGATTGTTTCTGATTACGCCCTGCAGTACTCGTCCCTATTGAGGTATGTACCCCATGTCGCCACCAACGGCCAAAAATGAGGCACTTTCTGAAGGGCTTGAGGCCAGAGCTATTTGACAGGGTTATCTCTAATAACCCCAGCTCTTTTGATGATGCTCTGACGCAAGCGAAATTAGCAGAGATTGGAATAGGTGCCTACAAGGATGTTGTACCCCCACAAATACCACCACAGAGGTTAATGTCTGATAGTCTGAAACCCCGAGGAGACCAGTTTAAACCTCGTGGGACATCATCATCCTCTCGATTTAGTGGTAAGCGATCTGATCAGCGTCGAATGGGGGATCGTAAGAGCAATGCACCGACCAACAAGGGACCGACACAAGCAAGTAGAACTGGGAGGTTAGATGTTATTATTGTGGAGGACTGCACGTGATGCGAGATTGCTCAGCTTGTTATGGTTGTGGCAAGATGGGCCACATGCTCGGAATTGTCCTAACCGTGGGGACAGCCGTACCTTAGGGAGAACTGGGGAAGATTTGCTGATAGAGTAGTACCGCAGAGGCAACCAATCATGCCTTGACAGTTTGGAGGTCAGACAGTGGGACCACCTCAGGGGCAAGCCTATGCACTAACGAGGGAGCAGGCTGAGGCAGCTCCAGAGGAAGTGATTGCGGGTAAGTGCTATTTATTTACCTACCCCACTTTTATTTTGCTAGATACAGGTGCCTCCCATTCTTTTGTATCTGTTGGCTTTGTCGAGAAATATCATATGTGCCAATCTCCATTGCCCACGCCTCTTCTAGTCTTGACACCCACTTGGAAGAATGTGATTGCTAACCGAGTATTATTTGAATGCCTCATTTATTTTGAGGGCAACGATCTGAATGCAGATTTGATTGTGTTGGAGATGGTGGATTTTGATTGCATTGTTGGCATTGATGTGTTGAACAGATATCAGGCAGTTGTTGATTGCCGACAGAGGACAGTTCGCTTCCGATATGATCAGGGGATTCATTGGATGTTTTATGGGAGTGGTTCTCATCCCAAAATTCCATTGATTTCTTCTATTAAAATGTCACGGTTATTGAAACGTGGACATGCGGGTTATCTTGTTTTGATGTTGCAGAAAAGAAGAAAGAGGTGAATTGAGGAGATACCCATGGTGGCTGAATTCGCCGATGTGTTTCCGGACAAAATTCCAGGTTTTCCGCCAAGTCGGGAAGTCGAGTTTGGGATTGAACTATTAACAGACACATCCGCTATCTCTCGTGCCCCTTATAGAATGGCACCGGCGGAGTTGAGCGATCAGGAACTTCTTGACAAGGGATACATACTTGTGAAGAAGAAGGATGGTTCGATGCGCTTGTGCATCGATTACTGGCAGTTGAACAAGGTGACGATAAAGAACAAGTACCATTTTCCACGGATTGATGATCTTGATCAGTTGCAGGGCACAAAGATTTATTCCAAGATTGATTTGAGATCTGGTTATCATCAAATATGGTTAGAGAAGAGGATGTTCATACTGTCTTTGTGAGTTTGACAAATTGGGTGTTTGAGCCGTATCTTGATCGGTTTGTCATTGTATTCATTGATGACATCCTTATCTATTCTAGAAGCGAAGAGGAGCACGTGAGACATCTGTGAGTAGTGCTTCAGATCCTTCGAGATAACCAGTTGTTTGCCAAGCTCGGTAAGTGTGAATTCTGGTTGGATAGTGTGGTGTTTCTGGGTCATGTGATCTCCAGGAATGGGATATCAGTCGATCCAAGGAAAGTAGAGGCAGTGATGGAATGGTCTGCGCCTACCTCTGTGTTGCGTGCAAAACGTATCACAAGCGTACGTTGTCAAGTTTTAGTATAGGGATACGAATACGGATGTTGAACCCACGAGGATTGGTCTATAGTATTAAATAACTATTGTTGTGATGCCCGGAAATTAATGGTATAGATCCCGGTGTGGTAATGATCCTTATGGATTAATATGGTGGCAATTATGAATTAATTACGGTATTGGGACTCCCGAGGATTTTAAATCCGATATTTGGAGTCGTTGGATCCAAGGGTTGAGATTGTATTCTCATCATGGTGATTTGGGTTTTTGGTGGGATCTAGGGTCTGGGGTGCTTTGTGTGGGGCTGGTAATGGAAATTGAGATTGAGAGGTAATTATTGAACACAGATGATTTTTAATGAGTCGTGATGTATTTGTGGGGGACTCGGGATTTTTGAGCCTTGGTAATATATATACTCAGTGGACTCGGTGTTCAAGCATTTTATCCTCTATCTTCTCTCTCTAACACGCCCAAACCCCTCCATTTCCTCTCTTTTCTTCCTTGGAGCAAAACGATGGAGGCTCGGCTTGGGAGCCGGATTTCTCGAAGATAATTTGGTGTTACGCTTCCCCTCTTATTTATCTTCTATTCGATAGTAGTATTGTGATGCCCCGAAATTGATTATATGCAATTTTGGCTTTAATGATGGTTATATGATGAATTATGCTGGTAACTGATTTATGTGATGGGTAATGAAGTGTTAACATGATTTAATTGTATTGATTGTCAATTATGAGGAAAGCATGATTTAGTGGAAGTTTAATGCATTTTTGTAAATGCTTTTAAAATACCATGTTGGGGTACAATTTTAATTAACTTTATAACCTTTCCCCCCTTTTACCCAACTCACTTTACCTTTCCCTCTAAATCCCCAAATCACTCTCAAACCCTACACTTTCTCCCATTTTCGAAATTCACCAAGGAAGGAGAAGGAAGCTCAACAAAACTTTTGTTTGTCTGATCTTTGTTAAGATTTGGAGTCTTCAAGAGGTATGGAACCCTTCCTAAAGTTTTTATGATGTTTGGTTTTGAAATGGGATGATTTTGAAGTGATTTATGTGGGTTTGTTTTGGGTATATGTTATACATGTTTGGGGTATGATTTTTGAAGTGTTTTATGTGGGTTTTAGTGGGTTATGATGTTGTTGTTGTTGTAGGAAAGTTTGGGTTCGAATGGTTTAAGATGGAGCTTGAAAAATGCTCAAAAATGGTGAAAAATCGCGCACCAGCAGGTGGCGATCGATCGCCTGAAATGAGGCGATCGATCGCCGCAAGTCAAAAAGTGAGGCGATCGATCGCCTCAAGTAGCGATCGATCGCCACTGTTTAAAAAGTGGAAAATGATGATTTTTGTTGAATTTTTGGTATTTGGCTATTGTTTAGCTTCTAATATCGATTTGTATGGTTATGTAGAACCATCCCAGGTACCCAACGTCAAGGAGATAAAGTTCTCCAACTTCTCTACTTTTGGGAATTAAGGTACGTAAGAAGCGTACGTGCATCGGACGGTAAACCATACTTCTATACTATAATTATGCAATGATTGCACAAGTATTATGATGATGATGTTTATGATAAGTAAAGATGATATGATGTTTATGATAATGATTTGATAAGTAACTTTATGATGATTATGTTTATGATAAGTAAAGATGATATGATGTTTATGATGATGATTATGATAAGTAAGTTTATGATAATGATGTCATGATAAGTAAAGATGATACGATGCATATGATATGGTAAGATCCCATACGATCGGGTAAGATGCCCACGTGGTAAGATGCCACACGATGCATATGATATGGTAAGATGCCATATGATAGGGTAAGATGCCCATGTGGTAAGATGCCACACGATGTCTATGATGTGGTAAGATGTCACACGATGTTTATGATATGGTAAGATGCCATACGATAGGGTAAGATGCCCATATGCATGACTATGAAACAGGGACAACTAAGTGTGTTAATACGATTAACCAGGAAGTATGTGTTACGATTATTTTCATGCATTTATTTATATGTCATTACCTTATGATGTTAAATAATGATGTACATGCTCATGATGGGTTGTCCCTGTAAGTACACTTTTGGACTGAATGGCCTAGGGTCGGGTTGAGGCGGTGAGCTAAAAGGAGCAAGATGAATATAGGATACATGATTTTGATAGTCTCTACTCTAGGAGTAGAGTGAACCTATAGCTTTAACATTCATTGTTGGGAATGTAATTAATTAGCTTTTGAAATTTTATTTTTCGCCTGTAATCTTATTAGCTCAAGCTACAACCGGTGCCCTAAGAAATTATAAATGCATGTTTAGTCCCTAATACGTGTATAAGATGATGTTAAGGTAGGAAGACCCTACATTAGTGGTATCAGAGCAGTGGTTAGATAACTCGGGAATGAGTGAAGGGTAGCCTTAGCAATAAGTTGGCTAGGTGATTCTTTTTAAACATGTTATGTGCATAAGTTGCATATGAAGTATATGATGTTACACTAACATGTTTGATTATCTAACGATGTTTTATAATGAACTGCTTTTGGGTATGGTTGTTAACCCTTGTTTTGCAGCACGGCAGCAAATGTGGAAGTAGGAGATGCAGTGAGTGTTAATGCAAGTGCTGGACGTACGAATCCCCTACCCCCGCCAGCTTTCGGCGAAGAACCGTCTGAACAACAGTTGTTGCCTGGGGAACTGAGCTTGACTCAATTTCTTGCATACCGACCTCCGACATTTGAAGGAACTGAGACAGGGGAACAGGCAGAAGAGTGGTTGGAAAGAATAGAGCAAATATTTGTGGCAGCTCCTTGTGCTAAGACGGCCTGGATAAGACTAGCGGAGTTCCAATTGGCCAAGAAGGCGCTGATGTGGTGGAAGACCACAGTAGTAGAGCAAGAGGCTCAATGTCATGAATTTAATTGGAAGCTGTTCAGAACTCGGTTTCTGACCCGCTATTTTTTGGCTGCTGCACGACAGACTAAGGAAGATGAGTTTACTAACCTCAAGCAAGGTAACATGCCGGTGTCAGATTATGCTCTTCAATATTGTTCTTTGCTCAGATATGTGCCTCATATTGCCACAAGTACTCAAGCAAAGTTGAGGAACTTCATGAAGGGCTTGAGGCCGGAACTGTATGATAGGGTGATCACTTTGGCCCTACTTGCTTTGATGATGCACTTTCACGGGCTGAGCTAGCCGAACTGGGAGTTGGTGCATACCCTGATACCGTACCACCTCCAGCACCCCCTCAGAAATCCACTTCTAATAATTTGAAGCCGAGGGGTGATCAGTTCAAGCCAAGGGGGAACACATCGGCTTCGAGGTTCAGTGGTAAGAGGCCCGATAATCGTTGGAAGGGAAGTCGTAGGAATGATGCCCCATCTGGAAGAGGGCAGTCTCAGGGAGACAGATTCGGGAAGGTCCAGTGCACTATTTGTGGACAACCACATCTGACAAAAGACTGCGTGGGATGCTATGTTTGTGGCAACAAGGGCCACTTTACTCGGCAATGTCCCAACCGAGAGGGACAACAAAACTCTTGAGGGAGGCCTGCAGACAGGGCAGTACAACACAGACCGCCGTTTGTACCGAGGCAGTATGGAGGTCAGCCTATGGGGCCACCGCAGGGGCAGGTCTATGCATTGACGAGGGAACAGGCTACAGCAGCCCCGGAGGAGGTTATAGCGGGTACGTGTCTTTTATTTACGCACCCTGCTTTTATATTGATCGACACAGGTGCATCACACTCTTTCGTGTCGACAAGTTTTGTGGAAAGGCACCACATATGCACTTCTCCGTCGCCCATGCCTCTTATAGTCTCGACCCCCGCCGGAAGAAGTATGATTACGGATCAGATTGTCTATGATGGCCTCATTTATTTTGAGGATAACGAGCTAAGGTCAGATTTGATTGTTCTGGGGATGTCAGACTTTGACTGCATTGTAGGCATTGATGTTCTGAATAGGTATCAGGCAGTGGTGAACTGCAGGCAAAGAACTGTCCGATTCAGGTCTGATATGGGAGTCCAGTGGACATTCTTTGGGGATGGTTCTCGTTCTAAGATTCCGTTGATATCTGCTGTCAAGATGGCACAGTTATTGGAACGAGGCCATACAGAATATCTTATATATGCCGTGGATATTACTGAAAAGAAGGAAGAATTAAAAGTTGAGGACGTGCCCGTAGTGGCGGAGTTTCCTGATGTCTTTCCGGAAGAGATTCCCGGATTCCCACCGGCGAGAGAGGTCGAATTTGGGATTGAGTTACTACCGGGGACGTCTGCCATTTCTCGTGCCCCGTATAGGATGGCACCAGCGGAGTTAAGGGAGTTAAAGGTTCAATTGCAAGAACTCCTTGATAAGGGATACATACGCCCTAGCGTATTGCCCTGGGGTGCACCAGTTCTATTTGTCAAAAAGAAAGATGGTTCGATGCGTCTGTGCATCGATTACAGACAACTGAACAAAGCTACAGTGAAGAATAAGTATCCGCTTCCGAGGATCGATGATTTGTTTGACCAGTTGCAGGGTATGAGGCTCTACAGTAAGATCGATCTGAGGTCGGGGTATCATCAGATTCGGGTAAGGGAAGATGATGTACATAAGACAGCTTTCAAGACGAGATATGGACACTATGAATTCTTAGTCATCCCTTTTGGGGTGACGAATGCCCCAGCTGTTTTCATGAGTTTGATGAACAGGGTATTTCAGCCATATTTGGACCAGTTCGTCATAGTTTTCATTGACGATATACTCATTTATTCTCGGACCGAAGAGGAACACGTGAAACACTTGAGGACAATACTCCAGATCCTTAGGGATCATCAGTTATATGTAAAGCTCAGTAAGTGCGAGTTCTGGTTGAGCAGTGTAGTGTTCTTGGGTCATGTTATATCTAGCAGCGGGATATCTGTGGATCCCAGGAAGATTGAAGCTGTGATGGAGTGGGCTGCACCCACTTCTGTACCCGAGATACGGAGCTTTCTTGGTTTAGCGGGATATTACCGACGTTTCGTCGAGGGTTTCTCAAAGATTGCCAAACCCCTAACACAGCTGACTCAGAAAGGAGTGCCGTTCTATTGGTCCGAAGCTTGTGAGGAAAGCTTCCAAGAATTGAAGCGCCGTTTGACCACGGCACCTGTATTGGTGATTCCGTCTGAGAATAAGAAGTTTGCCTTGTACACGGATGCATCATTGCAAGGTTTGGGCTGTGTGTTGATGCAAGATAAGCACGTGGTGGCTTATGCTTCGAGGCAATTGAAGCCTCATGAGACCAGATACTCAGTTCATGACTTGGCACTGGCGGCTATCATTTTCGCCTTGAAGATTTGGCGGCATTACCTATATGGTACGTCATTTACCATCTTTACGGACCATAAGAGCCTGAAGTTTCTATTCACACAGGCTGATTTGAATATGCGCCAAAGGAGGTGGATGGATTTACTCAAGGATTATGACTGTGAGATTGAGTACCATCCTGGTAAAGCAAATTTGATAGCAGGCGCCTTAAGTCGGAAGGTGAAGAGTACTGCTGAGGATGCTATGTGTTTGTCGGCTTTGATGACTTCTTACTTCCATTTGGGCCACGATTTCGATGTGGACATGTCGCCTGTGCGAGTGTCGACCTTATTGGCAGAGCCAGACATATTTGAGGCAATCAGGAAGGCCCAGAGGTCGAATGATGAGGTTCAGAGGTGGACATCATTGGTACTTCAGGGTCAGCCGTCCAAGTTCAGAGTGGCTGAGGATGATTCCTTGAGACTGGGCAACCGATGGGTAGTCCCAGATACACCAGAGTTGCGTAGAGGAATATTGGAGCGAGCTCATAGTAGTCGGTTCAGTATCCACCCAGGAGGAAGGAAGATGTATAAGGACCTATGCGGTCAATTCTGGTGGAGACGCATGAAGCGTGATGTGATCACTTTTGTTAAAAGATGTTTGATCTGCCAGCAGGTAAAGGCAGAGAGACAGAGGCCTGGTGGCGAGCTGAAGAGCTTGGAGGTACCCCAATGGAAGTGGGTGCACATATCTATGGACTTCGTGACCCACTTGCCAAGGACGGCCTCTGGATTTGATGCGATCTGGGTGATCGTGGATAGGCTGACAAAGGTAGCTCACTTCATCCCTTACTGTATGAATTTCACATACCTAAAGATGGCCCAATTATATGTACGGGATGTAGTGAGGTTGCATGGAGTTCCAGTCTCGATTGTGTCTGACAGAGACCCAATATTTACTTCACATTTCTAGGAGGGTCTCCAGACAGCTTTGGGCACAGAAGTGAGACTGAGTACAGCTTATCACCCTCAGACAGATGGCCAGACAGAGCGTACCATTCAGACGCTCGAAGACATGTTGATGGCATGTGTTTTGGAGTTTGATACTCCATGGCAGGATGCAGTACCATTGGTGGAGTTCTCCTATAATAACAGCTACCAGGCGAGCATTCAAATTGCCCCTTTTGAAGCTCTTTACGGACGACGATGTAAGTCACCGCTGTATTGGGAGGACTTGACTAGTAGCGGTCGGAGGACCGGATATGATTAAGGATATGGAAGAAAAGATTAAGATGATACGCCAAAAGATGATAACGGCCCAGGATAGGCAAGCAGCTTATGCCAATAAGCGACGGCGACCGCTAGAATTCCAAGTAGGAGACAATGTATTCTTAAAAATCTCACCCTTCAGGGGTGTAGTTCATTTTGGTATGCGGGGGAAGTTATCTCCGAGGTATGTTGGGTCGTACGAGGTATTGCAGCGTATCGGTACATTGGCCTACCGTTTGGCTCTACCGCCGTCTTTATCGGGTATTCATGATGTCTTTCACGTCTCTATGTTGCGGAAGTATGAGCCAGACCCGTCTCATGTATTACAGCCTACTGAAGTGCAGTTGGGCTCAGATGTATCCTACGTAGAACGACCGGTTAGAATTCTGGATCGAGAGGATGGCAGACTACGAAGTAAGATTATACCGATGGTCAAGGTTCAGTGGGATCGTCGGGGTGTCGAGGAGGCAACGTGGGAGACGGAACGACATATGATGCAACATTACCCACAACTATTTTCTGGTATGATTTATGTTTAGTTTCATTTTGGGTAAGTGCGTGCGATTTCGAGGACGAAATCTTATAAGTAGGGGAGTAATGTGATGCCCCGAAATTGATTATATGCAATTTTGGCTTTAATGATGGTTATATGATGAATTATGTTGGTAATTGATTTATGTGATGGGTAATGAAGTGTTAACATGATTTAATTGTATTGATTGTCAATTATGAGGAAAGCATGATTTAGTGGAAGTTTAATGCATTTTTGTAAATGCTTTTAAAATACCATGTTGGGGTATTTTATACATCATGTTAATTGGTGGGGTACAATTTTAATTAACTTTATAACCTTTCCCCCCTTTTACCCAACTCACTTTACCTTTCCCTCTAAATCCCCAAATCACTCTCAAACCCTACACTTTCTCCCATTTTCGAAATTCACCAAGGAAGGAGAAGGAAAGCTCCACAAAACTTTTGTTTGTGTGATCTTTGTTAAGATTTGGAGTCTCAAGAGGTATGGAACCCTTCCTAAAGTTTTTATGATGTTTGGTTTTGAAATGGGATGATTTTGAAGTGATTTATGTGGGTTTGTTTTGGGTATATGTTATACATGTTTGGGGTATGATTTTTGAAGTGTTTTATGTGGGTTTTAGTGGGTTATGATGTTGTTGTTGTTGTAGGAAAGTTTTGGTTCGAATGGTTTAAGATGGAGCTTGAAAAATGCTCAAAAATGGTGAAAAATCGCGCACCAGCAGGTGGCGATTGATCGCCTGAAATGAGGCGATCGATCACCGAAGGCCAGTAGCCATTTTGCATAGCAGGCGATCGATCGCCTCAAATGAAGCGATCGATCGCCGCAAGGCAAAAAGTGAGGCGATCGATCGCCTCAAGTAGCGATCGATCGCCACTGTTTAAAAAGTGGAAAATGATATTTTTTGTTGAATTTTTGGTATTTGGCTATTGTGTAGCTTCTAATATCGATTTGTATGGTTATGTAGAACCATCCCAGGTACTCACAAAGTCAAGGAGATAAAGTTCTCCAACTTCTCTACTTTTGGGAATTAAGGTACGTAAGAAGCGTACGGGCATCGGACGGTAAACCATACTTCTATACTATAATTATGCAATGATTGCACAAGTATTATGATGATGATGTTTATGATAAGTAAAGATGATATGATGTTTATGATAATGATTTGATAAGTAAGTTTATGATGATGATGTTTATGATAAGTAAAGATGATATGATGTTTATGATGATGATTATGATAAGTAAGGTTATGATAATGATGTCATGATAAGTAAAGATGATACGATGCATATGATATGGTAAGATCCCATACGATCGGGTAAGATGCCCACGTGGTAAGATGCCACACGATGCATGTGATATGGTAAGATGCCATATGATAGGGTAAGATGCCCATGTGGTAAGATGCCACACGATGTCTATGATGTGGTAAGATGCCACACGATGTCTATGATGCGGTAAGATGCCATACGATAGGGTAAGATGCCCATATGCATGACTATGAAACAGGGACAACTACGTGTGTTAATACGATTAACCAGGAAGTATGTGTTACGATTATTTTCATGCATTTATTTATATGTCATTACCTTATGATGTTAAATAATGATTTACATGCTCAATATTTTTTGGGAAATTTTGGTTGGTCTTTGAATCGTTGCATGCTTCGCCCGGGGTCTTTTAAAATGGTTAATCGTCATGGATTGACGATATAATTGGAGGTTGTGAACGTGCTTGGGTACGTGGTTGCATGCTTGTAATTAATTATGAATTATTAATTGTGTTTAGCACATGATTCATCGGGTCACTGGACTAAGGCAAGGTTGATTAGGACTACAGAATTCTAAAGTACGTATAACGTACGAGCATAATCTTATATCTTATCGCAATTGTTGAATGCATGATATATATTGTAATTGCAATAAATGGGTATACATTGCGAACTAAATGGTGCCGCTATGGAGCGAGCAATGGTTGGGATGTTGTCGCTATGGAGCGAACATCGGTCACGATGCCGCCACTGTTGAGCGTGTGGAATGCCGTCGCTATTGAGCAACCGAGGAAATATATAATGTGATAGAACTATGGATTCATGGCATAGATGCATGTGTTATGGGAAATCATAAATTGAATGATTTGTTCATATTTAATTATGGAAATTGGCAATTAGGGAACGGATATAGTTAATCAATGAAATGATTAACTGGCTTTTGGAAATTTGATGGTTTCGGTTATTTTGAGAACATGAACAGCACGGGGGATTCCAAGTGGTAACGATACTATACTGGGAGTATCTATTACATTACAGTTTTATATTCTGTAAATGATGTATTGTAATTATTGGAATGTGGTATATGTATGCTCACCCCGTGTGGGGGTGGAACAGGTACATCGGTAGCTCCGGAGTTGAGATCGAGCTATGGATCGGAGATGCTTCCAGGATCGAAGTACCAGTACCGGTATCGTGTAGAGTACTTTATACGTTAAATACACATTCACTCATTTGATGATCGCATGTGAGCACTGCTATATGTTTATATGGGTTGTATAAAGGGCATGGGCCTTTCTCTTTTCATTTATTGATTACGTGGAATTAAATAAGGAATTGATAAATGAACTGAGAGCATGTTAATGTATTATAAGGGTGCATGCTATGCAAGTGGACTTGGTTGGGGGATTTGAACATTATGTGGTTCTAATGCAAGAAATTTTATAGATGGTATATTATGTTATACTTGCATGTGGTTTTACCCGTGATTACATGATTGTATGCACTAAATACATGGGTTAATACACTAATAGAGGGTTAAGGGCACGGGGGTCCTTACAATTGTGCTAGATGGTCTTAATCCTATTTAGAAAAACGAGTAGTGTTGTTGGTTGTCAAATAACGTAAATCACTAACTAACAGTTGCAACAATTCAAGAGAATTAATTATGAGAAGGATTCTAGAGGTCCGATGATATGACTAGAAATAGACACATCTATTGCGTTTAATTGTTACGATTTGGTAGATTTTGATGGATAATTTGATACATATGCTACCTAATCGTATATTTGTGTAATTGTAGGTGGAATCGAAGAAATCGAGCTAAATAAGGCGAATAAAGGTAAAGAAAAGCTTTGGAGCTAATAAGGACTCAATGTAGATCAAGAAAAGGCTAAAATGTAATTTTAGTTGAAGCGATCGACCGCATGAAGGAGGCAATCGATCACCTATGGACAGAAAGTTGAGCAACAAAATTTACGGTGCAGCGATCGATCGCGAGGATGAGGCGATCGATCGCCAAAACCCACTGGAGCCAAGCGATCGATCGCAAGAAAAGTGGCGATCGATCGCCTAAGGAATTTCGCTGAAAAAAATAAGCTAGCGATCGATCGCTACCTTATGGCGATCGATCGCCAGCTGAGTTTTGGAAAGTGTGGAGACTTGATTTCTTTCCTTTCCACATGGATTCTACCCTACTCCATCAACCTCCCTATCTCAATATAACTCGAAATTAGTCTCTTTGAGAGAGAATTCAGACCTTAGAACATAATTTTTAATTTTTAGAATAATTTTCTTTCAATTTTTGTAAAGACGCTAGAAGAACGAAGACGGAATCAACAAGTCGGAATCGTGCTTCGCTTTAGTAACTTTCTTTTCTATTGATTGTTTGATGTTTTTAATTCAATTTTTGTTAGTTTTAGATTTAGTTATGCAAGGCTAAATACTTTGATTCTTTGTTGAGGGATACTTGCCTTTGGAATAGAAAAAACTTGTGAAAATTTTGGTTTGATTGTTGAATTTTTAATTCAATTTCAATTTGTTTTTCAGAGTATGATTCTTATGATTGTTGTATTTGATTGATAGATTGATCACCTAGTAATCGCGTACACTATCTAATGCTAATTAAGAAGCAACTAAGATTGATAATTACCTGTTGTTGGTGTTATTAAATTCTTAGGGAAAACGATTGGATGATTAATTCTAACGGCTGTAGTTTTTATTGATTAGATTCATCAAACTTACTAGTTTTGAAACTATCATTGATTTAATTTTAACGGCTATAGTTTTGGTTAAAGATTTGATAAGAGTCGAATTGAATGTTGTTTTCTTTTTGACCACGATTAAGGTAAGTAAGGAATTAAGTTTTCAATTGATGAATAATTGAATAAATTCATATGTTTAGTAATTTGATGATCAAGTGAATGATATCCAAAGGTAAAGTTGACCGAAAACCAAAAATTGCTTTTTAATCTTGATAAACTAGAAATTTGTTTGCTTTTGTTTAATTTAGTTATAGTTAAAGAAATTCGAAAATCCCCTATTTTGATACTTGTTAGCATAAAATTATTCATTTCCATGTGGGATCGATCCTTACTCATGCTACTACATTCATAACTGTTATTAACTTGAGAGGGTTAATTTGGGCGTACGCGATTAACGCTACCAAATTTTGGCGCCGTTGCCGGGGAAGGCAATTACTTTTGTGTTAACATCACTTTATTTTATTTATTTCATTTTATACTACTGTGGTTTGTTGATGAGTACAGGTAAACCCTCTGATCACGAAGAGATTTTTTACTACTATCCTGAGATCGAGAGGACACTACATCGGATAAGAAGAGAAGCAAAGGTTACTTGAGGATGAAGAAGAGAGGAACAAGATGGCTGTGATTCAAAGTTTGAGGTAGTTGGCGAATCCTAACTTGGATCAACAACCTCTCTGCATCACTTTACCTGTTCTTGCGAATAACGTAAGTTTCGAACTTAAATCTGGACTAATTCACTTATTGCCATCTTTTCATGGTCTTGCAGGTGAGAACCCACACAAACACTTGATGGAGTTCCACATGGTATGCACTACGATGAAGCCGAGTGGAGTAACGGAGGAGCAAATCAAACCGAGAGCCTTTCCATTTTCTCTAAAGGGTGCTGCTAAGGATTGGCTATTTTACTTACCCTCCGGATCAATCACCACGTGGACTGATTTACAAAGAATCTTCCTTGAGAAGTACTTTCCAGCTTCAAGGGCGACTAACTTAAGGAAAGAAATCTACGGTGTGAAGCAATACCAAGAGGAGTCATTGCATGAGTACTGAGAACGATTTAAGAAGTTGTGTGCAAGCTGTCCACAACATCAGATAAGTGAACACTTGTTAATTCAATATTTCTATGAAGGTTTGCTTTCTGGTGACAGGAACTTAGTGGACGCGGCAAGCGGAGGAGCTTTCATTGACAAGACAGCGGAAGAGGCAAGGAACTTAATAGCTATCATGGCGGCCAACTCCCAACAATTTGGACATGTTCGCCATGGACAACCGCCAAGAAAAGAGGTAAATGTATCCAATTTGGAACAACAACTGATTGATCTAACTTTTCTTGTGCGTAATCTTGCAGGAGGCAACATGGGGAAGATGAAGCCGTGTGGAATCTGTGTAGCTGTGAACCATCCCACTGATGCATGTCCCTCACTACAAGAGACAGACACTGAGCACGTGAATGCAGCGGGGGGATTCCCAGGGCCACCACAAAGGGGCTATGACAATCCCTCGAGCAATTACAATCAAGGGTGGAGGGACCATCCGAACCAAGGATATGGGAACCCACAGATGCACCAACCTCCACCCTATAGACCGCCATATCAGAGACCTCCACCACCTCCAGTGCACCCTCCTTCTGACAGGTTAGAAAATATTATTAAAGTTATTGCTGAAAATAGCTTACAATTTCAACAGGAGACGGGGCGAGCATCCAGAGTTTGACTACGCAAATGGGACAATTGGCGACTTCGCTCAACAAGCTTTAGCTTGAAACGAGCATGTCAAATGGACTACCGTCACAACCAATTGTGAACCCAAGGGAGAATGTGAGCGCCATCACTTTGAAGATGAGCGAAGGTGAAGATGAGGAGAAAGTGGTACTGACACCACCCGGAAGAGAAGAAGTGAAAGAGATGAAGGACGTTGAGGAGCTTATAATTCAACTTAATAAAATAATTAAGCGCATGAGACAAATAATAGATATGCTCCTTGATCACCACATTAGCACATTTCATTGTTGTTCCTGTTTCACAAACTTATGCACAAAATCATTAGTTCACGATATAACGATCGATAACGCGTTTCCAATTATATCCACAATACTCCACATTAATCACTAGAATTGTGACTGTTCCGGTCCCAATACAACAGCGGAATTTTAGGACCCCTCGCTTCGACATATAGCGGCATCATATGATATCCCTCGCTTCGACAATGACAGCGGCATGTTACTTCACTTAGACATGACAGCGGCAAATATCATACTACCATCGCTTCATATGACAGCGGCAAGTACCTCCCTCGCTCGGAGATAAAGGCTACCGGAACATTCATCAATTCTACCACAATAATCAAACACAATTGATTCCAATATCATGATATAACACTATCATTTCACATATTTCATCACATATGAGGACACAATATTCACAATGTACATCATCAAAGTTGTAACACATTTTACCGTCCGATGCTCGTACGTCTCACTACGTACCTTAGTTTCAAAAGTGGAGAAGTTGTATAACTTTATCTCCTCGATGTTGTTGGTACCTGGGATGGTTCTACACAACCATACAAATCAATATTAGATGCCAATTATAGTCCAATATCCAAAAATTCCATAAAATGCCAAAAACACACTTTTGTGTGTCTCGCGATCGATCGCCAAGACGTCCCGATCGATCGCGAGATCACACTGCCTGAACCAACAAATTTTCGCTTTCGGCGATCGATCGCCACTTTTGGCGCGATCGATCGCCAAGCTCACCGATCGATCGCCCAAAAGTGGCGATCGATCGCCAAAGGCTTCTGGAGCCTACTGCCTGCTCGCGATCGATCGCCAAAAACGGGCGATCGATCGCCAGCCCCTGTACCACGAAAATCACCATTTTTGCACATTTAAACCTTCACCAACCTCAACACCATTTATACCAACAACTCAAAAACATTAAAACACTCAAAACCTTCAACACACAACATAAAACCACTAAAAATCCAACATCCCACCAAGAATCACACTAACCCAAACAAACCCATTTCAAACCCTTTTAAAACCCTTCCAAAACTCAACCAAACACTTCAAGAACATCAAGAAGTGATATATAAACATCATAGGCACTAAATCTTACCAAGAATCACCAAAATGAAACTTTTGCAAGAACTTCCTTCCCACTTTGGAGCAAAAATCGGGTTTGAGGAGAAAAATAAGGGTTTGGGAGAGATTGGGGATTTTGAGTGAAGGGATAAAGTGGAATAAAAGGGGGTGAGGTAAAGGGTTAAACTTTTATTTAAATTTGTACCCCAACAATTAACATGATGTAAATTATACCCCAACATGGTATTTTAAACACATTTCACCACAATGCACCAAATTCCAATTAAATGCATGTTTCACAAAATAAATGACTAACAACACATGTAAGCCATTGTAACACCCAATTACCCAACATGCATAACATGCACCCTGAAATGCTCTACCAGCCCACATGACCAAGTATTTCCACATGGCAAATAATTCTAACACATAAGGCAACTACCACCATAATTAATCATAATTAATCATATGAACACAATTAATGCCTTAAACACAATTAATCATTTCGGGGACATCACAATACTCCCCGACTGAGAAGATTTCGTCCTCGAAATCGCATGCACTTACCCCAAAAGAAACTAAACATAAACACATACCAGAGAATAGTTCCGGGTAGTGCTGCACCATATGCCGTTCCGTCTCCCACATGGCCTCTTCGACACCCCGACGATCCCACTGAACCTTGACCATCGGTATAACCTTGCTTCGAAGTCTGTTTTCCTCTCGATCCAGAATTCTGACTGGCCGTTCAACATAGGATACATCTGAACTCAACTGAACCTCTGAAGGCTGCAACACATGAGACGGGTCTGGTTCATACTTCCTCAACATAGATACATGGAAGACATCATGTATGCCAGACAAGGATGGTGATCAAGGAGCATATCTATTATTTGTCTCATGCGCTTAATTATTTTATTAAGTTGAATTGTGTTAAGTGGTGATATATATATGGTCATGGTGAGTTGTTCCTGTAGGTACGCTTTTGGACAAAGGGGCTAAGGGTTGGGTTGAACTGTGAGCTGAAGGAGACTTGAAAGAAGATAGAATACATGATTTTTGTTAGTCTTAACATTCATTTTGGGAATGTAATTAACTAACTATTGAAGTTTTATTTTTGGCCTGTAATTACATTGAGCTCACATAACAACCAGAACTCTAAGATGTCTCTAATACATATTTAGCCCTGTTTATATCTTGATTTCACCGTTAAGGAACTAGGGTCCTTACAGATAATAGGAGAGAAGGTGGACTTAAGGGACTCTATGACACTTTCCAACGCTGCGAGGAGAACGCCCCACTACATGATGCCATAATGAAGGTGCCTCGATATGCAAGATTTTTTAAAGAAATTTGGAAAGCGGATAAGAGCAAGAAACACAAAGGGTGCCCCAAGATCAAGCTAGGTGAGAATGTTTCGGCGGTCATCCAAAGAAGCATTCCCACAAAGTGCAAGGACCCCGATATGTTCTCTATTCCTTGTGTGATAGGAACCACTAGAGTTGAGAAGGCAATGCTAGATTTAGGATCTTCCATTAATGTCATGCCTTACTCAATCTACATTCAACTAAAACCCGGACCTTTAAAACCAGACAACACTGTGATTCAATTAGCTGATAGGTCCACGGTTATTCCTACGGGGATAGTAGAGGATGTACTTGTTCATATAGAGAATTTGGTTTTTCCCACCGATTTCTATGTCTTAGACATGGAAAATGGTGATCTATCTAGTCCCATTCTTTTAGGGAGACCATTCTTGAAAACATCAAAATATGTGATCGACGTGAATAGCAGCCTGTTAAGAATAGAGTCTAATGGTGAATTGTAAAATTTAATATCTATGAACCCATTAAAACTCACGAGCATTCTAGTTACGCTATCGATATAAATGATGAATTTGATGATGATTTTGATAATGATGAATTGTGGGAGATGGGAAAGGCTACAAATGGCATTGATGACAACGGAGGTATGGATTCTCATTTTGTGCATAATGTTCATACTATTGACGCTTTATCTACTCATGATACTGCTGACCCTCTCTTTTCTAACTTGCGGGATCATAACATTAAAAAGACACACCCTCCGGATCGACCACAAAAAGCACAGATGTGGAAGGATTGCAGCTTAAGACTGGATGACACACTTTGGGCTTATCGGACTGCGTATAAGACTCCCATAGGTATGTCACCATATCGACTCATTTTTGGTAAACCATATCATCTTCCTGTAGAGTTGGAGCATAGAGCATACTGGGCTGTGAAGCATTTCAACATGAACTATGATAAGAGTGGCTTGCATCGGAAGTTGCAATTGCAAGAACTAGAAGAGATAAGGAATGAGGCGTATGAGAGTGCAAGGATTTACAAGGAAAAGACGAAGGACTTCCATGACAAAATGATATCAATAAGGAGTTTTGAAGTTGGTCAAAAAGTTCTCCTTTACCATTCACGCCTTCGCCTATTTCCAGGTAAGCTTCGTTCTAGATGGCATGGACCTTATATCATTACTAATGTGTATCCCCATGGTGCAGTGGAAATTCAGAGTTGGACACCACTAAGACATTCAAGGTGAATGGTCATCGATTGAAGCATTACTATGATGGTGTCCAAGACGAGGAAGGTGGACAAGTGAACGTCAAGGTGGCCCTAGAGGATCCACCTCACTTTGACTGATCACAAGGACTAGCGTCGGGCCACCGACGTTAACAGAGGTGTTGCTTGGGAGGCAACCCAAGGGGAGTTAGTTTCCTTTCTCCCTTTTATTTTTATTTTCATTGCTTTAGTAGTTAGACTTTTCTCTTTTCTTGTATTTTTACCTTACATTGGGGACAATGTAAGATTTAAGTATGGGGGAGGGATTAATGGTGTGTTATTGTTTTTCTTATTATAAAAATCCAAAACAAAATCAAAAAATTTGAAAAAAATCGAGCTCATAGTCAATAATGAACACATGCTTAGAATCACTAACCCATGATGAAACCTAATTGATATCATGCATGCTTTTGAACATAGGTGAGTTGTTAACCTTGGAACACTTTGAACTCTAATGCAAATTTTACTTTAACTTAGTAGTTGAATATTTTGAGCACATTATTGTAATGACTTGTGAAGTGTGCATAGCGTAGTGAAGATTGTGTGAATTTTGTGATAGTCTTACGAAGTCGCTAATACATGCTAGAACTTAACTACATGCTTTTTGAGGCGTATGTCTAGACTACTTGCAAACATGAAAGTGATATAGGCAATCTTTGATGCGTTTGAGCCTTTCAAGCCTACCATATAAAGAAAATCAATCACTAGTACCCTTTTTGAGCTTTGATGTAAAAGAATGGTTGTATGCTAAGCATACAAAACAACCTCATTCGACATTCTTTGACTAGCTTATCATCATTCCCTAATAAGCCTAAATATGAATTCTATCCATACATTTGAAGGGAGTATGATGTGTTTCATTCACATGCACTTACGTTATCAATGATTCATATATGTTTTGTGAATTTTATTGTCAAAAGAATGAAATGCATGAAAGAAAAGGGATGCCTTGAGAAAATACATAAAAATATGACTCCAAGAGGAGCCAAGGCACAAAAGAAGAAAAATATTGAAATAAAAGTTGAAAAATTCAAGCAAGAAGAGAAGCTTTTAGTGTGCATATCATCATACTCTCTTGTTTGATATGTCTTTTTTCCTTTCTTTAATAAGCCAATACATACCTAGGCCAAGCTACAAGATAATAAAGACCTACTTGATTTATGTTTGCAAAGTGGCTAAGATAGTAGAGAATAGTGTGCAAGTAAGCGTATACTTGTGTTATTGTATGACTTGAACTATTGTGAGTGTATCTTTTGGATCTATAATTTGTACACAACACTTGTTTATGACCACACACGCACGTTCACTACTCTGTTAAGTATGAGATGTTTAGGATTGAGCTTGTTTCACTATTACCGCCTTTCATTACTATGCATGTTTAGAATTGTTGAGGCATTAAAGTGAGAACAAGTTAGTTTGTTATGATGCTATGAGCCAAGCAAAAATAATTGTAGTTTTGTCTGACTTACTCGAGGTCGAGTAAAGAGTAAGTATGGGGGAGTTTGATGTGACTAGAAATAGAAACATCTATTGCGATTAATTGTTTATGATATGATATATTTTGATGGATAATTTGATACATATGCTACCTAATCGTATATTTATGTAATTGTAAGTGGAATCGAAGAAATCGAGCTAAATAAGGCGAATAAAGGTCATGTAAAGCTTTGGAGCTAATAAGGACTCAATGTAGATCAAGAAAAAGGCTAAAAATGTAATTTTAGTTGAAGCGATCAACCGCATGAAGGAGGCAATCGATCGCCTATGGACAGAAAGTTGAGCAACAAAATTTACGATGCAGCGATCGATCGCGATGATGAGGCGATCGATCGCAAAAACCCACTGGAGCCAAGCGATCGATCGCGAGAAAAGTGAGGATCGATCGCCTAAGGAATTTCGCTGAAAAAAATAAGCTAGCGATCGATCGCTACCATATGGCGATCGATCGCCAGCTGAGTTTTGGAAAGTGTGGAGACTTGATTTCTTTCCTTTCCACATGGATTCTACCCTACTCCATCAGCCTCCCTATCTCAATATAACTCGAAATTAGTCTCTTTGAGAGAGAATTCAGACCTTAGAACATAATTTTTAATTTTTAGAATAGTTTTCTTTCAAATTTTGTAAAGACGCTCGAAGAACGAAGACAGAATCAAGAAGCCGGAATTGTGCTTCGCTTTAGTAACTTTCTTTTCTATTGATTGGTTGATGTTTTTAATACATTTTTTGTTAGTTTTAGATTTAGTTATGCAAGGCTAAATACTTTGATTCTTGGTTGATGGATACTTGCCTTTGGAATAGAAAAACTTGTGAAAATTTTGGTTTGGTTGTTGAATTTTTAATTAAATTTCAATTTGTTTCAGAGTATGATTCTTATGATTGTTGTATTTGATTGATAGATTGATCACCTAGTAATCACATACACTATCTAATGCTAATTAAGAAGCAACTAAGATTGATAATTACCTGCTGTTTGTGTTATTAAATTCTTAGGGAAAACGATTGGATGATTAATTCTAACGGCTATAGTTTTTATTGATTAGATTAATCAAACTTACTAGTTTTGAAACTATCATTGATTTAATATTAACGGCTGTAGTTTTTGTTAAAGATTTGATAAGAGTCGAATTGAATGCTGTTTTCTTTTTACCACGATTAAGGTAAGTATGGAATTAAGTTTTTAATTGATGAGTAATTGAATAAATTCATATGTTTAATAATTTGATGATCAAGTGAATGATTTCCAAAGGTAAAGTTGACCGAAAACCAAGAATTGCTTTTTAATCTTGATAAGCTAGAAATTTGTTTGCTTTTGTTTAATTTAGTTATAGTTAAAGAAATTCGAAAATCCCCTATTTTGATACTTGTTAGCATAAAAGTATTCACTTCCCTGTGGGATCGATCATTACTCACGCTACTACATTCATAACTGTTATTAACTTGAGAGTGTTAATTTGGGCGTACGCGATAAACGCTACCGTCCAATTTCACTTGATTATCAACTATGTTTCTTATGATCAATTACAATATTATAGATTTATCTAGTTTATTAGCCAAGAATTCTTAAGTGTTTCCTACTCCCTTTCCCAAGTGTAGTACAATTCTAAGATTAAATATTAAACAATAATGATTGCACAATAATTCTTTCAAAGGCTTCAATGGAGTTATATGTCTGTCGACGATATAAACATCCACGATGTGTTTCCTATGTCATGTTCACAATCCCCTCCCCCGAGTGATAGATCACAAACAAATATTACAATTAAATCAATGTCTAGTCAATAAAATTGCATTCAAAGAAAGAAAACACAAATAAACCATGTGATAAATCCTAATATGTAAATCAATCAAACCAAAACATAATATCCAATCAAGCTACGCCTTTCCCCTAGAAAGAAGGGATTAGTTCATCCTAGAATTCATAAAACACATAGACATGTTTGAGAAATTCATAAACAAACGAAAGTAAGGGATACAAAACGATATAGAAGCAATTCTCTGTCCCCAGATGAAAGCAGCCTTCGTTTTATGATGAAATTCTTGCCCTTGGAATCCTACCAGCCTCCTCAATGTGTCTTGCCCTTGAAAGAGTGTCAAAAGTCCCCAATATGATTAGGGTAGCCGCCTCTTATACTTTGTGTCTGCTAATTTTAATTGGGCTTTAATTACGCAGTGATCGATCGCCTCTTTCATAGCGATCGGTCGCCGCATCTTTCTTTTTCCAGAAATTCAGTCTTAGCGCTCGGTCGCCGCTTTCATAGCGATCGGTCGCCACCTTGCAAAATTTATTTCCCAACACACTATCTCTAAAGATCAGTCGCTCCTTCGTCAGCGATCGGTCGCTGCTTCTTTGTTTTCTACAGATATCGATCTATATATTTGTAGAGACTGGTCTCTACTCTAATGCTTCTTCTTGGCTCATCTTTTCATCATTCCTTTGACTTGCCTTCACCTTGTTCCACCATTTTCTTGTTATTCCATGCTCTTTTCATCATCTTATCATTCATCTTCATCTAACTTCCTAAAAACACAAAAACAACACAAAACGCATAATTCTGATCGAAAAACCAACATCAATCCAAAAGAAATGAAAGAAATAATAAGTGCAAAAACGTACTTATTACTATGTGCCCGAGATTCAGAGTTTTCTTGGTTTGGCAGGGTATTATCGACGCTTCGTGTAGGGAGATTGCTAAGCCGTTAACGCAGTTAACTCAGAAAGGAGTGTCATTTTATTGGTCTGAGGCTTGTGAGCAGAGTTTTCAAGAACGGAAACATCGACGACTGCATCTGTGTTAGTGATTCCCACAGAGAATGATAGGTTCATCGTTTATACAGATGCGTCATTACAGGTATTGGATTGTGTGTTGATGCAGGATAAGCATGTGGTAGCCTATGCTTCGAGACAGCTGAAACCGCATGAGACAAGATATCCAGTTCATGATTTGGAATTGGCGGCTATTATTTTTGCCTTGAATATTTGGCGGCATTACTTGTATGGTACATCATTTACCATATTCACTGACCACAAGAGGCTGAAGTTTTTATTTACTCAAGCAGAACTGAACATGAGGCTGAAGAGATGGATGGATTTGCTGAAGGACTATGATTGCGAGATAGAGTATCATCCAGGCAGGGCTAACTTGGCAGCTGATGCCTTGAGTCGGAAGGTGAAGTATACTACGGAGGACGTCATTCATTTGTCGGCCTTGTTGAGTTCCTACTGTCAATTGGGCTATGATTTTGATGTGTCGGCATCGCCAGTACGTGTGTCAACATTGTTAGCAGAGCCGGATATTTTTTAGAATATCAGAAGGGCTCAGAAGACAGATGATAAAATACGTAGATGGACATTCAGAATGGCTGAGGATGGTACATTGAGGCTTGGTAATCGTTGGGTGGTTCCGAGTACACCCGAATTACGCCAAGGGATCTTACAGCGAGCTCACAGCAGATTTAGTATCCATCCCAGTGGAAAGAAGATGTATAATGACATGTGTGACCAGTTTTGATGGAAGCGGATGAAACGAGATGTTACAACATTCGTAAAGAGGTGTTTGGTTTGTCAGCAAGTAAAAGCGGAAAGGCAGAGACCCGGAGGTGAGTTGAAGAGCTTGGAGGTGCTTAATTGGAAGTGAGAACACATATCTATGGACTTTGTGACCCATTTGCCGAGGACTACTTTGGGATTTGATGCCATTTGGCTGATAGCAGACAGACTGACTAAGATGGCTAAAATTTATACCCAACAGTATGACCTCCACGTACTTGAGAATGGCCCTGATGTACATTCCTGATGTAGTGAGATTGCACGGGATCCCTGTTTCTATTGTGTCAGATCGAGATCCGCGATTTACTTCTCACTTTTGGGAAGGTCTTCAGTCAGCCTTGGGAACCGAGGTGAGGTTGAGCACCGCATACCATCCTCAAACAGATGGTCAGGCTGAGCGTACTATACAGACGCTCGAAGACATGTTGCGGGCTTGTGTACTAGAGTTTGAGGTGATTATGGTGTTATAATTAATTGTGGTTGTGTATTGAAATGGTTATGTGTAGGGCATGAACTAGTTATACATTCAGGGTGAATGTGATGTATTGTCTGGAATTAGTAATTTGGCATGGTACGATTGAGCTTGTTCTAGTAATCTAGAAAAGCATGTTTAATTTATAATTATGGTGCATTTGGTTGGTTAAATGCTTTAAAATAGGGATGATATCTACCACATCATACTAAATACTTGGACATCTTTCTAGTTAAACTTCATACTACCTCACCCCTTACTTACTTTCATTCTTCTCCACTCAACATACATCACTCAACTCTCCCCCAATCCTTTCAAAAAAATCGTCTAAGCCAAAGCGAGGGAGGAGAAAAAAGCTTGTAAGTTTGATTTGCTTGAAACTTGCTAGGATTGAAGCTAAAGTGCTAAGAAATCTTATAATGTTGATGTTGAACATGATTAAGTTGAGTTTAAATTCTTGTTTTTGGGGAAAAATACAACTTGTGTTGATAAATTGGTTGCGTTAGAGTTTTTGTGTTGATATTTAGTTGTGATGTGGAGTTATGGTGTGTTGGGTTGAAAAGGGGATTGAAGGGGTGGTAGTGTACAAAATTGTCATGCATTTAATGTGTAAAACTGGTGTTTTCTCGCTTTTACAGGGAACGCCGATCGATCGGTAAAGAGTCACCGATCGATCGTAGGGCATAAATAGTGGAAATAATGGATTTTTGATATTTTGTTGGGATTTTTGTGATGGGATATATTATGGCTTCTAATATTGGATTGTTGCAATTGTATATAGCTTTCCCAAGCGGTGGCACAAAGCAGGGGATAAATTTCTGTAAACACCCCACTTTTGGAAGAAAGGTAGTAGAGAGACATACGAGCATCGACGATAAAATATATTTTTACATACTTAATTATGAATTATGGATGCATGAGTTGGATGCCTTGTGCATATTATTGTGAGTCATTGTTATATTCGATTGATGATTATAATGCTTGCCGCTGTCAATTCGAAGCGATGAATAGAATACTTGTCGTTGTCATATCATAGCGACGGAACATAATATTTGCCGCTAATATGTCGAAGCGAGGATAATGCCGATGTCATATTGAAGCGAGAGATATTATAATGCCGCTGATATGTCAAAGCGAGAGGTATTATAATGCCGATGTTATATCGAAGCGAGGGGCATTAGAATACCACTGTTATGGTGTGATGGTATGGATATATGTCATGACATTTAAAATAAACTGTATTATAATCTGATGATTATGAAAATGAGTTGTGAAACAGGGACAACCAGAGAAAGCATATTAAATGCATTGAATACATGAAGTATTTTCGTATTAACGGATTTTGCATTTTTACATTATGATCATATTGTTGTGAATATGATTTATTATATGATTATGTGTTGTGGGTTGTTCCTGTAGGAGCTTTTGGCAATGAGAGCTAAGGCAAGGATTGATGTGGTGAGCTGTGTGAGGACAAGTGCTAATGGCCTATAAGAACAGGAATTCTTTTGTATAGTCTCTACACAGCAGTAGTGTAAATCTATAGTGCTTACATTCATTTTGTTGGAATGTAATTATTTTTGGAATTGGAATTTTATTTTTGGTACGTTAGCCTCTAAGCTCAATGCATCAACATAAACTTTACATTCTGATGAATGAATAGATCTCATTTATGCTCTTAAACCATACTTAAGGTAGTGAGGCCTTACATGAAGCTTAGATTCGAACAACTTTCATGGCATATCAATTCCATATAGAAGCAGTTACATGCACCGCGTCAATGACAAATCAAATCTTCAAAGAAATCATCAGTGCCGTGATTTTGCAACATATTGCAAAATCATCTCTCTCAGTCTCTACATTGTTTGTTATTCTTTGATTTTATAAGTAGAGTGATTGTTGTACAATTTGTGACTATGTGTCCAAATTGTTGTGTAAATATTTGTGGTCTGTGTGAACTAGGAGTTTAGTTATATGTGTGGTATTTGTAAGTAACCCCATGAGCATACAACGCAGCGGAATAAAATTTGGGATTACAAACCAGCGATCTATACATAGGGAATCATATCGGATTAGAGAATTACATAAGAGTCTTACCCTTGTAGCGTGTTTGAGGCCGAATCCACGGAGCTGCACCACGTCCTACGCCTTCTCCGAGTCACTAAGCAAAACTCGATTGGTTTATGCCTCAACGGTATCCACACGATCAAATCGAATGAGGGGATTGTTTAATAACGAGTTGCTAGACAAGTTATTAAACCAATACACAAAACAAACTCGATTCACAATCGAAAGAATGGCCGGAATCCACCACAACCTCTTCGACTTTGTGAAGGCCGAGAGCTTTGTGAGAGGCGGCCGTGTGTGACTTTCACAAGGTGGCCGAGAGCCCTTCTTTTGTTGCTAGGTTTTGTTATGAAGTGTTTTTCAAGTATTAATCTAATTAAACCTTGATAACAAATTATATATGATTAATTAAAGGCTTTCTTAAAGCTTCATGGGCTTAAGCCCATGATTTAATTAATCCTTATGATTATTAATTAAGACTCCTCTTAATTATTTAATTCATCCCATGAATTTAATTTCCCTTCTCGATTTAATCTTTTGTGCGACCCGATAGGATCTCGTAATGTTGGCAGTGACATAAAATCTCATTTTATGTCGCAAGCATCGAGCGGTATCTAGCAACACATCGATGCTACCCAAATTACGAGAATGTCAATGACTCGACATAACCTTTAGAACTTGTGATAATATTAATCATGTAACTTAATCCCTTTGTCCTTTGTGTTTAGATTGAACACGAGTCATGGAATAGTCATACTCGTATATCCAATCTTTATTTCTTGATCCCCAAGTAGAACTAGAATAAACGAATAAGCTCGATATCTCATATCGACTCATTCGAGCATGGCCATGCATTTTAGTTCTCACTTGATCAAGGGCCAAACACATCTCCTGTTATATAGGAGGGACAAATCCTATCTCGATCAGTCAACATCCCTCTACATAATTCGTAGTGTATCCAATAGTCGCCTTTATAGATTACCCTGTTACGGGTAACGTTTGACGATATCAAGATACATAACTCCTTATGTTGGGATCTCTGATGATCACAAGTCGTAAGGATTGTATACATTATTATCACTATGAGAATTGCATATGACGATCATATAACTATCCATGTTGCATTCTCATGGTGGGTCTGTCCAGTACATCGTTCTCTAACATGTACCCATATGTTGATTTGATATCTCATATCAATGAACAATTCATCGATCAACATATACTAGTCTCTACGTATTATCATTATCCCTTTCATGATAATACTTGACTAGGAACATCTTTAAGAATAATACAATATTATTCTAAGGACATTAACATATATATTAATTCACAATGCACAGTTAAAAGAATAATATATAATAATGAATTGCCATTCATAAATCCATAAACATTGTATGTCTTAAACAATCATCTAATGACTTGTCTTAGGGCATATCCCAACAAATCTCCCACTTGCACTAAGACCACTCAGACATATACCTAATGCCTAGAGATCTAGTATGACGATCATGCTTCTGCTGTGACAGTGGCTTCGTCAATGGGTCAGATACATTATCATCTGTTGGTACTTTGCATATTTTAACATCTCCCCTTTCAACGATTTCTCGAATGAAATGGAAACGCCTAAGTATGTGCTTGGATCTTTGGTGAGATCTTGGTTCCTTAGCCAATGCGATCGCTCCATTGTTGTCACAATAGAGTTCTATCGGATCTTTAATGCTAGGCACCACTCCAAGTTCAGAAATGAACTTCCTCATCCAAACAGCTTCCTTTGCTGCATCCGAGGCAGCAATATACTCAGCTTCCGTTGTAGAATCGGCTACTGTTTCTTGCTTTGAACTCTTCCAGCTCACAGCACCTCCATTCAGGCAATACACATATCCAGATTGCGATCGAAAATCATCTTTGTCGGTTTGGAAGCTTGCATCAGTGTAACCCATTACATTGAGCTCTTCCTCACCTCCATAAATCAAGAATGTATCCTTAGTCCTTCTCAAGTACTTTAGGATATTCTTGACAGCAATCCAGTGACCTTCACCTGGATCAACTTGATATCTGCTCGTCATGCTCAAAGCATACGATACATCGGGACGAGTACATATCATGGCATACATGATAGATCCAATAGCTGATGCGTATGGAATCTTACTCATGCGTTGTCTCTCATATGGTGTTGAAGGACACTGTTCCTTCGAGAGATAAATACCATGTGTCATAGGCACGAATCCTTTCTTGGATTCTTGCATGCTAAACCTTTTAAGCACCTTGTCTATGTATGTACTTTGACTTAGACCAAGAAGCCTTCTCGATCTATCTCTATAGATCTTGATTCCTAATACATAGGTGGCTTCTCCTAAGTCTTTCATCGAAAAGCAATTCCCTAGCCAAATCTTTACAGATTGCAAGGCAGGGATATCATTTCCAATAAGAAGTATGTCATCTACATACAACACTAGGAAAATGATTATGCTCCCACTGACCTTCTTGTAGACACAAGGTTCATCTTCATTTTTGATAAAACCAAACTCTTTGATTGCATCATCAAAACGAAGATTCCAACTCCGAGAAGCTTGCTTCAATCCATAAATGGATCGTTGTAGCTTGCATATCTTTCCAGCATCCTTTGGATCGACAAAACCCTCGGGCTGTGTCATGTACACATCCTCGAGCAGATTTCCATTAAGGAAAGCTGTTTTGACATCCATCTGCCAGATTTCATAATCATGAAATGCAGCTATTGCAAGTAAGATCCTTATGGATTTAACCATGGCCACTGGTGAAAAGGTTTCATCATAGTCAATACCATGAATTTGTTTGAATCCTTTTGCAACCAGCCGACCTTTATAGGTTTGTACGTTACCATCCATATCGGTCTTTTTCTTGAAAATCCATTTGCACCCTATGGGTCGTACCCCTTCAGGTGGATCAACCAAAGTCCATACTTGGTTTGCATACATGGATTCCATCTCAGATTTCATGGCCTCTTGCCATTTCTCAGAATCATTACCCATTATAGCTTGTTGATAAGATGACGGCTCATCCTCATCAATAAGTAGTAAGTCACCTTGTTGAGTCACAAGAAATCCATATCTCTGTGGCTCCCGGTGCTTTCTTACAGACCTACGCTGGGCTTGTGTCTCTTGAGCAGGTGCTTCTTCCACAACAGCTTGTGGTGCCTGCTCTGTTTCCATCTCAATTTCAGGTTCAGTGTTTTCTTGTGGTTGAACTTCACTAAGTTCTATTTTTCTCCCACTGGTTTTTCTAGAAATAAATTCTCTTTCAAGAAATATACCAGTCCGAGCAACAACTACTTTGTTCTCGGTGGGATAATAGAAATAGTACCCTTTCGTTTCCTTAGGATACCCCACAAATAAACACTTATCAGATTTGGGTCCAAGTTTGTTAGTGGCGTGACGTCTAACGAAAGCCTCACAACCCCAAATCTTCATAAAAGACATAATAGGACGCTTCCCAGTCCATATCTCATATGGTGTCTTTTCCACTGATTTAGATGGAACACGGTTCAGTAAGAAAATTGCTGTTTCTAGAGCGTGTCCCCAAAATGATATCGGAAGATCTGCATGACTCATCATTGATCTAACCATGTCTAACAAGGTTCGATTTCTCCTCTCGGATACACCATTCCATTGTGGAGTATACGGAGGAGTGAGTTGTGGGACTATCCCACACTCCTTTAGATAGTCATGAAACTCTTGGCTTAAGTATTCTCCTCCTCGATCTGATCGAAGGATTTTGATACTTTTGCCAAGTTGGTTTTGTACTTCATTCTTGAAATCTTTGAACTTTTCAAAGGTTTCATGCTTATGTTTCATTAGGTACACATACCCATATCTACTGAGGTCATCAGTAAATGTAACGAAGTATTGAAAACCACCTCTAGCTTGCGTACTTATTGGTCCACATACATCACTATGTATTAGTCCCAATAAAACATTTGCCCTTTCAACATGTCCCTTGAAAGGGGCTTTAGTCATCTTGCCCATTAAACAAGATTCGCATGTTTCATATGATTCAAAATCAAATGAATCTAATACTCCATCCTTATGAAGTTTAGATATGCGGTTCTCGTTTATGTGGCCCAAGCGACAGTGCCAGAGATAAGTCGGATTACAATCATTATTTTTAATCCTTTTAGTATTTATGTTATAGATAGGCATATCAAGATTTAATACATAAAGACCATTCACCATTTGTGCACTAGCATAAAACATATCATTTAAATAAATAGAACAACAATTGTCCTTTATTATAAATGAAAAACCATACTTGTCTAAACAAGAAATAGAAATAATGTTTTTAGTAATTGAAGGCACAAAATAACAGTCTTTTAAAATCAACGATAAACCAGAAGGTAAAGCTAAATGATAATCTCCTATAGCTAATGCAGCAACTCTTGCTCCATTTCCAACTCGGAGATCAACTTCACCTTTTGCCAATGTCCTACTCCTTTTGAGATCCTGCACATTTACACAAATGTGAGATCCACATCCAGTATCTAATACCCATGATGAAGAAGTAGATAAATTGACTTCTATAACAAAAATACCTGAAGCGGAAGTCACACTTCCTTTCTTTAGATCCTCCAGATATACTTTGCAGTTTCTTTTCCAATGACCGGTCTCACCGCAATGGAAACAGTTCCCTTCTTTTGCTATCCCTCCCTTTGGCTTCAGTGCAGAAGACTTTGGCTTAGATTTAGCAAAGACCTTCTTTGCTTTCTTGTTGCCTTTAGCTTTGGCCCTTCCTTTGCCCTTATTCACAATAAGGACATTTGTGGCCTTAGTCTTCTTAGTGTTTACTTCATATGTTCTCAACATACCAAGCAACTGGGGCAGAGTCTTTTCCATATCAGTCATATTGTAATTTACTACAAATTGACTGAAGCTCTCCGGCAACGATTGCAAGATCACATCGGTGGCCAACTCTTGGTCCAATGGAAAACCTAGCTTGTCCAGATTCTCAATGTACCCAATCATCTTGAGCACATGAGTTCCAACTAAGCTTCCTTCTACCATCCTGCACTGGAATAACGCTTTAGAGACGTCATACCTCTCTTGTCTAGCTTGCTGTTGGTACAACTGCTTTAAGTGTTCGATCATATCGAACGCCTCCATTTCCTCATGTTGCTTCTGAAGCTCAGAGTTCATAGTGGCAAGCATGAGGCACCCAACATCAAGTGCGTCACTCTGATGCTTCTTGTAAGCATCTTTTTCAGCTCTTGTAGCTGTTAGGGGAGGTTCCTCAGCGAGCAAGGGTTCCTCTAGAACATATTGTTTCTTTTCTTGTTTGAGGACTATCCTCAAGTTCCTATGCCAGTCTAGGAAATTTGTCCCATTTAATTTGTCCTTCTCAAGGACCGATCGCAGTGATAAAGTGCTAGTAACGTTGTTAGTTGCCATGGATATCTACAATATAAATATGCAAAATAAGTTTATGATTTAAATCATTTAACATGGTCTTATATTAAATGATACTCCCACTATTTTGTTTGAAAAATATCAACCCTCGAAACCTTTAGTGGGCCAAGATCCATATTTCGCCTAATCTTGAGTTAACTTTGGCTAATCGCCCAAGACTCGGTTATTTAGGTAGACAACACTTTGTCAATTACATCACATATAATTCTTGGATAGTTGGACGAACAACACTTTGTTCAATTCATCAAATGAATTATAATCCAACCCATGCCTCTAGGTTCCCAATCCTATTGAGATAACCTAGTTAAGTCGTACCCAATTAAAGTATGACGGATATCACTTTTATCCTTTCGCGCCTTACTAAGATTGCCACGGTGCTTTGCTTTGGCAAACCCACACATGTACAATCGAAGTTATTGACGAGTACTTTTATTTGGAAGGCATCTAAAACTTAATATTTTAGAGGGATTTATTGATCTCATGATTAATTTGATAATTTAAAATATGTCCACTACATATAGTTGTATACATATCTACATATATGTGTAATACTATTATCAAACTAAAACATAAGATAAATCATGCATCAACATACATAATTAAAACGTGACATGGTTATAGCCCCTACTAATGAGTTTCTCAAGCCAATGAGAAACTCCTATGAGTCAACCTAAGGTAACTTCATAAGCACCTTCCTTTGGCTCCAATTTGTGAATGGCCTCCTCATCCCGGCACGATGCTCCATCTTCATTGATCACCATCAATAAAATAAACTACACTATTTTACAAGATATAGAATTCCTCGATTCACATTCGAGGGGAACATAGGGGAGGGATAACATTTAGAATGAAATAGAGAAAGGCACGACACGCAGGTCGTATTATAAATTACAATCATTCACAAATCCTATCTAATAGGTCAAAGGGCTATAACCACGCACCATGCTCAAACAACACATAAAGCATGCATTAACATTTAATTAATTAAATTCTAAACAATTTAAATTTAATTCTAATTAAAACTGTAAAATAATTTTTGAAAAATTATCGTACGCTCGGGACATCACATGCCACGAACTAAAGCGACTAAAACACGAACCACCATGGTTCGAACCAAAACCCATGGCTGGACCAATAGTGGGCCTAGGGTTCGAAACCCTAGCCCATGGCCGAGCCATGGTCCATGCGGCGGCTTGGGTGCGGCGCTGCTAGGGTTCCAAACCCTAGCCGCCTTGCACCATGTTGATTCTATCGAGCCAACTTGCACCTTCTCAATACTTTATCGAGCCAATAGAGTTCAAAACCCTAGATAGTGCGACGGCTTGACCCATGCTCGAGCCAGGGTCCGAACCCTAGCTCTCAAGCGGCGGCCGAGAGGCTTATTTGACTAGGGTTCAAAAACCCTAGCCTCTTTGATGCGGCGGCCGAGCCATGGTGACTAGGGTTCGAAACCCTAGCACCTAGGTGGCGTCGGCCGTGAGCCTACACGAGCCAATGTTCCGGTTTTTGATCACGAATTATCATATATTTCGATCCGTCAATTATATCATATATATTATCATACGATGATTTTCACAAAATCGATTTTTCCATATCATATATGAAAATACAGTTTTAAATAGCATGCAATATAAATTCTAACATGATTAAACTATTTAACCACATAAAATCCGATATGAGCCTTGTACACGGCTCTGATACCACTGTAAGAAACCCCATGAGCATACAACGCAGCGGAATAAAATTTGGGATTACAAACCAGCGATCTATACATAGGGAATCATATCGGATTAGAGAATTACACAAGAGTCTTACCCTTGTAGCGTGTTTGAGGCCGAATCCACGGAGCTGCACCACGTCCTACGCCTTCTCCGAGTCACTAAGCAAAACTCGATTGGTTTTGCCTCAACGGTATCCACACGATCAAATCGAATGAGGGGATTGTTTAATAACGAGTTGCTAGACAAGTTATTAAACCAATACACAAAACAAACTCGATTCACAATCGAAAGAATGGCCGGAATCCACCACAACCTCTTCGACTTTGTGAAGGCCGAGAGCTTTGTGAGAGGCGGCCGTGTGTGACTTTCACAAGGTGGCCGAGAGCCCTTCTTTTGTTGCTAGGTTTTGTTATGAAGTGTTTTTCAAGTATTAATCTAATTAAACCTTGATAACAAATTATATATGATTAATTAAAGGCTTTCTTAAAGCTTCATGGGCTTAAGCCCATGATTTAATTAATCCTTATGATTATTAATTAAGACTCCTCTTAATTATTTAATTCATCCCATGAATTTAATTTCCCTTCTCGATTTAATCTTTTGTGCGACCCGATAGGATCTCGTAATGTTGGCAGTGACATAAAATCTCATTTTATGTCGCAAGCATCGAGCGGTATCTAGCAACACATCGATGCTACCCAAATTACGAGAATGTCAATGACTCGACATAACCTTTAGAACTTGTGATAATATTAATCATGTAACTTAATCCCTTTGTCCTTTGTGTTTAGATTGAACACGAGTCATGGAATAGTCATACTCGTATATCCAATCTTTATTTCTTGATCCCCAAGTAGAACTAGAATAAACGAATAAGCTCGATATCTCATATCGACTCATTCGAGCATGGCCATGCATTTTAGTTCTCACTTGATCAAGGGCCAAACACATCTCCTGTTATATAGGAGGGACAAATCCTATCTCGATCAGTCAACATCCCTCTACATAATTCGTAGTGTATCCAATAGTCGCCTTTATAGATTACCCTGTTACGGGTAACGTTTGACGATATCAAGATACATAACTCCTTATGTTGGGATCTCTGATGATCACAAGTCGTAAGGATTGTATACATTATTATCACTATGAGAATTGCATATGACGATCATATAACTATCCATGTTGCATTCTCATGGTGGGTCTGTCCAGTACATCGTTCTCTAACATGTACCCATATGTTGATTTGATATCTCATATCAATGAACAATTCATCGATCAACATATACTAGTCTCTACGTATTATCATTATCCCTTTCATGATAATACTTGACTAGGAACATCTTTAAGAATAATACAATATTATTCTAAGGACATTAACATATATATTAATTCACAATGCACAGTTAAAAGAATAATATATAATAATGAATTGCCATTCATAAATCCATAAACATTGTATGTCTTAAACAATCATCTAATGACTTGTCTTAGGGCATATCCCAACAGTATTAGCCTAAGTGGGTTGTACATGTTTGATTGTAAACCAAATATTCTAGTGAATCTTTCCTAAAAAGGAAGAATGGGATACGTAGAAGCATTGCCTAAAACTTCTAGAAACAAATACTTGTGTTATTTATATTCTGCACTTATCTTCTACACTTGTTAACTATTGTTACTTTACTAGTAGGCTTTAGCCATATTGCTTGCATTTAATCCACCTTTCCCTTAGTCCAGTAGACCTTGTCTACTGTGTTCATTCCATGTAAACTATCTGGTAATCAGCTCAACTTATTCGTTGTACCGGTCGAGTTCATTCCACACTAATCTTTAATTACTCGATCGATCAGTCTTTAGACAAAAAAAAATAGCTTTTGGTTGATAAGACGATAAAAGCAGATTTTAAAAATAGCTAGGTAGAGCGTGTGCAGATATTCAACCCCCTTTCTATTTGATCCGAACAAGTGGTATTAGATCGGGTGTCTTGTTTAATTGAATACTCGATCTAATGGCTTCAGTTTTGTGCAGTATTCCATTTGGTTTCATTTGAAACTAATTTTTATGGAATATTGTTTTGCAGACACTATGCTTTCACAGTTGAGTTTGAGCTTGGGTAGACTTGTCCTGTAGACTTGTTCAGTGGACCTTACTTCAGAAGTCTACTACTTTCAAGAGATCAGCAAACATTAGTCCAGTGGACAATGTCTTTCAAGAAGATCCACCGATGAGTCAGAATCAGTCGATGAAGAGTTCTTGATTATTAGACATTCTTCCTGAGCTCAACAAAATATGGATTGAGGTAGCTATCTGCTCTACCAACACGTAATGTGTAATGTCCGAAATACTGATTAATTGTGCAATTGATTAATTATGGTGGTTATATGATATGTCGAGATTTAATTCTTGGGTATCGGATTTCGGAGCGGAGTTGGGATAAATAATTCCGGGATCGAATTTATAATGCTAATTAACACCGAAATTTTATTAAAACGAAAGATTTAATTTTTGTGATTCAAAGAAGGACATGAAGTTAGGTGTGGACTGTACATGTGATGCACATGCACCAGTACACCGGCGCCACCCTGATGTTCATAATTGGTCGGGAATTAATATATATCGGTGTAGGATGTAACACATACTGAATCGCGGACACCTACTAAAAGGTGCAAAAACACACACTGCTCGCACGATTCACCGACCATCGTGTACTTATCCGCTCCGTTCGTCGTCGTCCGACCACCTAACAACGAGACCGACCTACCACCGTGCTCACAACTCAGAGGCGCATCTTTCCATACCTGATAATCAAATTTTGGTGTTCGAAAAGTGGTTCGATTTTGATCTGGAACGGACGAAATCGCACAGACTAGGGTTTGAGCATCTTTTGTTTGATTTCTTTGATTCTACACCAAATTGGACGAAGCTATATACCAAATCTCTTCCCCTCATCTGGACGAAGATTTATACACCGGTCTCCGCCACTACCGCCGCCGGAGGTCGCTGAAATCGGAGGAAAAGCGTGTTTGTACTGTGTGCGATTTTGGGTAAAATTCGATATTCAATTTTTCCGACTTTGCTTCGATAATTACCAGTTAATTTGAGTTCGTAAATGAGTTAATGATGATAATATTGAGTTGTTGAATTAAGATATTGAATCGATATGAATGATATCGATTGGATTGTAAATGAACTAATATTAAGTGATAATTTCGATATAGATTCTTCATGATTCTCAAGATGTCGCGATAGCCCATCATGTTGTCGACTATCAGGTACGTGGTGACGTACGAGCAGGTATACCCAGTATTTCTATATTCCTGTATACATGTATTTTTAATGTGATGTTTAAGGCTAAGTGATTGCGTTGGGTAATTGAGTTTAATATACGTGGAATGGTGGATACGTAGATGTACGTGATCCGGGTATACGAGTTGAATATTGATGCATTTGGCATGATCGATATGCAAAATGGTTGAGAATGAGATTAATTGATAGGCATAGTTGCCTTGGATATGAGATTCGTTGTGATTGAGCATAAAATGTTGAATTGTGATTATATTGAATTTATTGCATTGATGAGAACCATATTTTGAATAATGATACCAAACTTGATGTTTATGAAAGTGTATAAGATTGACCAGGAATGGTGGATACGTCGATGTACGTGATCCGGGTATACGAGTTGATTATTGATGCCTTTGGCATGATCGATATACGAAGTGGTTGAGAATGAAGTTAATTGATAGGTGGAGCTGCCTTCGAGATAAGATTCGTCATGATTGAGTATAAATGATAAATTGTGGTTATGTCATATTTATTGCTTTGATGAGTATCATGGTTTGAATAATGATATTGAACATGATGTTTATGCAAGATATAAGATTGAAACAGGAACAGTTCGTGATAGCTATGCCGGTTCGGAATTGTAACAGGGAGTATACTTTATGAGTTTTGAATGATCTAAATTGTTGCATTACAATTTCGTATAGTGATTTGTGAATGAATATTGAGTTGGAGTATGCTCACCCGTGTGGGGGTTGTTTCTGTTGAAACAGGTACAACATGTACTAAGCTATTTTGGGATATTTGTTCGAGCTTTGTTGGATCATGCAGCTTCCCGAAGCGTATATGAGTGTGGGTAAATAGTATACGCTATTTATTCAGTTAGATCAGTATTCATTTATTTGTTGCTCGTATGTGAGCAACTGGAAGCATGTATATGGACTGTATAAGGGTGTTGAAGCCCACTTTTGATGTCTTCTGAGTATTGTGTTTTTCCCTGGCTGGGAATTGTTTTGGTGATGTGTTTTATTTTGGGATAGCTCAATTTATGGGGGGACTCTGCCCAAATTTTTATAAAAACCCACAATGTAAAAGTGGTGCAATGGTGATGATAATGGGTGAACCTTGAGTCTTATTGCTGAGTATTATTTATGTCAGGGATAATATGTGAAGCATGTAAGGGTTCGTTTAAAGAATGTTTTTTTTTATACTCATACGACGTCATAAATGCACTAATGACGAGTATAAGGGGTTGGGGTCTTACATTAGTGGTATCAGAGCAGTGGTTAGCTCTTTGGGATGTTTAATGGCCTAGGGATGTGTTGATAGACATGTATATCACATACTTTTATGCATGATTGTAGTTTTTTGTCATTGTGACATGACGCCTGCTATGTGCAATTTATGATATGAAGCAATGGCAATAGGTGTTATTGCTAACCAACGTGATTGCAGGATCGTATGAGATACGATGAACATACACAATGAGGGTGGTATGGTTGAAAAGCCTCGAGTATGGTAACTCGTTTTATTATCCTTAGCTTGACTATGGTAAAAAAATTGATAAGCCTTTTAAGGTGCGTGATGAATGACATCGCTGACGGTAAGTAATGTTGATAATAACTGAACGTTGTTACTAGTAGAGGGATAAATGCATTTTATTGAGTTGGGTTTTGTGTACATGTTATGTATATGTATGTGCAGTGCTGAGACATAGAAATCAGAAAATGAGATATGCTATCTGAGAATAGGAAATGGCAGGCAGTACTGTGCGGTTGGAGTATGACAACAGATGATGTGACAATCGGGTATGTGTGTGTCATTTACAGGATGGCACATGTACGTAACGTACGAGCATGTATTGATATTCCTATTCATATTGATGTTGATTATGATATCTCACTGATTGTCAATGAATGATGATAGTATGGTGTCGCAGTAGTAGGGGAGCGACGTGTGGGTATAGCAGGCTGGGTATTGCTGCTATATCGATTATATAGTTGATGGGTCGCGATGATGATGCGACGATGGGGTATAGTAGGCTTGGTGATGCTACTATATTGATTATATAGTGTGTCACAGTAGTAGGGGAGCGACGATGGGGTATAGTAGGCTTGGTGAGGCTACTATATCGATTATATATTGTGTCGCAGTAGTAGGGGAGCGACGATGGGGTATAGTAGGCTTGGTGATGCTACTATATCGATTATATACGATGTGTCGCAAAGATGATGCGACGATGTTGTATAGTAGGCTTGGTGTTGCCACTATATCGATTATTTACGATGTGGTCGCCGCTGACGAGCGAGCGATGTGATATTGGGTCGCCACTGAGGAGTGAGCGATGTGATTCGGGTCACCACTGATAAGTGAGTGATGTGGTCGCCGCTGGCAAGCGAGCGGCGTGTATATTTCAGGGTCAATGCTAGAGATAGCATGTGACGTGTCTATTGATATTGAGTCGGTGCTAGGGAGAGCATGCAATGTGATTATTGTCGGGATCGACACTAGAGTGTGCAATGTATTATATATGCCTCCACTATAGAGGGAGGGTGATGAATATACGTGAATTTAAATTGACCTTGTTGGGTTGACGTATTGTGATAATCAATTGTACAGGTGAAAGCGATCATGGAGAGAGTGGATTAAGAGACATTATTGTTTTCTTTCATTTTTATTGCAGTGGATGCAATAGCGGGGTGTGATTGCTACCGATATATTGATGACATTTCTTGGCGAGATGATGGTATGATTATATGGTGATATTTGAGATTTATAATATTTGCCGCTATCATATCGAAACGATGGAAATATTATGAATGCCGCTGATATGTCGAGGCAATGAATATATTTGGACGGTCATGTTATTGATGATGAGTATATCAATTGTGTATTGATATGAATTATATTTTGTGGAATATTTATGTTGAGAACAGGGACAGTTTAACGGATCGAGTGTGGATCCACTGTGTACAATAAGTGTTATTATATCTTATTGGTTTAAGAATGTAATTTTATTCATTGTGATTATGGATGTTATATGGATGCCAGTAGTGACGATGATAGTGTGCATGCCCGTAGTGGAAATGAGATTATGCATGCCAGTGTTGGCGATGAGTATTGATTTATATTGCTATTGTGTTAGCAACGAATAGTAGGGTGTCGTCATTCGGCGATGAATATTGATGTGCTGTTATTATGTTAGACTGATGATGTGTTTATATAAGATAGCTGTGGACATTGTGTTATTGTTGTTCCTTGGGTACACGAGATGTAGGCCCAAGGGGATATTGCAATGTTCCAGCGGAACAAGGTATTGAGGTAAACTATTACGTATGGTTTGGCATGTGAATATATGTTAATATCTGTTGATAGATGCTGATTGCATTATCTCAGTGAGTTATATTAATTTTGAGAATCGATTGTACAGATGGAATAACAGAAAATGATAATCGCTTGAGATTGTATTTATTAATGTGAAAAGCATGCTAGATTGGGATATTGTAGGATTAGTAGGTGAACGTGATCATGTTAACCTGAGATAATGGGTACCTCACGGGATGACGTGGGATCACTATGAATGTCGTGTGTGGACATATGATCTTTGTGACCATTCATGATTAATGAAGTATTATGTTTCGAATGTTTCGAGGATGAGTTAAAGATTGAAATGAATTGCGTCATTGAGGCATGCAATTGATTCTTATGTTGAATTTCAATCATCTAGATATGTGATAGTGTGTTGTAGCATGTTGTGTATAGGATTGCGTGAAACTTTTGACGCAGGGAATTAATGTTCGATGATGGAAACATTATGAATATCAAAATGCGTAAATGTCAAGGTACGTGGTTATGTTATGAGTATTTGAGAAATACTAATGAGTTTAGTTTGTACTTGTCCTATGACAGATGATAGTTGGGTGATGAAATGCGGATGCTTAAGAGTATGTGAGTACTGTGATGAACAAGATATTATGATGCTATTGTATATTGTAGATGATTTCATCTACAAAGGTATGAGACAAATTATTCGATATTGTTGTTGATGCCTTGTTTTAACTGGCTTATGCAAGTGATTTGTAAGGAACGATGAACAGTACAAGATAACTCATCCAAGTGGATAAGAATAAATGATGAGTTATGAGATAAATTTGAGGGATAAACAATATTATGATGTTATGTGCGTATAATAGTGACGTAAGAATATTCGTGTTAGACCATTCTTTATGATTGATATTGATGATATGTGGTTGTTTGTCCGTATAATATTGATATACATATATGAGAATTACTAATGGTGTTTCTAGTAAAATACTTTGAGCTAAATAATAGTCAAAAGATGATATGAGATGTGTAAAGGCTCGAGAGTTCTGCTATTTCATACGGACTATGGTGGTGATGTTGGTATAAGTTGCATACATTCGCAACCACACAGGTATGAGCTTATTTATCCGATAAAATTTTTGATGTGTCGTCATACATTCTGCTACACACATGATATGCCTGGATTGCATGATTTAGCGGTTATATGATGATGTTAATCCCGTAAGGATTCATATGAATAAGGGTATTCATATATGATCGCTCATTGAGTGCTAATGTTAAAATATGGTAAAGTGATATGATTTGCAGTCTTGCGATCGTTGGTGTAATGGGGCACATGTGTGAGCCGTGATTGTTCGGATGGCTGTCGTCCTACAGATGGTCAAGTCACTATAATGCTTGAGATGTATAACGGTGCGTAAAATTTTACAGTTGGATTTTAATGGTAAGCATGCGTTTAAATTTCGGGGTCGAAATTTTATTAGTTGGGAAGAATTGTAATGTCCGAAATACTGATTAATTGTTCAATTGATTTAATTATGGTGGTTATATGATATGTCGAGATTTAATTCTTGGGTATCGGATTTCGGAGCGGAGTTGGGATAAATAATTCCGGGATTGAATTTATAATGCTACTTAACACCGAAATTTTATTAAAACGAAAGATTTAATTTTTGTGATTCAAAGAAGGACATGAAGTTAGATGTGGACTGTACATGTGATGCACATGCACTAGTACACAGGTGCCACCCCGATGTTCATAATTGGTCTGGAATTAATATATATCGGTGTAGGATGTAAAAACACATAACAAAATATGTAAAAACACATACTGAATCGCGGACACCTACTAAAAGGTTCGAAAACACACACTGCTCGCGCGATTCACCGACCACCGTGCACTTATCCGCTCCGTTCTCCGCCGTCCGACCACCTAACGACAAGACCGACCTACCACCGTGTTCACAACTCATAGGCGCATCTTTCCATACCAGATAATCACATTTTGGTGTTCGAAAAGTGGTTCGATTTTGATCTGGAACGGACGAAATTGTACAGACTAGGGTTTGAGCATCTTTTGTTCGATTTCTTCGATTCTACACCAAATTGGACGAAGCTATATACCAAATCTCTTCCCCTCATCTGGACGAAGATTTATACACCGGTCTCCGCCACTACCGCCGCCGGAGGTCGCTGAAATCGGAGGAAAAGCGTGCGTGTACTGTGTGCGATTTTGGGTAAAATTCGATATTCAATTTTTCCGACTTTGCTTCGATAATTACCAGTTAATTTGAGTTCGTAAATGAGTTAATGATGATAATATTGAGTTGTTGAATTAAGATATTGAATCGATATGAATGATATCGATTGGATTGTAAATGAACTAATATTAAGTGATAATTTCGATATAGATTCTTCATGATTCTCAAGATGTTGGGATAGCCCATCATGTTGTCGACTATCAGGTATGTGGTGACGTACGAGCAGGTATACCCAGTATTTCTATATTCCTGTATACATGTATTTTTAATGTGATGTTTAAGGCTAAGTGATTGCGTGGTAATTGAGTTTAATATACGTGGAATGGTGGATACGTAGATGTACGTGATCCGGGTATACGAGTTGAATATTGATGCATTTGGCATGATCGATATGCAAAATGGTTGAGAATGAGATTAATTGATAGGCATAGTTGCCTTGGATATGAGATTCGTTGTGATTGAGCATAAAATGTTGAATTGTGATTATATTGAATTTATTGCATTGATGAGTACCATATTTTGAATAATGATACTGAACTTGATGTTTATGAAAGTGTATAAGATTGACCAGGAATGGTGGATACGTCGATGTACGTGATCCGGGTATACGAGTTGATAATTGATGCCTTTGGCATGATCGATATACGAAGTGGTTGAGAATGAAGTTAATTGATAGGTGGAGCTGCCTTCGAGATAAGATTCGTCATGATTGAGTATAAATGATAAATTGTGGTTATGTCATATTTATTGCTTTGATGAGTATCATGGGTTGAATAATGATATTGAAAATGATGTTTATGCAAGTATATAAGATTGAAACAGGAACAGTTCGTGATAGCTATGCCGGTTCAGAATTGTAACATGGAGTATACTTTATGAGTTTTGAATAATCTAAATTGTTGCATTACAATTTCGTATAGTGATTTGTGAATGAATATTGAGTTGGAGTATGCTCACCCGTGTGGGGGTTGTTTCTGTTGAAACAGGTACAACAGGTACTAAGCTATTTTGGGATATTGGTTCGAGCTTTGTTGGATCATGCTGCTTCCAGAAGCGTATATGAGTGTTGGTAAATAGTATACTCTATTTATTCAGTTAGATTAGTATTCATTTATTTGTTGCTCGTATGTGAGCAACTGGAAGCATGTATATGGACTGTATAAGGGTGTTGAAGCCCACTTTTGATGTCTTCTGAGTATTGTGTTTTTCCCTGGCTGGGAATTGTTTTGGTGATGTGTTTTATTTTGGGATAGCTCAATTTATGGGGGGACTCTGCCCAAATTTTTATAAAAACCCACAATGTAAAAGTGGTGCAATGGTGATGATCATGGGTGAACCTTGAGTCTTATTGCTGAGTATTATTTATGTCATGGATAATATGTGAAGCATGTAAGGGTTCGTTTAAAGAATGTTTTTTTTTTTATACTCATACGACGTCATAAATGCACTAATGACGAGTATAAGGGGTTGGGGTCTTACATAATGGCATTATCTTTGTGTCAAGAACTATCAATTGACTTTATTGCATTTGTTCTACCGACATCAAATTTTCATCAACCAGAACAGATGATGCGCTCGTTGACCAAGTCAACCGATGATCACAAGGTCAACCAATTAGACTCCAGAATCTGTTGGGCCTTATTGTTTCATTTAAACAAGTGTTATCAGATAAGGAACCATCAGCTTATGGGGAATACCAGCTGAGGGAGAACAAGAACAAAAATAGATCAGAATAGTTGTGCTAATCTGATCGCTTCTATTTTAAACAGTTATTTCTCAGTGTAGCGATTCTATACCGCAAGTGCACGGTGTCAAGTTTTAGTATAAGGGTTTAAAAGTAAGGATTGTCGTACCCACATGGACTAGTAGTAATTATCAAATTTAACTAGCGTTCTATATTTAACCTACGAAATTGTTTGAAAGATTAACTAATTTACTGAACGCCAAGATTCAACCACACCACAAAGAATTAAGATATTAAACAGTAGAGATAAATATCAAGACGTCGGTCCACCCATGTAATCCCCCAAGAGTTGTCTATTAATTAAGATTCAAAATTCTATGTTCTACGTGATGAGTTTTCCTATTTCATTCGTTATACCTTGGTCAGGTTATAACAAGTCTAGCATTAATCTACAATAAACCACTCCCGTCTCTTTATTAAATGATTAATACCGAAAAATAGTTTGTGAAAACTACTAGCCTTCGATTTTGGTAAATCTATTGCTATCACACGTGTGCTAGATTTTACTTGGTCCGTCTCAACCTAAAACCCAGAGCCTATTTACTACGTCGTATCGTAATCTCCTATGGTTAATTCAATTACGATTACTAATATCATGCAAAAGGTAGCTAATCTTTTACAAGCATTAAAAACATATATTATGCCCAAAGATCATAGAAATCAAATCAAAACTGTTAATTAACTCAAGGGTTCAAACATGGGATCCCTATGTCTTGATAAACAAACTTAACCTAGCATATTAACGGAAAAACAACGTTTTATAACATCTAACAACATTATAAACATTGGAATTCGAAAATAAAACTAAAGTAAGGTTCAGAAATATTAATAGACACTCGATGTAAAATCGTGCGTCAATCCGATGTTTCCGTCTCTAGCTGCGTTGCTTTGAATCGTCTTGAAGGTGATTTCACTTCCAATGGTAGGCTGCCTCTTCAGAGCTGAAAGAACCCTCCATTTGACCTAAAAACTCCAATTTATATGCTCCTTCACGAGCCCAAGAAGTCTGGTACCAAAAATAGCCCAAAACTTATTTAAGAAATTTTTTAAGTTTGGGACTCTGCGTGCGATCGATCTCTTCGTTTGTGGCAATCGATCGCCTTCAGCTTTTTCTCCTCGGTGATCAGTCTCTTGTGATAGGCGATCGATCGCCTATGTGTTCTGCCCCGAGGCGATCGATCGCTTGGTTTGTTGCGATCGATCGCCTATCGCTTCAAATTTTCGTCACCATTCTAGCTTCAGGCGATCGATCTCCTGGTGCATGCGATCGATCGCCTGTTGCTTTTATCATCTTTTTAATCTTTTTCACTTCTTTTCCCATGGCTTGCCTCGTCTTGTCACAGTTCCACCTTATAGTCCATAAAACGGGGTTTTTCCAGTATTTCTTGCACTTCTACTGGATTCATGGAAATATAACAAAACACCACCAAAAGTATAAAATCTTCCAAGAATCACTATAAAAATCGCTAGAAATATATGCAAATACAAGTGTAAAAATGACACTTATCAACTCCCCCAAACTTAACTCTTGATCGTCCTCGAGCAAGAATAGAATTAAAAACAATGAATTCACAACAGATAAGTGACATGGATCATTTCGTGCTCTTATGTTTATCTCGGAACTTTTACTCATACCACAACAAAGAATCATTCAAATCGTTGGACACAAAGTGTTTTCTTTTTAGTCAAATAACAGTCTCAAATTCGGAACGTGTGTGTATGCTGTTGTCAATCCCAAGTATCATACAATCATCATAGATCAAAACAGTGTTAATCAATAACAATCAAGATTTTCATCGAGTATCTCATATACCTAGTTTTCAAGCACTTCTCCACTAATGTAATAATTCCTAGACTTGGATCAAAAGGACTTTTAAAGCTTATAATGTTAGGCCTTTTGGTGTTGGTTACAAAGAAAAGATAGGATAAGCACAAAGAAGAGAGTATATCATGTAAAGTTCATTTTTATGCCGCACAAATCCGATTTCTCTTACTTTTCTTTTAGCCTTGCCCGCTTTGTGTCTTATTTAATCATTTATTTATTTATTTATTTATTATTTTTTTTTCATGGCTTTCTCTATCCTTTCCTTTTTCTCATTCACAAATTCTTTTCACAATAAGCTCATCAAAAATAGCCATTTATGTGCATCTAACGAGATTCATTATACTCCATTGGGTGAAGATAAAATTTTTCATTTTTTTGGCTAAACAAGGTAGGTATAATGAGTTTATCAACAAAAGTCGAATGGTGGTTAATTTCCATTCTTATTCAATCAAGCTCAAAGTTGGACACTAGGGATAAATGTAGACAAGGTAAGCTTGAAAAGCTCAAACGTTCCAAAGATCGCCTAAATCATATCCAAGTCTAGTTCATAATTATAAAAATTTCGCCTCAAAGTGTCATCATCAAATAGGTTCTATGATTACTCTAAGATGTTCAAGACATGTCATCAAGTTCACACATATCGTCACTACTTTAAAAGTAATCAACAAGTTCATGACTCAATGTGCTCAAATTATTCCTCATTTTCAACATGTCAACTCAACTCAAAATATTCACAACATGTTTACAATCATCAAGATTCAAGTCATAAGTAGAGTAAAACTAATATCATCATAGCATGGAGTCAATACTTTAATCCAATTACACCAGTGCAAAATTTCCATGCTCTTCATCGGACAATAACACGCTAATCATAAATTCCACAGCAGTAGACATGTTCACACGCACAATTAAACATATTACGACTCAGTATCAAGACCATTCACACCTCAAACATAAGCAAAAACATAATTCCCATCTCCACAATATCAAATGACAGTTCAACAATTACTCCCCCAAACTTAAGTAATACATTGTCCTCAATGTAGTGAACAAGAATAAATAATAGGACAACGTAATACCTGTGGTGACAATCGTCAGTGGTCGTCACCCTCATCCGCATCGGCATCGCCATCATCATCATCATCGTCATCGGTGGGTGGCGGGTATGGCTGGAGAGTGGGTGGGTGTGGAAACGCCAAGTCTAGATGGGCCTGTGCTGCGACTGTGTCCCAGTCGTAGGAAAAATGCATAAACTCACGAAGCTCAAGGCGAATGTCATCTTGATTGTGTAAGATCTCCTCTTGATTGCGCCGGAGCTCTCGTTGCCCATCGCGCACCAATTGCTGTTGCAATTTAAGTGCCTTAAGTGTAGGGTCTTCCTACCTTAACATCATCATAATAGCGTATTATGGACTAAACATGCATTAATAACATCTTAGGGTTCCGGTTGTAGCCTTGAGCTAATAGGATTACAGGCCAAAAATAAAATTCCAAAAGCTAATTAATTACATTCTCGATAATGAATGTTAAAGCTATAGATTTACACTACTCCTAGAGTAGATACTATCCAAAAATCATGTAACCTAAATTCTTTCATGTTCCTCGTAGCTCACTGCCTCAACCCGACCCTTAGCCTTTCAGTACAAAAGTGTACCTACAGGAACAACTCATCATGAGCATGTACATCATTACTTAACATCATAAGATAATGGCATATAAATAAATGCATGAAAATAATCGTTAACATATACTTCCTGGTTAATCGCATTAACCCACTTTTGTTGTCTCTGTTTCATTGTCATGCATGTAATCATTAGTTCTTGACATAAATGATTAAAATCGTACTTCACTTATATGCTCATAATCAACAATGTTAATTAGAAATGTGACTGTTCTAGTCCTGTTATGTCAGTGGCACAATTGGACCCCTCGCTCGACATATAGCGGTAATGTGATATCCCTCGCTACACCTTGATAGCGGATATATCTCCTCGCTAGCTATGTCAGCGATAAGTACCTTCCTCGCTTGCCCATAACAACCACCAGAACACTCTACCATTTCTAATAACATAGTTTAACACACATCATAAACATCATAGCATCCTTTCTCATCATAAACAGCATCATATCTTATCATAAACATCATCGTATCTATCATAAACATCATCGACTTGTTACATAAATACTTATGTAATCATTGCATAGTCATAGTATAGGAGTGTGTTTTACCATCCGATGCCCGTACGTCTCTTACGTACCTTAATTCCCAAAAGTGGAGACGTTGAAGAACTTTATCTCGTTGAAGTTGTTGGTACCTGTGATGGTTCTACACAACCATACAAATCAATATTAGGAGCCAAATAATAGCCAAATACCAAAAATTCAACAAAAAACATCATTTCCCACTTTTAAGCAGCTGGCGATCGATCGCTGCATCGAGGCGATCGATCGCGAGCCTTGCCGATCGATCGCTTCGATGTAGCGATCGATCGCCTAACCCTTCTGCCTCGCGGCGATCGATCGCCTGCTGTACAAATCGCCACTGGCCTTCGGCGATCGATTGCCTCATATATGGTGATCGATCGCCACCTGCTGTGTGCGCGATCCTTCACCATTTTTGAGCATTTTTCAAGCTCTACCACATACCCTTCAAACCCAAACATTCCAACAACTCAAACATCATCATAACTCACTAAAACCCACATAAAACACTTCAAAAATCATACCCCAACCACATTCAACACATACCCAAATACGGTTGAAATACTCTGTTCATCAGACTCATAAAGACAGCCGGGGCATTTGTCACCCCAAAAGGCATGACTAAGAATTCATAGTGCCCATACCTAGTCCTGAAAGCTGTCTTCTGAACATCATATTCCCTTACCCGAATCTGATGATACCCCGACCTCAGATCGATCTTACTGTAGAGCCTCGTACCCTGCAACTGGTCAAACAAATCATCGATCCTTGGAAGTGGATACTTATTCTTCACTGTGGCTTTGTTCAGTTGCCTGTAATTGTAAGGACCCTAATCCTTAAGTGCGGAATTAAGGCATAATAGAGCTAATAACAATGATCAGAGTATAATAAACAAGTGGAGTCTATGAGCTTAAGCATTTACATGCCAAAATAAAGGACTACCAAAAGGATTAATTACATTCCAACCAATGAATGTGTTCACTATAGTTTTACGCTACTCCTAGAGTAGGCACTATACAAAAGAATCATGTCCTTTCATCTACCAAAGATGCTCTTGAAGCTCACTGTCTCAACCCGTTCAAGCCCTTCTATCATGCCAAAAAGGTACCTACAAGGACAACCCCCAAACATGAGCAATAATAATCATTCATATTCAACACAATATGAAGATAAAGCGTAAATGCATAATCAATATAAAACACTTCCTGGTTTCCATGCATTTCAAACGCTTCCCGTTTGGTTGTCCCTGTACCATAACTCATGAGTATAATCAACAGATTATTTTTAATGGCCAAAACATGTCATGACATCATATACCATCTCAACAGTACCAAATATTGGTCACCATTCCCTAGTCTGTCCATCACAGTGTATTTTAATGCCCCTCGCTTATATTCATATGGGCGGCATAGGATAACCTCGCTACAATGGACATGCGGTACTCCCACCCCTCGCTTCACAGAGAGCGGCAAATACCCTTTCCTCGCCCCATATGACAACCACGCTCAAATGTGACATGCGGCGCTCCCACCCCTCGCTTCACATTTAGCGGAACCAATACAAAAAGCGGCAAGCATTAAAATCATCAAAGGATGACCACGACTCATGGGATGTGCATCCAATAATCATAATATGCATCTATCATGAATATGCATCAATTACCATGTATATGCATCCAAAATGCAATACCACATATGGCATAAATCAACATGTATATGCATCCACAATGCAATACCACATATATACCCGCATCCACAATGCATAATCAATGAGTATATAAAATACATGTTACCGTTGGGTGCCCCTACGTCCACTACGTACCTTTCCAAAAGTGGAATTGGTCCGGCTTCAATTCCTCGGTTGTGTTGCTACCTGGGATGGTTCTACACAATCACACAACCCCATATTAGAAGCCAAATAATAGCCAAATACCAAAAATTTGACAAAATGAACCATTTTCCAAAATTCCACAGGCGGCGATCGATCGCTTCCCATAGGCGATCGGTCGCCTCAAAATTTACACAGCGGCGATCGGTCGCCCCAAACATGGCGATCGATCGCCATTCCTTTGAAAAACCTACTGCCTCTCGGCGATCGGTCGCCCCATTTTAGGCGATCGATCGCCTAACCCATAAAAATGCCACTGTCTCTTGGCGATCGGTCGCCTCTTTTCAGGCGATCGATCGCCTCGCGCAGACATGCGTTTTTCACCATTTTTGTTCCCAAAATTTCTTCCAATCCATCACAATACTCAAACCAACCAACCAACAACATAAATACCAACATGAACCACCAAAACATACTTCAAAACAAGTATAAATCCAACCTTTAAACAAAACCACAACAACCCACACAAACCCATTTCAAAACCATTCAAAGTCAAACCAAACTCAAACAAAACCTTACAAAATTAAAGCATGAGGTACCCATACCTCTTGGGGATCTCAAATCACCCAATATGCTCCACAAATCAAGATTTTTGAAGGGTTTTTCCTCAACCCTAGGCTTGAGCTCGAAAATTTGGAGGGGAGGGTTTGTGGGTTTTGATTTGGTAAAGTGAAAGTGAGGTTGAAAGAGTGGGGTTGGATATTAAAATGTGAGTTTATTAAAATGATTCCCAAAAGAATTCCATGGTGTATAAAACACCCCAACATGATATTTTTCAAAGCATTTACTCATAATGCACCAAATATCGATTAAACACATGATTTCTAATCAATTGCTACCAAAGGCAAATAAATCATGCTTCCAATAATATTTACCCAACATGCACCACATGCACCCTAAAATGCAACCCCGGGTCATCCTATCCACATGACCATGCATTTCCATAAGGTAAATAAATTCCAACACATAATTAATGACTGCCATAATTAATCATATAATCACAATTAATGCACCAAATTGCAATTAACCATTTCGGGGACATCACAGTAATCGATGCACAGACGCATCGAACCATATTTCTTTTTGGCAAATAGGACTGGTGCACCCCAGGGCGATACGCTAGGGCGTATGTAACCCTTATCAAGGAGCTCTTGCAACTGAACCTTCAACTCCTTTAACTCCGCTGGTGCCATCCTATACGGGGCAAGAGAAATGGCAGACGTCCCCCGTAGTAACTCAATCCCAAACTCGACCTCTCTCGTCGGAGGAAATCCGGGAATCTCTTCCGTAAAGACATCAGGAAACTCCGCCACTACGGGCACATCCTCGACCTTTAATTCTTCCCTCTTTTCAGTAATATCAACGGCATAGATGAGATATCCTGTATGGCCCCGTTCCAACAACTGTGCCATCTTGACAGCAGATATCGATGGGATCTTTGAACGGGAACCATCCCCATAGAATGTCCACTAGACACCCATATCAGACCTGAATCGGACAGTCCTCTGCCTGCAGTTCACAACTGCCTGATACCCGTTCAGCACATTGATGCCCACAATGCAGTCAAAGTCTGTCATTCCCAGAACAATCAAATCTGACCTTAGCTCGTTACCCTCAAAGTAAATGAGGCCATCATAGACAATCCGATTAGCAATCAAACTTCTTCCAACGGGTGTCAAGAATACAAGAGGCGTGGGCGACGGAGAAATGCATATGTGGTGCCTTTCCACAAAACTTGTCGACACAAAAGAGTGTGGCGCACCTGTGTCGATCAATATAAAAGCATGATGCGTAAATAAAAGACATGTACCCGCTATCACTTCCTCCGGATCCGCTGTAGCCTGCTCCCTGGTCAATGCATAAACTTGCCCCTGAGGTGGCCCCATAGGCTGACCTCCATACTGCCTCAGTACAAACGGTGGCCTGTGCTGCACTACTCTGTCCGCAGGCCTCCCCGCAGAGTTCTGTTGTCCCTCCCGATTGGGACATTGCCGAGCAAAGTGGCTCTTATTGCCACATACGTAACAACCTACGCAGTCTTTCGTCGAATGTGGTTGCCCACAAAGAGAGCACTGGACCTTCACAAATCTGCCTCCCTGAGATTGTCCTCTTCCTGACGGGGCGTCATTCCTACGGTTTCCTTTCCAACGATTCTCGGGCCTCTTACCATTGAACCTCGAAGCTGATGTGTTCCCCCTTGGCTTGAACTGATCACCCCTCGGCTTCAAATTATCAGGAGTAGATTTATGTGGGGGTGCTGGAGGTGGTACGGCATCAGGATATGCACCAACTCCCAGTTCGGCTAGCTCAGCCCGTGAAAGGGCGTCATCAAAGCAAGCAGGGCTATAAGTGACTACCCTGTCATACAGTTCAGGCCTCAAGCCTTTCATGAAGTTCCTCATCTTTGCTTGAGTACTTGTGGCGATATGAGGTACATATCTGAGCAAAGAACAGTAATGAAGAGCATAATCCGACACAGGCATGTTACCTTGCTTAAGGTTAGTAAACTCATCCTCCTTAGCCTGTTGTGCAGCAGCTGAAAAATAGCGGGTCAGAAATCGAGTTCGAAACATCTTCCAATTTATTTCCTGTCCCTGAGCCTCTTGCTCTACCACTGTGGTCTTCCACCAAATCAATGCCTTCTTGACCAGTTGGAATTCCGCTAACCTTATCCATGCTGACTTCGCACATGGACCTGCCACAAATATCTGTTCCATCCTTTCTAACCACTCCTCGGCCAGTTCTCCTGTCTCACTTCCTTCAAACATCGGGGGTCGGTATGCTAGAAACTGAGAAAAACTTAGCTCCCCAGGTAGTAACTGTTGCTCAGAGGGTTCTTCACCCAAGGCTGGCGGTGGTAGGGGATTGGTACGCCCAGCACTTGCATTAACACTTACTGCATCACCCACTTCCACATTTGCTGCCATGCTGCAACACGAGGGTTAACAACCATACCCAACAGTTCATATAATACATCGTTAGAAAACCATAACATGTTAGTATAATGGTCATATACTTCATATGCAACATATGCACAAAACATGTTTAAAAATGAGCACCTAGCTAACTTATTGCTAAGGCTACCCTTCACTCATTCCCGGGTTCTCTAACTACTTCTCTGATACCACTAATGTAGGGTCTTCCTACCTTAACATCATCATAATAACGTATTATGGACTAAACATGCATTAATACCATCTTAGGGTTCCGGTTGTAGCCTTGAGCTAATAGGATTACAGGCCAAAAATAAAATTCCAAAAGCTAATTAATTACATTCTCGATAATGAATTTTAAAGCTATAGATTTACACTACTCCTAGAGTAGAGACTATCCAAAAATCCTGTAACCTAAATTCTTTCATGTTCCTCGTAGCTCACTGCCTCAACCCGACCCTTAGCCCTTCAGTCCAAAAGTGTACCTACAGGAACAACCCATCATGAGCATGTACATCATTACTTAACATCATAAGATAATGGCATATAAATAAATGCATGAAAATAATCGTTAACATATACTTTCTGGTTAATCGCATTAACCCACTTTTGTTGTCCCTGTTTCATAATCATGCATGTAATCATTAGTTCTTGACATAAATGATTAAAATCGTACTTCACTTATATGCTCATAATCAACAATGTTAAGTAGAAATGTGACTGTTCTAGTCCTGTTATGTCAGCGGCACAATTGGACCCCTCGCTCGACATATAGCGGTACTGTGATATCCCTCGCTACACCTTGATAGCGGATATATCTCCTCGCTAGCTATGTCAGCGATAAGCACCTTCCTCGCTTGCCCATAACAACCACCAGAACACTCTACCATTTCTAATAACATAGTTTAACACACATCATAAACATCATAGCATCCTTTCTCATCATAAACAGCATCATATCTTATCCTAAACATCATCGTATCTTATCATAAACATCATCGAATTGTTACATAAATACTTATGTAATCATTGCATAGTCATAGTATAGGAGTGTGTTTTACCGTCCGATGCCCGTACGTCTCTTACGTACCTTAATTCCCAAAAGTGGAGAAGTTGAAGAACTTTATCTCCTTGAAGTTGTTGGTACCTGGGATGGTTCTACACAACCATACAAATCAATATTAGGAGCCAAATAATAGCCAAATACCAAAAATTCAACAAAAAACATCATTCCCACTTTTAAAAAGCTGGCGATCGATCGCTGTATCGAGGCGATCGATCGCGAGCCTTGCCGATCGATCGCTTCGATGTAGCGATCGATCGCCTGACCCTTCTGCCTCACGACGATCGATCGCCTGCTGTACAAATCGCCACTGGCCTTCGGCGATCGATCGCCTCATATATGGCGATCGATCGCCACCTGCTGTGTGTGCGATCCTTCACCATTTTTGAGCATTTTTCAAGCTCTACCACATACCCTTCAAACCCAAACATTCCAACAACTCAAACATCATCATAACTCACTAAAACCCACATAAAACACTTCAAAAATCATACCCCAACCACATTCGACACATACCCAAAACAAACCCACATAAAAACACAAAATGCTAACCCATTTCAAATCTAAACACCATTAAAACTTTAGGAAGGGTTCCATACCTCTTGAGGACTCCAAATCCTATCAAGAATCTCACAAACAATGATTTTGAGAAGATTCCTCCTTCCTCTTTTGCTCAATTTCGAAAATGGGAATGGGTTAGGGTTGGGGATGAGGATTGGGGATTTAAAAGTGATGGGGAAAAGTGAGATAAAGAGGGGGTATAGTGGGGTAATGGGTTATAAAGGTTATTAATTTGCACCTCATTGATTAACATGCTGTATAAAATACCCCAACATGGTATTTTAAAAGCATTTTACAAAATGCATCAAACTTCCACTAAATTCATATCTTCCACATAATTATCAATCGATATAATTAAATAATGTTAACACCTCATTTTCCAACATGTATAACATCCACCCTGAAATTCAACCCCCAGGTCACGCCTACCATGTGACTAAGCATTTCAACAAGATAATTCAACACATAAATCAATTATCACCATAATTAATCATATAAACACCATTAATGCCCAATTGCATATAATTAATTTCGGGGGCATCACACTAAGCTCCTCCTCTAAAGATTGAAATCTTTGAGCATTTGTGGTAAGATTAGCTATTGTAGAATAGCCATGAGGAGCTCGTCGGTGTGAAGACTGGGGTTGTTCCGGATCATTTGATGGCCCTAGTGCAGACTCCGACGGTGGTCTAGGAAGGAAAAGGGGAATAAATGGCACACTTGTTTCCTCATAAGACTCCCAAGGTGCCTGTTCCTGGCGGCACAACTCAGTGACTAAAGAAGGAAATGGGAGACCAATCGTGGTAGAGCCTTCCACTGCTAATTTCATCGAGGAGTAGATTATGCTCCCAATATCCACCGAGCGGCGCGTCATGATAGCGAAAACCAACACCGCTCTCTCCTTGGTAACCACGGCAGTGTGAGTAGATGGAAGGACTCGATGAGAAATAAATGTAAACCAGATGTCTGCCTCTGGTGTCAACTAAGTCTTCTTGCAATGTTTGATCTGCCCCCTCCGAATTCAGAATCCATTCCACCCCTTCCCCACATATGGTCTCAATGACTTCATTGTAGTCAAGGCGGTGATGCACATATCTCCTATATTTGGCATCTCATATATGCGATTGATTCGTTCGCTATCAAAAAGAAACTTCTTCCACCGAATAGTTAGATATGGTCCGTTCACTATGACCTTAAAGTTTGCATAGAATTCCTTGACTACGGGGATGACTGCATGGCAAGGGGGTGTCACAAGTGCAACCAACCACGGCGTTCCGCCTCTCGGAGGATGGCTGAATCTGGTGTGTCCATGTCCATGCCCCTCTCTCTTACCAAGGGCCTAGCATGCCATTTTTCATAGAATTCAGATGCGGCATGGTTAGCAAAGCGGGTCGTGTCATATGTCGGGTCCTTGGCTTGGAGTAATCTCCACTTTGTGCTTGAATGTCCACCCTAGCTTGTAATCTGTAGAAACAATTGGCACAACTTAGCTAAGTGTAGTAGAGAGGAGAGGAATTTACTCTTGGATGAAGATTTGAGGGGAGATTTGGAAGGAAATTGGGGATTTGGGGATTTAGGAATGAGGGAATTAGGGATTTGAGAAGAAGGTGTTTGGTGGATTTGTGCAGAGTTAGTGGATCGAGTCTTTTAAAAACAAAAAATCACGACAGACGATCGATCGCCTCATATGATGTGATCGATCGCCAGCGTCCAGTAGCCATTTTTAAAAATTTTATGCTGAGGCGATCGATCGCCTAATATTAAGCGATCGATCGCCTATCTCCAGTGGCTTATTTTAAAAAAAATTAAGTTCAAGGCGATCGATCGCCTCATATGATGCGATCCATCGCCTAACTCCAGTAGCGTTTGGGCGATTTTTGCTTAGCGAGGCGATCGATCGCCTCATATTAAGCGATCGATCTCCTTCCTCCAGTAAAATTTTTGTTTTTTTTTTTCAGCAAGCTAGTTCCTGCAAAGAAAACAAGTTAAAGAGTCGACAACCAAACCAAAATCAAGAAAACTATTTACTAAATTCAAAAACGAAGGAGAAAAGAAAAAAAATAGTTCTTGATTTATAGTCCCAAGATGGACTTATTATCAACATCGCTTTAACGGTTCGGAGTATGTGGATTAGTGTCATCCACGTTGCAGTGTCTTAACCTCTGATCATTTACCACGTAAGTGCCTAGAATAGGATCACTTACCTTAATTGCTCCATGAGCATAGACGGTAGTTACCATGAAGGTCCAACCCATGACTCATTTCGCTTGCTTTGAAAAATGCGAGGTGGTGGGCTTTATGCAATTGCACTATCTCTCCCTTCATGAATGTCATTTTCTCCTTGAGCTTCTTAGCCTTTTTTGATTTTACCATGTCATGGCTCTTTCCTTCTGTAGGCTCTAGCTCGGACTCCCCGTCCACCTTATTAGTACCTTTTACCACATCAACAAGCAAAGTGTCAATCATGTTAACTTTTAGATAATCATGCTCGTTGTGCGCGTGTGTTGAAGATTTGAACATATTGAATGTAACCCGATCCTCTCCTACACGGAGGATCAACTTCCCTTCTTCAACATCAATGATGGCTCTTCAGTAGCCAAGAATGGACGTCCCAGGATCAATGGCATTCTCACATCCTCCTCCATATCCAACACTAGAAAATCCACCAGGAAGGTGAATTGATCTATCTTAACTGGCACATCTTCAATGATTCCTATATAGACTTGTCCGCCATTTGCAACACTAACTACCCTTGTGGGCTTCGGCTCTCCCAATCCAATCTCCTAAAAACAGATAAAGGCATCAAGTTCACACTAGCACCCAAATCACATAATGATTTAATAGAAGAAATAGGCCCAATAGTGCAAGGAATAGAGAAACTCCATGGATCTTTTAACTTCGTGGCCGATTTCTTTTGCACCATAGCACTACATTCCTCAGTCAAAAAGACAGTCTCGTGCTCTCCCAATTTCTGCTTCTTAGACAACATTTTCTTTAAGAATTTGGCATAATTAGGCATTTCCGTAATGCATCAATAAATGGTATATCGATATGCAAATTCTTAAACATGTCTAAAAATTTTGCAAAGTTTGAATCAACCTTTGCCCTATTAATTGCTGCAGGGAATGGGAGAGGAATGTGTACCTTTTCTTGTGGTGAGATCGGTATAGTGGCTCCAATGGACTTACCCTTGTTACACGGTTGCTCCTTCTCCTCTTGCTTCATTGAAATATTTTCTGTTTCCTTCTCTGCACCAAGTTCCTTTCCACTCCTCAAGGTCACGGCATTGGCTTGCTCCCTTGGATTCTTCTCGGTGTCACTCGGCAGCGTTCCTTGTGCTCTTCCGGCCAAGATGGTTGCCAATTGTCCGACTTGAGTTTCCAAATTCTTGATAGATGCATCTTGGTTATTCATCCTGGTCTCAGTAGATGATATAAACTTGACAAGTAATACCTCCATGCTCGGCTTTGGTTGGTAACCCGGTTGTGGTTGGGGGTTCAAAACATTCTTTTGGTCGGACCAAGAGAAGTTTGGATGATTCCTCCACGGTTGGTTATAGTTGTTGGAGTAAGAATTACCCTGTTGTGGCCTGTTTCCTACAAAGTTAGCATTTTTAGTAGATTGCGCAAAAGGATTACCTGCCTGGCATTCCGTGCTCTGATGGTTGCCTCCACACAAATCACATATGACCACTTGAGCTTGCATCGCTGTCATGCTCAAACCATCCATTTTCTTATTCAACGCCTCCAATTGAGCTTTTATTGTTGTTACCTCATCAACTTGGTGCACCCCAATAGGTCTCTTGGCACATTCCTTTCGGACTGCCACTGGTAACTGTTGGATGCCATCTCTTCCAAGAGTGTATAAGCTTCCTCAGGTGACTTTCTCATAATAGTACCTCCCACTGCTGCATCGATCATGGATCTATTAGCAGAAAATAAACCATTGTAAAATGTTTGTACCTGAAGCCAAATCGGAAGGCCATGATGTGGGCATCTTCGAAGTAGATCCTTGAAGCGCTCCCAAGCTTCGTACAGTGTCTCCGAATCATGTTGCATGAATGTTGTGATATCATTGCACATCTTAGCTGTCTTGGAAGGGGGAAAGTATTTTGATAGGAAGGCTTGAGCCATCCCCTCCCAAGTAGTGATCGATCCTGCAGGCAATGAATTCAACCAGCTCTTAGCTTTATCGTTTAAAGAAAAGGGAAAGAGTCGTAACCTGATGGCGTCGTCAGTGACGCCTTTGTGCTTGAACGTGTCGCATATCTCCAAAAAGTTGGAGATATGAGCATTAGGATCATCAGTAGGCGATCCTCCGAATTGCACAGAATGTGTGAATCATCTGAATTATGGCAGGCTTGATCTCGAAGTTATTAGCCTGAATCCTTGGTCTAGTGATGCTAGACATGGTGCCTTGAAAAGATGGTTGTGCATAGTCCATCATGGATCTTGTAATTGGCACTTCATCATTGTGTTGTTCACCATTCCCTCGATTATTCTCAGCCATCTCTCTAGTTTCTTTCCGAAGTCTTCTGCAAGTTCGTTCAATCTCTAAGTCAAGTGGCTCTAGTATAGGTCTGTCACTTTGTATCATGCACTACAAAGACAACTCCCTGCAAAATTCAACACGACGAAGGAATAACAGTGGTGAAATCATGTAAACCGTAATAAAAGTAAAAATAAAAAAATTATGGCTAAATTATAGTCAACTAATCTCCTATGATATTACTTAAACTAGTCCCCGGCAACGGCGCCAAAAACTTCATCGCTTTTATTTTAAACAATTATTTCTCAGTGTAGCGATTCTATACTAAGTGCACGGTGTCAAGTTTTAGTATAAGGGTTTAAAAGTAAGGATTGTCGTACCCACAATGACTAGTAGTAATTACCAAATTTAACTAGCGTTCTATATTTAACCTACGAAATTGTTTGAAAGATTAACTAATTTACTCAACTCCAAGATTCAACCACACCACAAAGAATTAAGATATTAAACAGTAGAGATAAATATCAAGACGTCGGTTCACCCATGTAATCCCCCAAGAGTTGTCTATTAATTAAGATTCAAAATTCTATGTTCTAGGGTGACGAGTTTTCCTATTTCATTCATTATACCTTGGTCAGGTTATAACAAGTCTAGCATTAATCTACAATAAACCACTCCCATGTCTTTATTAAATGATTAATACCGAAAATGCTTTGTGAAAACTACTAGCCTTCGATTTTGGTAAATCTATTGCTATCACACGTGTGCAAGATTTTACTTGGTCCGTCTCAACCTGAAACCCACGGCCTAATTTACTACGTCGTATCGTAATCTCCTATGGTCAATTCAATTACGATTACCAATATCATGCAAAAGGTAGCTAATCTTTCACAAGCATTAAAAACATAAATTATGTGCAAAGATCATAGAAATCAAATCAAAACCGTTAATTAACTCAAGAGTTCAAACATGGGATCTCCTGTGTCTTGATAAACAAACTTAGCCTAGCATATTAACGGAAAACAACGTTTTATAACATCTAACAACATTATAAACATTGGAATTCGAAAATTAAACTAAAGTAAGGTTCAAAAATACTAATAAACACTCGATGTGAAATCGTGCGTCGATCCGATGTTTCCATCTCTAGCTGCGTTGCTTTGAATTGTCTTGAAGTTGATTTCTCTTCCAATGGTAGGCTGCCTCTTTAGAGCTGAAAGAACCCTCCATTTGACCTAAAAACTCCAATTTATATGCTCCTTCACGAGCCCAAGAAGTCTGGTACCAAAAATAGCCCAAAACTTAATTAAGGAATTTTTTAAGTTTGGGACTCTGCGTGCGATCGATCTCTTCGTTTGTGGCGATCGATTGCCTTCAGCTTTTTCTCCTCGGTGATCGGTCTCTTGTGAAGGGCGATCGATCGCTTATGTGTTCTGCCTCGAGGCGATCGATCGCTTGGTTTGTTGCGATCGATCGCCTATCGCTTCAAATTTCCGTCACCATTCTGGCTTCAAGCGATCGATCTCCTGTGCATGCGATCGAACGCCTGTTGCTTTTATCATCTTTTTAATCTTTTTCACTTCTTTTCCCATGGCTTGCCTCGTCTTGTCACAGTTCCACCTTCTAGTCCATAAAACGAGGTTTTTCCAGTATTTCTTGCACTTCTACTGGATTCCTGGAAATATAACAAAACACAACCAAAAGTATAAAATCTTCCAAGAATCACTATAAAAATCGAAAGAATATGCAAATATAAGTGTAAAAATGACACTTATCATAATTAGATGACATATTTTTGCACATTTTTTTAAGAAATGTATTGGTAGTTCATTTATTTTGAACACACTTTCTGGAACTTTGCTTAATTTATTTTGAACAAAATATTTTTTTTTTTTGCTTCCATTCATTTATTTTGAACAACCACTGCCGATTTCAACAAGTCAACCGATGTACCCAACAGAACAAATCTAATAAATAATCAATTGATGAGGAACATCTGTTGAGGGTGAATAGGATCAATTGAGCAGACTATATCTGTTTTGAAGATCTCGCATTCAGTTCATTTATTTTGAACTCTCTTTATTGAAACTGTGTTCATTTATTATTTCGGTCATTTATTCTGAACTCAACTGACAACAACTTCAATGCCGGATCTTTGGAAGACCTCTTCCATCACCTTTTTGGTTTTCTGGTGTTTATTTTTCACCAAAAGTGGGAAGAAAAGAAGAAGAGAAGATTGAGATTTCTTAGACGGAAATAACTGTGTTTTGGTGAATAAATGAAACACATCAGTCGAACAGCTATCAGTAGAGCTTATTGCTCTTAATCAGTACTTTTGTCCATGAATTCTTCCAATGAAGCTTACCGTTAGAGCTTATTCTTTGTTTGTACCAAAAAGGAGGAATTGTTAGATCACTTTGTTTTGATAAAACAAAGGAGCGCAATCAAAGAATCAGAGCTACGCATACAAAGTCAAACCTATGTATCCATTGTACTTCTATCGATGATATTGCAGATTTGAGATAATATCAAAAAAGGTGAAAATTGTTGGATATGATGTTTATATATATATATATGTATATATATATATGTATTTATATATATATACATATGTATATATATATATACATATGTATATATATATGCTGAGCAGATTCATAAAGGCTATCGGTGAGTATTGAGCAGACAAAGTTGAACCGATATATCAACTATATCGATGAGTAAAGTCTGCTGATGAGTCGAACAGAACTCTACTGTAATCTACCAATGTTGTAGTCTACCAACTACTTAATACTCAACCGGTGATGTACTCTACCGACTATAAACAAGAAATGTTTTGTGACAAAACATTACCGATAAAGAAGCATCAGTAGAGAATTTCAAATGTTCTCAGTTCTGACCAAATACCCGTTATAATCTATAAAAGGAAAGTTTCAGATTTACATGAGCGCATTAAATGCTCAAGTACTATTTTGGGCTAGAGATAAAAATGTATTTAATGCTCATAAGTCAACAAGGACAATAGCATTGTTGCATCAGTACGGACTCTGGGAACAACCGCTATTATTGTGGCATCTTTCAAGTACACAGACCCAGATCCAAGAATATTTGAAAGTATGGACAAGAGGAACTGTGGATGTTATACTCTTCAATGAACATTCATTAAGCATTCCAGAATTTTTGGCAACCATTTGAAAGAGCTTCAGGAAGATGAATGTGATATCCCTGAAATAATTATGTGCATTTGGGCCATTAATTATGTTTATGTGATTAATATGGTGTAAATTAATTATGGTGGTAAAATGTATAGTCATGCGGTGGGCATGACCTGGTAATACATTTCAGGGTGCATGTGATGCATGTAGGGAAATTGGGTTTTGGCATGGTTTATTTGGGGTGTATATTAATTATTTTGGAAAAGCATGTTTAATTGGAGTTTTGGTGCATTCTTGGAAAATACTTTTAAAATATCAAGTAGGGATATTTTATACATCATGCTAATTAATTGGATGCATTTTATTAAAACCCCTACACCCCCTTACTCTCTCCTCCACCACTCATTTCCCCATTCCCATTTTCATCGATCAAGAGGAAGAAGGAAGGAAGAAACTTTGGTTGCTTGATTTCTTGCTAGTTTTGAAGCTAAAGTGGTAAGCAATCTTCCTTGCTAGGTAATGAGCATGATTAGTTGAGTTATGGGTTTATGGTTTTGGGGGAAATGGCATGTATTTGGTGCTTTTTGATTGGGTTGATGTTTTGGTGTATTATATTTTGTTTTTATGAAGTTTGTTAGGTGTTGAGTTGAGGAAGTTTGATGGTTTATGGTATTTATTGGTTTAGCATGTGGTAGATGCTCATAAATGGAGATTTCTCACGATTGCAGGGCTCGACGATCGATTGAGCGGAGCTCTCGATCGATCGTGAGAAACATGTAAAATGTTGAGACGAAAATGTCTCCTCGATCGATCGAGATGACTTCTCGATCGATTGGTGAGGCTTCTCGATCGATCGAGAAGGGCAGCGTTTTAAATGTCACATTTAAAGCAAGGTTATTCGATCCGCCGATATGTCGAAGCGAGGGGTATTAGTGACGCGGTCATGACAAGCGAGGTGCATTAAAATACACTGTTATAACAAGACTAGGGATTGGTTATTGGTATTAATGGAATGGTTATATGTAATGACATTTGTGAAATCGTAATATAATCCATTGATTATAATTATGAGTTATGGTACAGGGACAACCAAAGGGAGCGTTTTAAATGTATTGGAATACAAGAAGTGCTTTGTATTTACGGTTTATGCATTTACTCATTATAATCATATTGTAATGAACATGGATTATTATATGCTCATGGTTTTGGGGTTGTTCCTGTAGGTACATTTTGGCATGAAGGGCTAAGGACCGGGTTGATGCGGTGAGCTTGTGAGGAGTGCTTTTGGTATATAAGGACAGGATTCTTTTTGTATAGTCTCTACTCTATGAGTAGTGTAAAGCTATAGAATTAACATTCATTTAGTGGGAATATAATTAATCCTTTTGGAATTTTATTTTTGGCACTGTAATCTTTAAGCTCGAGGCATCAACACTAAATCTTATACTCTAATTTATGCAATGTTTAGCTCTTCTTATGCCTTAGATCACACTTAAGGTAGTGAGGCCTTACATTAGTGGTATCAGAGCAGTGGTTAGAGAACCCGGGAATGAGTGAAGGGTAGACTTAGCAAACATATTGGCTAGGTGTTCACTTATGAGATTGTTTACGCATTTGGTGCATATTTGTGTATATATTTAAAATACTGACATGCTTAGAATATTATTGTTCATGTTATCTAACGGTGTAACATATGAATTGTTTCTGGTATTGTTATTAACCCTTATATTACAGCATGACAGCCAGAAATCTTGAGCACTTAAATGAAGATGTGGGTGATGTGGGGAGTGTAAATGCTAGTATTGCACAGACTAATCCCCTACCGCCACCGGCTATGGGCATAGAACCTATTGCACAGCTGCTACTACCTGGAGAGCTGAGTCTGACACGGTTTCTGACTTTCCATCCGCCCCTCTTTGAGGGAACCGAGACAGGGGAGGAAGCAGAGGAATGGCTGGAGAGGATTGAACAGATCTTTGTGTCTGCACCCTGTGCTAGGACTACCTGGTTGAGGCTAGCAGAATTTCAATTGGCAAAGAAGTCTTCCATGTGGTGGAAGACGACTGTTATGGAGTTAAGGGCTCAAGGGATGTTAGTGGACTGGACTTTGTTTAGGACCCGGTTTCTGAACCGTTACTTTTCTGCGGCTGCTAGGCAGATGAAGGAGGATGAGTTCACCAATTTGAAGCAGGGTACATGACTGTTTCTGACTATGCTATGCAATACTCATCGCTGTCGAGGTATGTCCCTCACATTGCTACAAATGGGCATGCCAAGATGTGGCATTTTCTGAAAGGCTTGAGGCCGGAATTGTTTGATCTGTTTATCTCCAACAACCCCAGCTCTTTTGATGATGCTCTTACCAGAGCGGAGCTAGAGGAGATTGGAGCCAGTGCTTACACATATTTTGTACCCCCGCAAGTTCCATCACCGAGACCAGTCTTTGATAGCTTGAGGCCACGAGGAGAATCATTTAAACCTCGTGGAGCTTCTTTTCTTCTTCTCGGTTTAGTGGGAAGCGGTTTAATAATCGGAAGCCGGGAGATGGAAAAGGCCATGCACCGACCAACCGAGGGTCAACACAAGTGGGTAGAACAAAGGAAACAAGATGCTATAATTGTGGAGGACCGCACTTGTCACGTGACTGTTCGGCTTGTTATAGTTGTGGCAAGATGGGCCACATTGCTCGGTATTGCCCCAACCGTGGAGGACAGTCAGACTTCAGGACGAACAGACCGAGATTAAATGATAGGACATTGCATCAAAGGTAGCAGATTATGCCTCGACAGTCGGAAGGTCGGGCGATGGAGCCACCTCAAGGGCAGGTTTATGCTTTGACTAGGGAGCAGGCTACGGCGGCTCCAGAGGAGGTGATTGCTGGTACGTGTCATTTATTTACATATTTTGCTTTTATTTTGATAGACACAGATTGTAAGGACCCCAAGCCCTTAACCCTTGATTAGTGTACTAACCACTATGTGTGGCACATGCTTTCAATAAAAATCAATCGGGAAACTCGAATGATGATTTACCATTGAATGGCAATCACAAAATTTTCTTTAATATGCCATGTTAAGAGATCATCATCCTAACAACATATAGACTCATCAAGTTCGCCCATTACAATCCCCTTTACACCACTTTTACATTGTGGACTTTTATAAAAATTTGGGCAGAGTCTCCCCATAAATAGAGCTATCCCGAAATGAAAGCACAACACATAATATAATTCCCGGCCAGGGAATACACAATACTCAACAGAATGCAGCAATACCAAGTAAATTCCCAGCCCGGGAAGACACCACACATAAGACGACAAAAGTGGGTTTCAACACCCACATAATACACTAACGACTCTCATATCATTAGCAATTCTACCACAATTGCATGCAACATATAATGAAAGAGAGAAAGGCTCATGCCTTTATATACAACCCATATACAAGAATATCCATGCTCACAAGCGAGCATCATAAATGTGTATATAAACCTCGGGTGTATATAAGTACTCTATACGATACCGTGCTCCATCAAGCCCTGGTACCACGATCCTGTGAGTGCATCCAATCAACAGCTCGAGCCCAGCTCCATAGCCATCGATGCACCTGTTCACCTGCCCCAACAGAGACAGCCCCCAACGGGGTGAGCATACCAATACACAAAATCCCATAATCACAATAATGAAATTCATAATTTACAACAAAAGTAAATACTAATGAATTTTAAATGATACTCCCTGGATGGCAACATCCTCATCCGGGATTCCGTGTACTGTCCCTGTTCTCACAATCATCAAATCTCATAAATCAGTAAATCAACACATTGATTTAACTCATAGCATGCCTGATTCTCAAGTATCAATAATCAATGATTCCAAGTTCATTATACATACAAATATAGATATCTCAATATCTAGTACTGATTTCTCAATTTCGCTATCAATCATAGATAGCTCAAATGCCTAGCATTTATTTTACCAATTTTCCATTATACCTAGACATCTCACATGTCTTATAATGAGTACATGATCCCACGATCATTCTCAGGCATCTCAAATGCCGTACAATAGTCATATAGGCCCAGTACCCCATATATATCAACACATAAATATGACCATACGCACAACCATCGATGAAATCAAAATACATTATGCATTTCACAAATGCTCTCATATAAAGTAATGCTCGTACGTCGCACGTACCTTAAATCTCCGAAGTCCGAGCCAAACCTTGCTCGAGTTCCATGCTCCGAGGAACGATGTGCTAACACGATAAATTAATTCACAATTAATTACGAACATGCAACCCATGCTCAAGCACACCCATAACCCTCAAAAATATTGTCAACACACGACAATAACCATTATCGAAAATTGCTCAAGAACACCCCACAATTTTCGAACCGTCACAACACAAATCGAACTCAAACTAAACATCATAGTACATCTAAAACATGTAATAAATCTATCAATAGCAAGGACCATCACCCCTTGCCAAAAAAACCCCAAAAATTCGAACTCAAACCCCTCAACCAGCAAGAAATTCGAACCAAAAGCCAAGCAAATTTTCGAACCAAAAACCTCACTCAAACAGCATGAAAATCGGATCAATTGGCAACCAATTTCTTTGACCCACAAAGCAAGAAATTTTCGACCCAAACTAAGCACCAAAACGCCCCAATAACACCTGGAAGAAAGCCCCAAAATCGTACCAAAATCGAGCCCCAAAATCGGACGAGATCCAGTTCCGAACCCTAGCGCTTTTCTGGCAAATCCGAACGCGATTCTCAACGAAACTTCAAATTGTTGGTATGGGGAGGACCGCCTGGAAGAGACGAAGCTGGCGGCGGGTCAGACGCGCCGAACGGCGGCCGGACGGCGGCGGGCGCGGCGTTTGAAGCCGCGGGGGTCGAACAGATCGGGAAAACGTACGCGGGTCGGGGAGAGAGAAAACGGGAGAGGTGGGGAAAAAATGGTTCCGATAATTAAAATCTCGGGTTCAACTGGTATTTATAGCAAAAATACCCCGAAATACTAATAGCTCCACAAATACATCATGATTCACTAAAAATCATCTGTTTTCAAAAACTCTCTCTCTAACTCAAAAACCCCCTACCGGTGCCCACACCAAGCACCCGAGATTCCGAGTCACACTAAAAATCCAACTCACAGGTTTTCACCGAAATGAGAATACGATCTCAACCTCGGGATCCAACGATCCCAACTACTCAAATAGACGAGCCCAGAAGGCCCAACACCTCGATTAAACTCCAATTGCCACGTAAAACAACTTTACGGGTTATTAACACTCCGGGATTAACATCCCTAATCTCTGGTCATCACAATATTCCCCACTAAAGGAATTTCGTCCTCGAAATTAGCACCGGTGTATCACGTAACACCCGGGCTACACAACAACATGAAGCCATAACCTCGATTCCTGACCATATCAGAATCGTCTTAAAAACCGCGAGGATACTTACCTCTCTTCAAACTCTGAAACAGAGCGACTTACCAAATCAACATATCACCCAAGAGGCAAAACGTACCTCGATGCGGGTCATCCCAAAAGTCAGTCTCTCATGACCGCAAAACAACCGATACTTACGACTGTAGATCGGACAGTCATCAACTAGTAAGAACGCATCATGAATGACACCTCAACCGAGAGAACGTTGACCTCGTGTCAATCTATGGAGTGGAATAGACTTCCAGATCCATCATAACGTCAAAGAGCGTCAGCACAACTCAACGCTAACAGTCCAAAAGCAGTTAGTCAACTGAAACTGGAAGGATTCGAATTGCTCCCGATTCCATCGTAGATATCATTCAAAGACATCTCTATCATGATTCACGATGTCTAACACACCTCATTACGAGGAAACATTAGTATACCACGATGTACACACACCAAACCTGGTCTCCACTTCCAAACCTTTTCCATCGAAGGAGCAGTCGCATCATTGCAACTCAATTTGGGCAACTCACGGCCACAGATTCACACAAAAGACATCTCACAAGATGTCCACCTCCGGATATTCCAAGGATCACATCCTGATCATAAACAACCATCGAGACTCCACAGAGTTCAAATTCTGAAAGGACATGCAATAAACCCATTGCATCCTCAACGCTTGTGTCGGCAGCGACACCCAACCAATCTGAATTCCTGCCATCCCTTGGCAATCCTAGGATTTAACAATCCAAACTTGGGAAGGCTATCGCATAACTCGAAGGAAAACACCAACAAGGGAACACCTCAACCCACACAAGATAATCCCTCCTCAAAGGAGTCAACTAACCTCACGATTATGCCTCATAATTATCGTGCCATGGAGATTCCCAATCTCAAGGTGTCCCATATCTCTTATCAGAGATTTAACCATCCAAACAAAAAATAGCATAACTCTATGCTTGACAAAAGGAAATCAATAACTGGCATCCGTATACTCACCGGTATACCTGCCTAAGCACGGACATCACATGCATACTCAATGCACTTGGCTCGGGTATCTACAACATACCCTTAAGCCCCCCAAACACAACTGTCAATTCTGAGTCATTCCCTACCCAGTGGAGAACGATAATCGACGATCAACAACACGGTGTGATTCCCAAAATCAACACTACACGTACCAACTTACCGAATCTTTCAAAGATTTCCAAATGGGTATAATACTACCTCCTTCCCCACAAGGGGAGTGCCATCGAACTCGAGATCCACGAGTCTCGAACCACTGTTAGGAAAACTGGATACAATAACACCCATTGCATCCCAAATGCACGGGTTCCCTCAGATCGAGTCAATAACGACCTGATGACTCTCTTGTTAGTACTCCAACATTATGAGCTGCCCCTGACAAATCCCTCAACAATAGACGTATACACGTTTCAGCGAGGCATGCACAACCTCAACCTCAAATGACGTGGTGACTACTAGAGTCCACCCCAATCCACATCGTATCACCTTACGATTTGCCAAACTTGGTTCCAACGTGTAGTATCATGGCTCCAACAAGCACACTATAGCAGCACTATGATATCTGGCTAGCAAAGCACTGTCTCCATAGGCTCGTACCAGCTTATCGACGTGACACACGTCCCAATGCGGTATACCATACCGTACAAATTATTAGAGTTGTGGGTCATCGCCCAGCATATCTCTAAAATACCAAGCACAATGGACAACCCGGTGTCCTTGCTCACTTATGATGCAATCATAATCCGTTAAGACTTATCCCACACCCTCAGGGTGGGTGCAACCATGTCTACCCTACATCACAACACAAGCGAGTAGTTTCCTCAATGACTACTCTTACCACCAAACACTTGGCCCTAGCCAAACCAACGAGCATACCCAAGGGTATCATTGCTCGACAATTATATACTTCGAATATGTGCTGCGGTATAATTCCTATACGGCGCACCCAATAGTTCCTCGAGCAACTTGCTCAGCATAATGGTCTCGTCAACTAGTGACTCAGACACTACCATGTGCCCACCAAGGCACTCAAACCATATAACCAAATACATAACATAAATGTATTAATCATCAAAACGACGCTACACGTCTACATAGAACATCAACTATGTCGTCGTCATCCCGTGACGGCATATGTCAACATATGACATCCAACTAACATCGTCAAACATATGACGGTACATGTCGATACACGACATCCATAATCTCATCGTCAAACACATGGCATATATATAGCAACACATAGTATCCACAATAATGCTAACACAAGTAATATGCCATACCTCATCGCTATCAATATAGCGGCATACCTGTCTCCGTCGCTCAATAATAGTACGTAGTCAGCGCCCATCGCTCGAAGGCGGCAAAATCCTGTGCTGAGTACATAGCGGCACAATCCATCGCTATAGAATCGACGGCATGATACCTCGTCATATAATAAGTGGCATGAAACCTCGCCATACACCTGAGCATGAATCATCGTCCACATAATAGCGGAAAGAGGCATCGCTAGCAATATATCCGGCGGCAAGAACCATCGCCAATCAATATAGCGGAATGAACCATCGGTATCCATATACATGGCGGCAAGAACCATCGCCAGTCAATATAGCGGAATAAACCATCGCTATCAATATCCATGGCGGCAAGAACCATCGCCAGTCAATATAGCGGCATGAACCATCGCTATCAATATACATGGCGGCAAGAACCATCGCCAGTCAATATAGCGGAATAAACAATCGCTATCAATATCCATGGCGGCAAGAACCATCGCCAGTCAATATAGCGGCATGAACCATCGCTATCAATATACATGGCGGCAAGAACCATCGCCAGTCAATATAGCGGCATGAACCATCGCTATCAATATCCATGGCGGCAAGAACCATCGCCAGTCAATATAGCGGTATGAACCATCGCTATCAATATACATGGCGGCAAGAACCATCGCCAGTCAATATAGCGGCATGAACCATCGCTATCAATATCCATGGCGGCAAGAACCATCGCCAGTCAATATAGCGGCATGAACCATCGCTATCAATATACATGGCGGCAAGAACCATCGCCAGTCAATATAGCGGCATGAACCATCGCTATCAATATACATGGCGGCAAGAACCATCGCCAGTCAATATAGCCGATCCCTAGTCATTGTCACGGTAGTGTATTTTAATGCCCCTCGCTCAAGTAAAAACATGCGGTACTCCCACCCCTCGCTTCACATATAGGCGGCATAGAATAACCTCGCTTAAATGGACATGCGGTACTCCCACCCCTCGCCTCACATTTTAGCGGCAAATATTCTTTCCTCGCCTCATATGCTAACCACGCTTCAATGTGACATGCGGCGCTCCCACCCCTCGCTTCACATTTTAGCGGCACAAAATAATAAATAGCGGCAAGCATTTAAAATCATCACTCATCCATAACAATGACTCATGGGATATTCACCAAGTATTTCATCCATACCTGCATCACAAAGCATAATCCATATACCAACATACATCATCATGAGTGTATTTTAATGCACCTCGCTCAAATGCGACATGCGGCGCTCCCACCCCTCGCTCCGACATTTGGCGGCAAAGCATTAAAATCATCACTACATGTACACATACATCCACAATGTATAATTCCAAGATGTATATAAAATGCAGGTTACCGTTTCGTATCTTTCAACCATGGCCTTAGCCTTTCGCATCATAGTGTTCCTACAGGAACAATCACAACCCATGAGCATACAATAATCCATATTCCCACAATATGATTATAATGAGTAAATGCATAAACTATGAGTACAAAGTACTTCCTGTATCCCAATGCATTTCGATATGCTCCACCTGGTTGTCCCTGTGTCACAACTCACAATCATAATCCACAAGTTATATTATGATTCTATAGATGTCATGACATATAATCGTTTCACTATGATCACATATCACAAATGCACATAAGCAAAATAGTTGTGTCACATCACACTAACTACTATCATGCATAAATATGTGCTACTCATCCCTATCAGCATGTTCCAGGCCCTCAACAGCCCCAAAGAGCTAACCACTGCTCTGATACCACTAATGTAAGGACCCCAAGCCCTTAACCCTTGATTAGTGTACTAACCACTATGTGTGGCACATGCTTTCAATAAAATCAATCGGGAAACTCGAATGATGATTTACCATTGAATGGCAATCACAAAATTTTCTTTAATATGCCATGTTAAGAGATCATCATCCTAACAACATATAGACTCATCAAGTTCGCCCATTACAATCCCCTTTACACCACTTTTACATTGTGGACTTTTATAAAAATTTGGGCAGAGTCTCCCCATAAATAGAGCTATCCCGAAATGAAAGCACAACACATAATATAATTCCCGGCCAGGGAATACACAATACTCAACAGAATGCAGCAATACCAAGTAAATTCCCAGCCCGGGAAGACACCACACATAAGACGACAAAAGTGGGTTTCAACACCCACATAATACACTAACGACTCTCATATCATTAGCAATTCTACCACAATTGCATGCAACATATAATGAAAGAGAGAAAGGCTCATGCCTTTATATACAACCCATATACAAGAATATCCATGCTCACAAGCGAGCATCATAAATGTGTATATAAACCTCGGGTGTATATAAGTACTCTATACGATACCGTGCTCCATCAAGCCCTGGTACCACGATCCTGTGAGTGCATCCAATCAACAGCTCGAGCCCAGCTCCATAGCCATCGATGCACCTGTTCACCTGCCCCAACAGAGACAGCCCCCAACGGGGTGAGCATACCAATACACAAAATCCCATAATCACAATAATGAAATTCATAATTTACAACAAAAGTAAATACTAATGAATTTTAAATGATACTCCCTGGATGGCAACATCCTCATCCGGGATTCCGTGTACTGTCCCTGTTCTCACAATCATCAAATCTCATAAATCAGTAAATCAACACATTGATTTAACTCATAGCATGCCTGATTCTCAAGTATCAATAATCAATGATTCCAAGTTCATTATACATACAAATATAGATATCTCAATATCTAGTACTGATTTCTCAATTTCGCTATCAATCATAGATAGCTCAAATGCCTAGCATTTATTTTACCAATTTTCCATTATACCTAGACATCTCACATGTCTTATAATGAGTACATGATCCCACGATCATTCTCAGGCATCTCAAATGCCGTACAATAGTCATATAGGCCCAGTACCCCATATATATCAACACATAAATATGACCATACGCACAACCATCGATGAAATCAAAATACATTATGCATTTCACAAATGCTCTCATATAAAGTAATGCTCGTACGTCGCACGTACCTTAAATCTCCGAAGTCCGAGCCAAACCTTGCTCGAGTTCCATGCTCCGAGGAACGATGTGCTAACACGATAAATTAATTCACAATTAATTACGAACATGCAACCCATGCTCAAGCACACCCATAACCCTCAAAAATATTGTCAACACACGACAATAACCATTATCGAAAATTGCTCAAGGACACCCCACAATTTTCGAACCGTCACAACACAAATCGAACTCAAACTAAACATCATAGTACATCTAAAACATGTAATAAATCTATCAATAGCAAGGACCATCACCCCTTGCCAAAAAAACCCCAAAAATTCGAACTCAAACCCCTCAACCAGCAAGAAATTCGAACCAAAAGCCAAGCAAATTTTCGAACCAAAAACCTCACTCAAACAGCATGAAAATCGGATCAATTGGCAACCAATTTCTTTGACCCACAAAGCAAGAAATTTTCGACCCAAACTAAGCACCAAAACGCTCCAATAACACCTGGAAGAAAGCCCCAAAATCGTACCAAAATCGAGCCCCAAAATCGGACGAGATCCAGTTCCGAACCCTAGCGCTTTTCTGGCAAATCCGAACGCGATTCTCAACGAAACTTCAAATTGTTGGTATGGGGAGGACCGCCTGGAAGATACGAAGCTGGCGGCGGGTCGGACGTGCCGAACGGCGGCCGGACGGCGGCGGGCGCGGCGTTTGAAGCCGCGGGGGTCGAAGAGATCGGGAAAACGTACGCGGGTCGGGGAGAGAGAAAATGGGAGAGGTGGGGGAAAAATGGTTCCGATAATTAAAATCTCGGGTTCAACTGGTATTTATAGCAAAAATACCCCGAAATACTAATAGCTCCACAAATACATCATGATTCACTAAAAATCATCTGTTTTCAAAAACTCTCTCTCTAACTCAAAAACCCCCTACCGGTGCCCACACCAAGCACCCGAGATTCCGAGTCACACTAAAAATCCAACTCACAGGTTTTCACCGAAATGAGAATACGATCTCAATCTCGGGATCCAACGATCCCAACTACTCAAATAGACGAGCCCAGAAGGCCCAACACCTCGATTAAACTCCAATTGCCACGTAAAACAACTTTACGGGTTATTAACACTCCGGGATTAACATCCCTAATCTCTGGTCATCACACAGATGAGTTGTATCTAAGCATACAAACAACACCCATTCGACATTCTTTGACTAGCTTATCATCCTTCCCTAATGAGCCTAAATATGAATTCTTTACATACCTTTGAAGGGAGTATGATATGTTTCATTCACACGCACTTAAGTATTCAAGGATTAAAATGTTTGTGAGCTTCATTATGAAAAGAATGAAATGCATGAAAGAAAGGGATGCCTTGAGAAAATAGATAAAAATATGACTCCAAGGGGAGCCAAGGCACAAAAGAAGAAAAATGTTGAAATAAAAGTTGAAAAATTCAAGCAAGAAGAGAAGCTTTTAGTGTGCATATCATCATACTCTCTTGTTTGACATGTCTTTTTCCTTTCTTTCATAAGCCAATACCTAGGCCAAGCTACAAGCTAATAAAGACCTACTTGATTTGTGCTTGAAAGGTTCAAACGCATCAAAGATTCACTAAGTTATGTACACTTCACAAGTCATGACGGATTTGTGCTAAAAATATTCAACTACTAGGTTAAAGTGAAATTTGCATTAGAGTTCAAAGTGTTCCAAGGTTAACAATTCACCTATGTTCAAAAACATGCATGATATCAATAGGTTTCATCATGGGCTAGTGATTCTAAGCATGTGTTCATTACTAACTATGAGCTCAAAATTTTCAAAATTTTTGATTTTTTTGTATTTTTTTAAAATAAGAAAAACAATAACACACCATTAATCCCTCCCCCATACTTAAATCTTACATTGTACCCAATGTAAGGCAAAAATACAAGAAAAGAGAATCTAACTACTAAAGCAAAAAAAATAAATATAAGGGAGAAAGGAAACTAACTCCCATTGGGTTTCCTCACAAGCAGCGCCTCTGTTTAACGTCGGTGGCCCGACGCCAGTTCTCTCGCTTAAGGCTATGCCTATTCGCCTTGCACCTCTTGGAGGGTTTTTGTCTTTTCACTATGTCGCCTTCCTCCAAAGAAGTCAGTTGAGGTCGATCAAGATCTACCTCATGGCATCCTTTAACTTGTTGTCCCCTATGCTCGCCTTTGGGAATCTCATTCTTGTGAGATTCCTTGTTATCCACTTCGATCTCTGTTTGTTGTTCAAGTATTGATGGCCTCAGTACCATCGTTGCTGGAGTTTCTACCCCTTTGCCACTGTCCAAGGTGATGTTGTCTTCGAAAAAATAGTCCCAAGAATCCATTTCATCACTGTACTCGATCGCTGACTCCTCTGCCACAGCACATGATTCATCTAAGTATTCAACATAGCTCTCAGTGAGAAACACACCTTGCGGAGTTGTAGGATGTAGAAGCTCATTTTCTTCTATTGGCACATGTGTCTCCTCTTCTAGCTCGGGTGGCATCAGTACCACCTTCTCCATAGTCTCCTCTTCTTCATCACTCCATGATTCGAATGCAATCATGGTCTCCTTTTGTGTTGCTATCCGATCAACCGATCTTATTAGTTGCTCCATTTGGTTACCCAAATTCTGAGTGCTAGCCCTGAATTCCTGTTGAAATTACAAGTACTATCATTAAGTGTTGAAACAAGATCCTCTAAAGACTCACCAGGGGTATGGTATTGAGGTTGTTGTGGCCATGGCGGGTATTGCGGTATGTTGGACTGCATGTAAGGTGGAGGTGGGCTCATCCATTGATTATCATAGTTGAGATTGGGATGATCACTCCAACTTGAGTTTGATGCACTTTGTCCACTCCCTACGCCAAGTTGGTGCACAAGATACTCCAATTCATCTAGTCGCCTATAGTCCTCCATGAAAAGATCCAATTTTTCACAACTCAACCTGTAAGCACGAGCAAACAAGAGTAGCGGTGGGGGGAAAAGAAAGAGAAAGAAACAAAACAGAAAATATTAACACAAAAATATACAACGCCTCCCCGGCAACGGCGCCAAAATTTGGTGTGCGCTTATCGTGTACGCCCAAATTAACCCCACTCAATCCTCAAGATTGATAACAATAATGTAGTAGCGTGAGTAGGGATCGATCCCACGAGGAGGTGTGAATCTTTGTGTTAATGAAAATCAAAATCAAAACAATAAAAGATGGGGTTGTGAATGAATTATACTAATTAAAATTAAAACTAAAGATTAAACTAATGAAAGCGATTCTTGGTATCGGTCGACTCTTCCTTGGAATTATCATCTATTTCATTGATTCACAAAAGACTCAATTTTTCATATGAATATTCATCGTTGGACATTTGATCCAATAATCAAAGTCATATCTCACCTTACGTTTAGTTAAGTAGCCCAAGCGTTCTAGTTTAACCCTTATCAAACAATCAATCAAAATACAAGCGATTAAGATTTAAATGGATGATATATGAACTAGTGAGATCGATGAAGCTAAACAACATAATCCAAGCATCTATGTTTAATCTAGTCAAGTGTTCTTCCTAAGAATTTAACAAACTCCCAAGCGGAATTTAATTAATCTTAGTTGCTTCGTAAATTAGAGGGATCAAATGATTCTGTATTTGATATCTAATTTAGCGTTAGATTACATGCAAGTTATTAGGTTGTCAATCCAATAAACAAACACAACAATCATGGCAATAAAATCAGAAAAACTCTTGATACTCAATAAAATTGATAATTAAAGCATAAGAATCTCCCCAAGATAAATAAAATCCAAGGATTTGTCTTCATCAACCAAGAATTAAAACAAAATTATAAATAAAAACAAGGGAAAAGAAAACTAATCCGATCTCCGCTCGTCGAGGTGTCAATCCCGCATTTGCTTCGATCTTCGTAGCCGTCTTCAACAAAATTGAAAGAAAAAATAAAACTAGTCTAAAACTACTCTACCCTAACTATCTAGATGTTCTTTAGTCTGATTTTCGTCCATATATGTATAGGGAGGCTGATGGAGTAGGTTAGAATCCATGTGAGAAGGAAATAAATCAAGTCTTTACAATTTCCAAAACTCTGCAGGCGTAGCTACGCCAGAAAATGGCGTAAAGACGCCTGATGACGTCTCAAAAATATGGCTTCCCGTGTTTCTGGCGTATTTACGCCTCCGAATGGCGTAATTACGCCTGTCCATGCCGTAGCATTGGCGTAATTACGCCTAAGAATGGAGTAATTACGCCTGTCATCAAGTTTTCTGGCGAGTTTTGTATGTTGGCCATAACTTTCACATACAAACTCCGAATTTGACGAGTTAGCTGTCCACGCGAAGATAACTCAAAGTTCTACAACTTTTATATGGACCACATTTCCAAAACATGGATCAAACATATAGAAATGTGAGAAGAAAGGAGCTACATGTGTCTTGGATTCTGGTTTTTTCCTCTTTTCTTCAACTTTATTGCTTCTTTCATCATTTTAGCTTGATTTCTTCACCTTTCCCTACATTTACACAAATATACGATTAGGTAGCATATGTATCCATTTATCCATCAAAATATACCAAATCGTAGATAATTAAGCGCAATAGATGTGTCTATTTCTAGTCACATCATATACATACTGGTTTATGTGTTGAGATTGCACATACATGTTGAATTATGCATTGTGTTTGCATATACATGTTGGATTATGACTTGTGGTTGCATATACATGTTGGATTATGCCTTATGGTTGCATACATATATGTTGAATTCTTGGTGCACATCCCATGAGTCTTTGTTATGTTCGAGTGATGATTTTAAATGCTTTGCCACTGTCATTTGAAGCGATGATAGAATACTTGCCGCTGTCATATCGTAGCGAGGAAAGAATATTTGCCGCTAAAATGTTGAAGGAGTGTAAATGCCGCATGTCACATTTAAAGCAAGGTTATTCGATGCCGCTGATATGTCGAAGTGATGGGTATTAGTGCCGCGGTCATGACAAGCGAGGTGCATTAAAATACACTGTTATAACAAGACTATGGATTGGTTATTGGTATTAATGGAATGGTTATATGTCATGACATTTGTGAAACCGTAATATAATCTATTGCTTATAATTATGAGTTATGGTACATGGACAACCAAATGGAGCATTTTAAATACATTGGAATACAGGAAGTGCTTTGTATTTACGGTTTATGCATTTACTCATTATAATCATATTGTAATGAACATGGATTATTATATGCTCATGGTTTGTGGTTGTTCCTATAGGTACATTTTGGCATGAAGGGCTAAGGACTGGGTTGATGCGGTGAGCTTGTGATGAGTGCTTTTGGTATAGAAGGACAGGATTCTTTTTGTATAGTCTCTACTCTAGGAGTAGTGTAAAGCTATAGCATTAACATTCATTTACTGGGAATGTAATTAATCCTTTTGGAATTTTATTTTTGACACTGTAATCTTTAAGCTCGAGGCCAACACTAAACCCTAGACTCTGATTTATGCAATGTTTAGCTCTTCTTATGCCTTTAGTCCGCACTTAAGGTAGCGAGGCCTTACAATGAAGCCTAGTTCGAACCGCTTTCATGCCATATCAATTCCATATAGAAGCAGTTCCAGGTACCGTGTCAATGACTGATCAGATCTTCAAAGAGATCATTAGTGTCGTGATTTTGCAACAAATTGCAATCTCTCTCACTCTCTATATTATTTTTTATTCTTTGATTGTATAAGTAGAGTGATTGTTGTCTGATTTGTGACTGTGTGTCCAAATTGATTTGTAAACCTTTGTGGTTAATACAGATTAGGAGTTTAGGCTATCTGTTTGGTATTAGCCTAAGTGGGTTGTACATGTTTGATTGTAGACCAAATCTTCTAGTGAATCCTTCGTAAAAAGGAAGAATGGGAGACGTAGAAGCGTTGCTTCGAACTTGCAGAAATAAATACTTATATTATTTATATTCTACACTTATCTACTGCACTTGTTAACTGCTGTTACTTAACCAGTAGACTTTAGGCATATTGCTTGCATTTAGTCTACCGCATTTCCCTTAGTACATTAGACCTTGTCTACTGTGTTCATTCCAATAAAGTATCTTGCCATCAACTCAGCTTATTCGTTGTACTGGTCGAGTTCATTCCGCACTCGACCGATAAGTTTTTAAACAAAAAAATAGATTTTGGATGATAAACGATCGAAGCAGATTTTAAAAACAGGTAAGTAGAGCGTGTGCAGATATTCCACCCCCATTCTATCTTCATACCTGATCCCAACATACACCGAAATCAATATGTACGTTGTGATCATCAAGTCCAAATAACCTGACCAGATCTACAAGACAAACACCCATGTTAGTTTATTGTCAGCGTTTATTCAACGAGAAATATGTAAATGTCTATTGTTTGGTGTCGTCTAGTTTAATGAACATGTACAATATATTTATAGATGTAATTATGTCACTAATAGATCTGGGTGCATAAGTTTGCATGCCAACTTTTTGGCTTGCAAGACACATATGCTACTGCAGTGGTCTATATATGGGATAAAGCCCAACATTAACGTGCGTAGTGGTAGTCCCGAAAAATATGCAATCCAGTCTCCAATGGATTGGATAGGTGCATAGTGGTAATCCACCGAAAAGATATGTAATCCAGCCTCCAATGGATAGGAGCAGATCTCACACACTTCATTTATTCCTCAAGTTGGCACGGACTGGAATATATTCCTCATCGCATGCCATATGAGAATTTTCACCTTATTTGGAACTCTGGTCTTCCAAATGAAAAAAATACTTTTTACAAGCATTAGAAGACAAAACCAAACGTAGCTTTCACGTTGGACTCTTATCTTGATATTTATCAGATCTATCTATATCTCTAATTATTAAATTTTTTTTTTTTGAGTACATACCTACATTATACTGAGGTTGGTCTCAGAACCCAGTATACCTTCCCTTTTGAAAGTACAAATAAATTGGATTTTGAATGATTAAGAGTCTAATTTTTTTGTTAATTACTTACATTTTTATTTTATGATAACATACTAGCTCATCAATCTAACTATATTTGTTTCAAATTATTTTAAAATATTTTTATCATTCTGACCATAAATTGTAAGCATATTTTAATTTGGGAAATTATTAAAAATATATGATTTTGTGGTAATTTAAGGATGGAAGTACAAATGAGGGAGGAACTTATTAAATTTAATTCTTTTGGGAGTTTGAGATAGCTTACTTAATCATTTTGGAAATAACTAAAATACTGTCAACTAGATTATGGGATTTTATGATAAGTTAAATTATTTTGAGATTGTTAGAGTTAAGGTTTGAACGACAAAATGTTTCATATTAGAAAACAGAACTTGGAATCCTATTTAAGAGACCAAAAATTTAGAATTACAGCTCATCCAAGTAAATAAATACACAAGATGGAGAGCCTGTGCAAGGCTCCCAATAATTCTTATGTGCGCTCATTATTGAGTAGCTCTGCACTGCACCGTATATGACAGAATAAACCTGACCTATTGACACATAGATGATGCAGCTCCTCATGTCCATATGTCATTTAGTACGGAGCTTTGTGATGCCTATAAATAAATAAAGATGCGACGATGCTAACAGTTGTCATAATAATAAGCGCTGGAAAATAAGTAGAGATATGAATTCAGTCGTTCGTAAAGCAGCTTTGAGAATATATTAGCATATGAATAAAGCCCCGAAAGACCAAGAAATAAATTTAGAATATGCGAATGGGAAGCATATAATTTTGGGTCACATAATTGGTACTTGATTTTATAATTAAAGAAATTAGGAGATATTTCCAGTAAAGGTTTAAGACTTAATCTGAATAATCGAAACGTAGGATTGGTTGCAGTGTATTTGAATATTCTGAGAATAACAAAATGTTATCGGATATTTTTTTGGAAATTATGATTTATTTGAATTTGTTTTGGTCGATTAGATATAAACTTGAGCGTCCGAACAATTTCGGTAGACCACTAAACTCAACTAGTGTCCACGTAGAAAATACTAGTCTTACTAAGAGTCGGTATAATTAACTTAGGGTAAAAAGTGGACAGCCCCCAACGTTCATCCATTATAACACTTCACCCCATAACCTTTCAAAACGTGTATTTAGCTCCCTGAACAATTTTAAGCAGTGCACTTAACCCCCTAAACAATATTCGGAAAACAAAATCTCATTCTGGCTACAAATTCCCTCACATGTGTCTCACATGCCACGGTCAAGAGTATTATGTTTTAACGTGTATTTTCTGTTGGGAAAATTTATCGACCGTTGATATACTAGTAAAATTCCTTTTCATGTATTTCTGATGGGTATACTCGTAAAATTCCTACAGAAAACACATGAAAAGACATATACCCTCGACTGTGGCATGTGCGACACACGTGAGAGACTTTTTTTCAGCCAGAATATTCGAGAAAAATTATTCCTGGATATTGTTTAGGGGGGTTAAGTGCATGTTTTGAACGTTTGGGGGTTAAAATGCTAAAGAAGATGAACGCTGCTTTTAACTCATTAACTTATATCCTCCTACAAACTAACAATTTAATGCAATAAACCTAGATGTAAATATATATTGGAATTAATTGGGGATGAGAGTAAGGCTATTTAAGAGGCATTTGTTAGGTTTATTCTGTCATAGACTCCAGATTTACTTGGATTTTTGTGCTATAGAAGATGAATTTTTTTTTTAAACTGAAATTATATTATATTAAATACATAAGTACATCTATCACCCATGGACAATGAAACATAGACATCGATTATAAAATTTTATACATGATTTGATCATGTATAAGATTAGACTAGGTGATAGCCATGGGAAAAGATTTTATCAATAATGGTTTCGGAACCTTTTTTTCTTTAAATACTATGAGAAAAGTGTTGGGTTCGTCTCCGTGTCAGATAAGAAATACAATTTTAGAAAAAAATTATCAGATCTAAATATGGGGACGATCGATTGCACGTGATTGATATATAACATGCTATTATCAAATATAAGTGCACGAAAAGATATTAACAATATACAGCAAAATCAATCTGTATATTGTGATCCCTCGAGTTCAAACAGTCTGACCAAATCTTCAATCTCAATGCTTCTTCAACGAGAAAGATTTGATTGTGATTGTTGTATATCATATGGTCCATTTTTTCAGAGACTAGAGTGATATATTTAAAAATTCAATTATGTCACTAATGTGTTTGGGTGCATTAAGCCAAACCAGCCAACTTTTGGCTGGTATGTCATATATTGTGCTAACAAAAAAGTAGGTAGGTAGTGGAGTAAATAAATCAGGGTTGAATTAATTTTTTTTTAAAGAAGTTTGGAATTAAATATTAGGGTCACTTAATTGACCAATGTGGTAATGTTAAGAAGCTACTTTGATGAAATTAGGGATAAATTAGATATAGTCATATATAATGGAACATGGATGAACACACTAAACTAAGGAATTGAGAAATATAGTGTAATTTAGTGAACTATTATTTGATAACAAAATTAACGAAATATTCTTAAATTAATTCTCTAGTATTTGTGTGTTGAACTCATAAACCGGACCTAGGTGGCACAAAGGTACGTAATACGTAATTATGCATATTTTCCAATTCGTAAAATTATCCTTATTTTCCAAATTCCCCACAGTGAATGGTAAACATTGATATATGTTCAACAATCGACTGACCATCATTCCTAGAGAATAAATTGAAATCTGGGACTCTATATCCCCTTGGATATGGATTATCACGATCTATCACTTCTGGATATGGTTTGTGAAATTCCGGACAGCCTAACAGCCTAAGTCTCGGGCCATATAATTCCTGAATAGCATCTCTGGTAGCATCAAAGTCCATAAATTCTTGAGCGGCCCTTAGAGGATGTGGGTATGATGCCCCCGAGTGTTGGCTCCTGGGTTTATATGTGAATATCCTCGTCCCCCTGTATCGTCATACATCCCCAGTTTCATGTAGGGATTAGTCATGGAGAAAACCTGGTTAACCGTCTTGAATCATCCTACCTTCGGTGAGGGGGAATATACTTCTCCTCAGACATATTTTGAACATTTGGGGATGGTTCCGAGCAGCGAGGTTTGCCAACCTGCAAAATTCATGTATAACTGATCCACTCCTTTGGCCAGCTTTTCTGATTCATATGTAGATGATCTGCTAGCTTGCACAGACTGGATCAAAGCTTTAACACAGTTTGTTGTATTGACCATCATTACAGAGATTTCCTCCGGTTTACTAGAAAACTCCAAATCCGTAAACGCCTTAGACATTTTAGACACGTCCTTTGAAAATTGTATGAAACCTATGAAAATTTTGTACTTATTACACAGGAAATTGGTATGAAACCTATACAATTTTGGTACTAATTACCCATTAAATTGATATGAAATCTTTACAATTTAGATACTAATTACACGTGACGTTGGTATGAAACCTATACAATTTTGGTACAAGTTACAAATGAAATTTGTATGAAACCTATGCAATTTCGGTACTAAATATACATAAAATAGGTATGAATCCTATACAATTTTAGTATTTATTATACATGAAATTGGTATGAGAACTATACAATTTTGGTACTTATTACACTTTAGTATGAAATATATACAATTTTGGTACTAATTACACATGAAATTGGTAGGAATCCTATACATTTTGGTATTATTTACACATGAAATTGGTATGAAACATATACTATATTCGGGACTTATTACACGTGAAGTTGGTATGAAACCTATACAATTTTGGGACTAAGTATACATAAAATAGGTATGAATCTATACAATTTTGGTACATATTACAAATGAAATTGGTAAGAAAACTATACAATTTTGGTAATTATTACACGTGAAGTTAGTATGAAATATATATGATTTTGGTACGGGTTATACATGAAATTGGTATGAATCGTATACAATTTTTGTAAGGAACCCCGTGCCCTTAACCCACTATTAGTGTATTAACCCATGCATTTAGTGCATACTGTGATATCCCTGAAATAATTATATACATTTGGGCAATAATTATGTTATGTGATATTTATGGTGTTAATTAATTTAGTGTTGTAATTAATTAATATGGTGAAGTGCTTAGTCATGCGGTGGACGTGACCGGGTAATGCATTTCAGGGTGCATGTGATGCATGTTGGAAAATTTGGTGTTGGCATGGTTGAAATGTGATGGGTGATGATTATTTGGTAAAGCATGTATTTAATTGGGGTTATGGTACATTTCTGGAAAATGTTTTTAATATATCATGTTGGGGTATTTTATACATCATGCTAATTATTGGGGTACAGGTTATTACTAAATCCCAACACCTATACCCTCATTACCCATCATAACCCCACTCCTTATCAAACAACTCTCCCAACCCTATCCCCAAACCCCATCTCGTTTGGCACATCAATGAGGAAGAGGAAACTTTGAAAAACTTGTTTTTGGTTGGATTCTTGGAAGGAATTGGAGCTTTAAAGGGGTATGATGTCTTCCTTGTATTATTATTTTGATTTGTGTTGAAATGGGTTTGGTTTTGGGAATTGAAAATGGTTTGTTTTTTGGTATGTGTTGTATTTGGTTGGGTGTTGGATTTTTGGTGTTAATAAGGTGTATATTGAAGGTTTATGGTGTTTTTATGTTGTTGGTTTAATGGTATTTGAGTTGGTATGGATTGGGGAAAGTTTGAGGTGTAAAAATGGTGAAATTTTGGGTTGCAGGTAGCGGCGATCGATCGCCCAAAATGAGGGATCGATCGCGCGCAGGCAGTACCAAAATTCAGCATTTGGCGATTGATCGCCAATTTGGGGCGATCGATCGGTGAGGCAAGCGATCGATCGCCCCAAAAATGGCGATCAATCGCCTCAAAAATGAGGATCGATCGCCCCAAAAATGACGATCAATCGCCTATCGCCAGAATTTGGCATTCAAGGCCGCTGGACCTCGCGATCGATCGGGACTCTATAACGAGCGATCGTGAGATGCCAGAATGTGTATTTTGGTTATTTTGTGGGATTTCTGGTATCGGACTATTATTGGTTTCTAATATTGGTTTGTGTGAATGTGTAGAACCATCCCAGGTGGCCACACAACAGAGGAGATAAAGTCCCACGACATCTCCACTTTTGGAAGAAAGGTACGTAGTGAGACGTACGAGCAATTGGTGATGATGAAATTATGCTATTGGATTTATGCAATGTGCATTGTTATGTGTTTGAGAATGATTGATGTTCTGGTGGTTGTTATATTTGAGCGAAGGATATAGTACTTGTCGTTGTCATATGAAGCGATGGAATTATGATATTTGCCGCTATCATGTCGAAGCGATGATTATGCCGTTGTCATGTCGAAGCGGGGGGTATCATATGATGCCGTTATATGTCAAAGCGAGGGGTACTAAAATACCGCTGTTATAACAAGACCGGAATAGTTGTATTAGATAAGTGATTATCGATGAGTATTGTTGTATGTGAATGAAATACGGAGTCGATCACTTATATTATGAACTAATGACTATGTACATGAGTTATGGAACAGGAACGACGACGAAAGTATGTTAATGCGGCAACTCAGGGAGTATACAGGATAAACGTTTCATGCAATAACTTATATTATTATCCTTGAGTTTTGTTGATGAATGATGTATATGCTCATGGTGGGGTTGTTCCTGTAGGTATATTTTGGGCATAAAGGGCTATGGACCGGGGTTGATGCGGTGAGCTTGAGGAGTGTTATTGGATAGGATGTCGGAATTCTTTTGTATAGTCTCTACTCTAGGAGTAGTCTGAAACTATAGGATTAACATTCATTTAGCTGGGAATGTAATTAATCCATTTTGGAAGTTATTATTTTGGCATGTAATCCTTAAAGCTCAAGGCCTCAACACGAATTTTATACTCTGATTTATGCATGCTTAGTTCTAATTGCACTTAAATCCTACCACCATACATACCACAATATCCACCATGGCCACAACAACCTCGATAACATACCCCTGGTAAGTATTTAGAGGATCTTTGTGATGTCCGGGGATTAATGGCGTTAATCCCGGTATGGTAATAACCCTTGATGGATTTTTAATCGTGGCAATTAGGAACTAATTACGGTTTTGGGTCTCCCGAGGTTGTTTAATCGGGCATTTGGGATCGCTGGATCCAAAGGTTGAGATTGTATTCTCATTTCGGTGGGAAACCTATGAGTTGGGTTTTCGGTGGGACTTGGAGTCCGGGGTGCTTTATGTTGGGGCTGGTCTGGGGATTTGATGTTGGAGAGAGAGTTTTTGAAAACAGATAATTTTTAATGAATCATGATGTATTTGTGGAAGTATTGGTATTTCAGAGCATTTTGCTATATATACCAAGTGGACTCGGTATTCCGTCATTTTGGACGAAATCCCTCTCTCTCTCTATCGCCCAAACCTTTCCCCCCATTTCCCTCTTTTCTCCCTTGGAGGAGAAATCACGGGTAGCTTGGCTCGGAGGCCGGTTTTCTCGAAGATAATCAGGTATTAATCTTCCCCTCGTCATGGTCTTCCTTTTGGTAGGAGTATTGTAGTGTTTGGTTGGGTATTGTTTTGGTTATGGAAATTGGGGGTTTTGGTTGAAAATCAAAATGTTGGTTTTAGTGTTTTTATTGAGCTTAATTCGTGTAGTTGGGGTGTTGGTTTTGAGTTTGAGGGTGAAAAACACCATGGAAGCTCGAAGTTTTCGGAAAATTGAAGGTGGCGATCGATCGCCGAGGTGGGGCGATCGATCGCGACGGGCGGCTGTTAAAAATCGAAGAAGATGAACAGTGCAGGCGATCGATCGCGTGTCCTAGGCGATCGATCGCGAGCATGTTGGCGATCGATCGCGAAGGGTGGCGATCGATCGCGAGAAGGCGATTTTGGCCACTGGTTGGAGGCGATCAATCGCGATGTTAGAGGCGATCGATCGCCGCTTGCAGGATGTTGTTTTTAAAAATTTTGGAAAATGTCGGGATTTTGGAACCGGGGTTTAAAGGGGCCGTTTTCGGGGCAATGTCTACATTCCAATGGGAATGCTATGCTTTTAAAATGGATTGGTTGGAGCCAAAGTTAATTAACGGAATTCCCGGTTGAATTCTTGGCTATCTTTTAAACTTGTTAAATGGTATATTTTGGGTATTATGCATGCTTAGCTGGGGGCTTTTATTTTGGTAATCGTCATGGATTGACGATGGGTTTTGAGGTTGCAAACGTGCGTGGGCACGTGATCGCATGCTTATTCTTGATTGTGAGTTGTTTATGTGTTTTAGCACATATTTCTCGAGGCATGGAACTCAAGCAAGGTTTAGCTTGGACTACGGAGACTTAAGGTACGTATAACGTACGAGCATAGCCCATTATAATATTACAACTGTGAATTGCATGGTATGTGGTAATTGCAATGAATGAAGATTGAAATGCATGGTATATGGTGCTTTTGATAAATGGACAATGAAACGTATAGCATTTGGTAATTGTGATAAATGGAAATATGCTGAGAATTATATAGTGCCGCCTTGAGCGAGCAACGATTGAGATGTTATCGCTGTTGAGCGATCAACGGTTATGACGCCGCTATTATTGAGCGGGCGTGGGTTGATGATGCCGCTATTGTAGAGCGAGCTATGATATAGAACTGTGGTATTATTGGTTAGACTTATGTGATATCTTTGGTCTTTTATGTAATGATTTTACCATATGGATTATGGAACTGGTATAATAGAAATGGTATCTGTTAATCCACGTGGCGATTAACTGGCTTTGGGAATTTGATGAGTTTGGCTATTTTGAGAACAGGGACAATACAGGAGATCCCGGATGAGGATGATACCATCCAGGGAGTATCATTTAAATTCATGGCATTTACATTTTGTAAATTATGAATTGTAATATTATGATTATTTGGATTGGTATGCTCACCCCGTGTGGGGGTTGTCTCTGTTGGGGCAGGTGGTACAGGTGTAGCAGCAGCTTTGGAGTTGAGCTCGGGCTGTTGATTTGAAGTACTTTCAGGATCGAGGTACCAGAGCTGGTTGAATAAGTACACAGATTCAGTGTTGAGATCGAGCTGTACTTGGGAGGTACTTCCAGGATTGAAGTACCAGTCATGGTATCTGGTAGACTATTTTTATACATTAGATACACGCTCATTCATTGGGTGCTCTCGTGTGAGTACGTCGTTACGTGTATATGGAATGTATAAATGGGCATGGTTTTCTCTTTTCATTGTGGTTTGCATGCAATTAAATGCGGAATTGCTAAATGAACTGAGAGTATGTTAATGTATTACTAGGGTGCATACTATGAAAGTGGCTTTGGTTGGGGAAGCTGAATATTATGGGGTTCTAATGCAAGAAATTTTATAGATGGCATACGATGTTATACTTGCATATGGTTTTCTTCCCATGATAATATGATTGTATGCACTAATGGCATGGATTAATATACTAATAACGGGTTAAGGGCACGGGGGTCCTTACATTAGTGGTATCAGAGCAGTGGTTAGCTCTTTGGGGATGTTGATGGCCTAGGAAAATGATAATGGGAATGAGAAGCACATTCTTATGCATGATGGTAGTTAGTGTTGCGTGGCACAACTATATTGCTTATGTGCGTTTATGATATGTGTTCATAATTGGAATATGTTATTGCTAACCATGGTGGTTGCAGGGTCTTATGAGACATGGACTATGCATTACGGTTGCATAGATATACATCGGAGTGTTGATTCTACTGCTTTGCCGCTAAATGTTGGAGCGAGGTGCATTAAAATACACTCATGGCGATGTTTATGGGAATACGGGTTATGCATTACGGTTGCATGCACGTCGAAGCGATGATGCCGCTGTCGTGTCGAAGCGATGGTAAATGCCGCTGTCACGTCGAAGCGATGATGCCGCTGTCGTGCCGAAACAATTATTGGGACACGGGATATGCATTACGGTTGCATGCGTGGCGTAGCGATGTGAATACTTGTGGGGTCTTCCCACCTTAACAGTGATTAATAGATAAAGGAAGGACTAATCATGCATTATGGTAACATCTTAAGGTTTCGGTTGTTACACGAGCTAACAGGATTACAGGCCAAAATACAAAGCTTCAAAAAAATAGTTCATTACATTCCAAAAGAATGTCATTTAGATTTACACTACTCCTAGAGTAGATACTAATCATAACTTGAATCCTATACATTCCTGTGTCCCTCGTAGCTCACTGCCTCAACCCGACCCTTAGTCCTTTCGTCCAAAAGCGTACCTACAGGGACAACACATCATGAGCATATACAATTTCACTTAACAACATAAAAACATTATAATAAATGCATGAAATCTTGGTTAAGTAAATATGCTGGTTATTCATTAACTTCTTATTGTTGTCCCTGATTCAAAATCATGCATATGGGGCACCTTACCCCGTTGCACCTTACCACAATATCATCGCATGGCTACTTACCATGTGGGGCACCTTACCCCGTGGCACCTTACCACAATATCATCGCATGGCTACTAACCATGTGGGGCACCTTACCCCGTGGCACCTTACCACAATAACATCGCATGGCTACTTACCATGTGGGGCACCTTACCCCGTGGCACCTTACCACAATATCATCATGTAAACATTATCATATAAGCATCGTATAAACATCATCGTATAAACATCATCATTTCATCATGAATACTCATGCAATAAAAGCATAGTTGTAGTATAAAGATGTGTGTTACCGTCCGATGCCCGTACGCCTCTTACGTACCTTTTCAAAAAGAGGAGGAGTCAACAGACTTTATCTCCTTGATGGTGCCGGTACCTGGGATGGTTCTACAAGACCACATAATACCATTTTAGATGCCTCAAAACCATCTCACATCATAAACTTAACAAAATAAAACATCATTATATTTTTCAACTTTCTGCCTGTCGCGATCGATCGGCCCAAGGTCTCGATCGATCGAGACACTGTGCACTAACAGTGCCTTAGCTTCCTGCCTCGCTCGATCGATCGAAGTATTTTACTGATCGATCGAGAAGCTTCACCGATCGATCGAGAAATCCTTCGATCGATCGGCATCACAATTTTAAAACATACATTAGACCCACTGTCTCGCTCGATCGATCGGAAGCAAATCTCGATCGATCGAGAGCTCTGAAAAATCGGGATTTTCCCCAGATTTTTGAGCACTACTTTTCACACCATCTTTTCTACTTCACAACACATCGTTCATGCTGAAACTATCATGTGAATAACTATAAAATATCCATGTAAGTACTTAAATCAAAGGTTTAACAAAACCTAAGCTAACATGCATCATAACATCATCATAAACTTAGAGCTCAACCAACTTACAGAAAGCAGGGCATCATGGCATTACCCAGATTTTCGAGTACTCCATTTCATGCCATAAAGACTATACCATAATTCATAAAACATGCTTGAACAAAAATATCCTGGGCTTTACCATCTTATCATTCGTGTACCCAAATCGAAGGTTCACCCAAAGACCCATCTAACATGCATAATATAACCTCCTCAATACCACTCTCAATCCACATTTTTCCAGAAAACAGGGGAAACATCTTCCCAGATTTTCGAACACCCTAGTTCACATGCTTTAATCCTTCATATAAAACACATAACATGCTCAAGGAAAAATACTGAGAGCTTCATAATAACACCATTTAATCATTTAAATCGAAGGTTTCAAGAAACCTAAGCTATCATGCCATTTTTACCATACATAAAAGTAAGAACCTAATAAGCTTAAAAACAAAGACAGAGCATGGTTTCTTACCCTACTTTGCTCCGATTTTTGAGAGACTTCCAAGGGATGAAAATGGCAAGGCTCCTCAAGTTTTTACTCAGCAAGTGTTGGTGTTTCTTTGGGAGAGAAGGGTCGAGATTTGGGATGGAAGGATGAGGCTGAATGATTGAGCCAAGTGGGGTGAGAAGTCAGCCTATCAACAGTTTGATTGGCATGGGTTAGGGGGTGGTTGCATGTAGGGTGGTTTGTGGTGTTTAATTGTGTCCCGGTATTTCATACACAACAATTAAAAAAAACACGTAATATGCCCCCTAAACCACATCATCATATCATAAATATAATCCCCCACTTAAAATACCACAACCCTCTTAAATACATCGTAGCACATAATCATATAACATTTCGGGGGTATTACATTACTCCCCTACTTATAAGATTTCGTCCTCGAAATCCACATGCATCATCATAACGGAACTAAACATAAATACATACTAGAGAATAGCTCCGGATAGTGCTGCACCATATGCCGTTCCGTCTCCCATGTAGCCTCCTCGACACCCCGACGATCCCACTGAACTTTGACCATCGGTATAACTTTGCTCCGTAGTCTGCGATCCTCTCGATCCAGAATTCTGATTGGTCGTTCTTCGTAGGACATATCTGAGTCTAACTGAACTTCTGTAGGCTGTAAGACATGAGACGGGTCTGGCTCATATTTCCGTAACATAGAGACATGGAAAACATCGTGTATGCCAGACAAGGATGGCGGTAGAGCCAAACGATATGCCAAAGTACCGATACGCTGCAAAACTTCATATGGCCCAACATACCTCGGAGATAACTTTCCCCGCATCCCAAAATGAACCACGCCCCTGAAGGGCAAGATCTTTAAGAAGACCCTGTCTCCTAACTGGAATTCTAGCGGTCGTCGCCGCTTATTGGCATAGGCCGCTTGCCTATCCTGGGCCCCTTTCATCTTCAGGCGTATCAACTTTAACTTACCCTCCATATCTCTGATCATATCCGGTCCTCCGACCGCTTTGCTAGTCAAGTCCTCCCAATACAGTGGTGATCTACATCGTCGTCCATACAGAGCTTCAAAAGGGGCCATTTGAATGCTCGCCTGATAACTTTTATTATAGGAGAACTCCACCAGCGACACTGAATCCTGCCACGGAGTATCAAACTACAAAACACATGCCCTCAACATGTCCTCGAGCGTCTGAATGGTACGCTCTGTTTGGCCGTCTGTCTGAGGGTGATAGGCCGTACTCAGTCTCACCTCTGTGCCCAAAGCTGCCTGGAGACCCTCCCAGAAATGTGAAGTGAACCTCGGGTCCCTGTCAGACACTATTGAGACTGGAATACCATGCAATCTCACCACATCCCGTATATATATCTGGGTCATCTTCAAGTATGTATATGACATACTGTAAGGGATGAAATGAGCCGTCTTCGTCAGCCTATCTACGATCACCCAGATCGCATCAAATCCTGAGGCCATCCTTGGCAAGTGGGTCACGAAGTCCATAGATATATGCTCCCACTTCCATTCAGGCACTTCTAAGCTTTTCATCTCTCCACCAGGCCTCTGCCTCTCTGCTTTTACCTGCTGGCAGATCAAACATCTTTTAACAAAAACGATTACTTCTCGCTTCATGCGTCTCCACCAGAATTGATCGCATAGATCTTTGTACATCTTCTTTCCCCCTGGGTGGATACTGAATCGACTACTGTGGGCTCGCTCCAATATCCCTCTACGCAGTTCTGGTGTATTTGGGACTACCCATCGGTTGCCCAGTCTCAAAGAATCATCCTCAGCCACTCTGAACTTGGATGGCTGACCCTGAAGTACCAATGATGTCCACCTCTGAACCTCACTATCCGACTTCTGGGCCTTCCTGATCGCCTCAAATATGTCTGGCTCCGCCAATAGGGTCGACACTCGTACATGCGACGTGTCTACATCGAAATCATAGCCCAGTTGGCAATAAGACGTCATCAAGGCCGACAAACACATAACATCCTCTGCAGTACTCTTCACCTTCCAACTTAAGGCGTCTGCTATCAAGTTTGCTTTACCCGGATGGTACTCAATTTCACAATCATAATCTTTGAGCAAATCCATCCACCTTCTTTGTCTCATATTCAACTCCGCCTGAGTGAATAAGAACTTCAGGCTCTTATGGTCCGTATATATAGTGAAAGACGTGCCATACAAGTAATGCCTCCAGATCTTCAAGGCGAATATGATGGCTGCCAATTCTAAATCATGCACTGGATACCTAGCCTCGTGTGGCTTCAGCTGCCTCGATGCATAAGCCACCACATGCTTATCTTGCATCAACACACAGCCCAAGCCCTGTAATGACGCATCCGTATACAAGGCGAACCTCTTATCCTCAGACGGAATTACCAGCACAAGCGCTGTAGTCAAACGACGCTTCAGCTCTTGGAAGCTTTCCTCACAAGCCTCAGACCAAAAGAAGGGGACTCCTTTCTGAGTCAGCTGTGTCAGGGGTTTGGCAATCTTCGAGAAACCTTCGACGAAACGTCGGTAATAACCTGCCAAACCGAGGAAACTCCGTATTTCCGGTACAGAAGTGGGTGCAGCCCACTCCATCACAGCCTCAATCTTCCTGGGATCCACAGATATCCCATGGCTAGATATGACATGGCCTAAGAATACCACGTTGTCCAACCAGAACTCGCACTTGCTAAGCTTTGCATATAACTGATGATCCCTAAGGATCTGAAGCACTGTCCTCAAGTGCCTTACATGCTCTTCTTCAGTCCGAGAGTAAATAAGTATGTCGTCAATGAAAACTATGACGAACTGATCCAAATACGGTTGGAATACCTTGTTCATCAAACTCATGAAGACAGCTGGGGCATTCGTCACTCCAAAAGGCATAACCAGGAATTCATAGTGCCCATATCTTGTCCTGAAAGCCGTCTTCTGAACATCATTTTATCTTACTCGAATCTGATGGTACCCCGACCTCAGATCGATTTTACTGTAGAGTTTCGTACCCTGCAACTGATCGAACAAGTCATCGATCCTCGGAAGTGGATACTTGTTCTTTACTGTAGCTTTGTTTAACTGCCTATAGTCAATGCATAGACGCATCGATCCATCTTTCTTCTTAACAAATAAGACAGGCGCACCCCATGGCGATACGCTAGGGCGTATGTAGCCCTTATCAAGGAGTTCCTGCAACTGTATCTTTAACTCCCTTAACTCTGCTGGTGCCATCCTATACGGGGCACGAGAAATTGCAGACCTCCCTGGTAGCAGCTCAATCCCAAACTCGACCTCTCTCGTCAGGGGGAATCCGGGAATCTCCTCCGGAAAGACATCAGGAAACTCCGCCACTACGGGCACATCCTCAACCTTTAATTCCTTCCTCTTTTCCGTCATATCAACAACATAGATAAGATATCCTGTATGACCTCGTTCCAATAACTGCGCCATCTTGACTAGCAGATATTAACGGAATCTTCGGACGGGAACCATCCCCATAAAATGTCCACTGGACTCCCAATACAGATCTAAATCGGACAGTCCTCTGCCTACAGTCTACCACTGCCTGATACTTATTCAGAACATCGATGCCCACAATGCAATCGAAGTCTGTCATTCCCAGCACAATCAAATCTGATCTTAACTCATTATCCTCAAAATAAATGAGGCCATCATAAACAATCTGATCCGTAGTCAAACTTCTTCCAGCGGGGGTCGAGACCATAAGAGGCATGGGGGACGGAGAAGTGCATATGTGGTGCCTTTCAACAAAACTCATCGACACAAAAGAGTGTGACGCACCTGTGTCTATCAATATAAGAGCAGGGTGCGTAAATAAAAGACACGTACCCGCTATAACTTCCTCCGGAGCCGCTGTAGCCTGCTCCCTCGTCAAAGCATACACCTGACCCTGAGGTGGCCCCGTGGGCTGACCTCCATACTGCCTCGGTGCAAAAGGTGGTCTGTGCGGTGTCGCTCTGTCCGCAGGCCTCCCCGCAGGGTTCTGCTGTCTTCCCCTGTTGGGACACTGTCGAGCGAAGTGGCCTCTGTCGCCACAGACATAGCAGCCAACACAGTCCTTCACCAAGTGTGATAGTCCACATATAGTGCACTGAGCTCTTCCAGATTTATCTCCCTGAGGCTGTCCTCTCCCAGATGGAGTATCATTCCTACCTTTTCCTTTCCATCGATTCTCGGGTCTCTTGCCACTGAATCTCGATGCTGAAGTGTTCCCCCTAGGCTTAAACTGATCACCCCTGGGCTTCAAGTGGTCAGAAGTAGATTTCTGAGGGGGTGCTGGAGGTGGCACTGCATCAGGATATGCACCAACTCCCAGTTCAGCTAGCTCAGCTCGTGAGAGTGCATCATCAAAACAGGCAGGGCCATAAGTGATCACCCTGTCATACAGTTCAGGCCTCAAGCCCTTCATGAAATTCCACATCTTCGCTTGAGTGCTTTCAGCTATGTGTGGCACATATCGTAGTAAGGATAGTCAGATACATGCATGGTACCTTGTCTTAAACTGGTATACTCATCCTCCTTGGCCTGTCTTGCAGCGGCTGAGAAATAGCGGTTCAGAAACCGCGTTCGGAACATCTTCCAATTCACCTCTTGTCCCTGAGCCTCTTGCTCAATCACTGTGGTTTTCCACCACATCAGTGCCTTCTTGGACAGATGAAATTCTGCTAATCTGATCCAGGCCGTCTTTGCACAAGGCGCTGCCACAAATATCTGTTCGATCCTCTCTAACCATTCCTCAGCTTTCTCTCCTGATTCAGTTCCCTCAAACATCGGAGGTCGATACATCATAAACTGAGCCAAACTCAATTCCCCAGGTAGCAACTACTGTTCAGAGGGTTCTTCGCCCAAGGCTGGTGGTGGCAATGGATTCGTACGCCCAGCACTTGCATTTACACTAATGGCGTCACCCACTTCTATGTTTGCTGCCATGCTGCAACGCAAGGGTTAATAACAACACCAAAAGCAGTTCATAAAACTCATCGTTAGATAATTGAACATGTTAGCATAACATCTTCTTCTTTATGAAATAACATACATATAAACATGTTCAAAAGTAAGCACCTAGCTAACTTATTGCTAAGGCTACCCTTCGCTCATTCCCGAGTTATCTAACCACTGCTCTGATACCACTAATGTGGGGTCTTCCCACCTTAACAGTGATTAATAGACAAAGGAAGGACTAATCATGCATTAAGGTAACATCTTAAGGTTTCGGTTGTTACACGAGCTAACAGGATTACAGGCCAAAATACAAAGCTTCAAAAAAATAGTTCATTACATTCCAAAAGAATGTCATTTAGATTTACACTACTCCTAGAGTAGATACTAATCATAACTTGAATCCTATACATTCCTGTGTCCCTCGTAGCTCACTGCCTCAACCCGACCCTTAGTCCTTTCGTCCAAAAGCGTACCTACAGGGACAACACATCATGAGCATATACAATTTCACTTAACAACATAAAAACATTATAATAAATGCATGAAATCTTGGTTAAGTAAATATGCTGGTTATTCATTAACTTCTTATTGTTGTCCCTGATTCAAAATCATGCATATGGGGCACCTTACCCCGTGGCACCTTACCACAATATCATCGCATGGCTACTTACCATGTGGGGCACCTTACCCCATGGCACCTTACCACAATATCATCACATGGCTACTTACCATGTGGGGCACCTTACCCCGTGGCACCTTACCACAATAACATCGCATGGCTACTTACCATGTGGGGCACCTTACCCCGTGGCACCTTACCACAATATCATCATGTAAACATTATCATATAAGCATCGTATAAACATCATCGTATAAACATCATCATTTCATCATGAATACTCATGCAATAAAAGCATAGTTGTAGTATAAAGATGTGTGTTACCGTCCGATGCCCGTACGCCTCTTACGTACCTTTTCAAAAAGAGGAGGAGTCAACAGACATTATCTCCTTGATGGTGCCGGTACCTGGGATGGTTCTACAAGACCACATAATACCATTTTAGATGCCTCAAAACCATCTCACATCATAAACTTAACAAAATAAAACATCATTATATTTTTCAACTTTCTGCCTGTCTCGATCGATCGGCCCAAGGTCTCGATCGATCGAGACATTGTGCACTAACAGTGCCTTAGCTTCCTGCCTCGCTCGATCGATCGAAGTATTTTACCGATCGATCGAGAAGCTTCACCGATCGATCGAGAAATCCTTCGATCGATCGGCATCACAATTTTAAAACATACATTAGACCCACATGTCTCGCTCGATCGATCGGAACCAAATCTCGATCGATCGAGAGCTCTGAAAATTGGGATTTTCCCCAGATTTTTGAGCACTACTTTTCACACCATCTTTTCTACTTCACAACACATCTTTCATGCTGAAACTATCATGTGAATAACTTCATAAAATATCCATGTAAGTACTTAAATCAAAAGTTTAACAAAACCTAAGCTAACATGCATCATAACATCATCATAAACTTAGAGCTCAACCAACTTACAGAAAGCAGGGCATCATGGCATTACCCAGATTTTCGAGTACTCCATTTCATGCCATAAATACTATACCATAATTCATAAAACATGCTTGAACAAAAATATCCTGGGCTTTACCATCTTATCATTCGTGTACCCAAATCGAAGGTTCACCCAAAGACCCATCTAACATGCATAATATAACCTCCTCAATACCACTCTCAATCCACATTTTTCCAGAAAACAGGGGAAACATCTTCCCAGATTTTCGAACACCCTAGTTCACATGCTTTAATCCTTCATATAAAACACATAACATGCTCAAGGAAAAATACTGAGAGCTTCATAATAACACCATTTAATCATTTAAATCGAAGGTTTCAAGAAACCTAAGCTATCATGCCATTTTTACCATACATAAAAGCAAGAACCTAATATGCTTAAAAACAAAGACAGAGCATGGTTTCTTACCCTACTTTGCTCCGATTTTTGAGAGACTTCCAAGGGATGAAAATGGCAAGGCTCCTCAAGTTTTTACTCAGCAAGTGCTGGTGTTTCTTTGGGAGAGAAGGGTCGAGATTTGGGATGGAAGGATGAGGCTGAATGATTGAGCCAAGTGGGGTGAGAAGTCAGCCTATCAACAGTTTGATTGGCATGGGTTAGGGGGGTGGTTGCATGTAGGGTGGTTTGTGGTGTTTAATTGTGTCCCGGTATTTCATACGATGTATAAAATTATCTTCCCTTGATATTTTATAATTGTACTACATCAATACAACAATTAAAAAAAACACGTAATATGCCCCCTAAACCACATCATCATATCATAAATATAATCCCCCACTTAAAATACCACAACCCTCTTAAATACATCGTAGCACATAATCATATAACATTTCGGGGGTATTACAATACTTGCCGCTTTATGGCGTAGAGATGTGAATACTTACCGCTGTCATACCGTAGCGATGAGAGAATATTTGCGGCTAATATGAAGCTAAGAACACGGCCGCTGTCATATTAATTGCGAGGGATATTATTTTCCGCTGGTATTGTCGAAGCGAGGGGTATTTCCGCTGTCATGTAAAGCGAGGGGTATTTCCGCTGTCATGCCGGAACGATGGTACCACCGTCATGTCGAAGCGATGATGCCGCTGTCGTGTCGAAGCGATGATACATGCAGCTGTCACGTCGAAGCGATGATGCCGCTGTCATGACGTAGCGATGCGATCGGGAACAAAGTACTACATGAGTGTGAGTACCTCTTGAGTCCATGATTATTCCGCTATTCTATTGGCGATGGTTCATGCCGCCGGGTATTCTATTGGCGATGGTACATTCCGCCGGGTATTCTATTGGCGATGGTTCCGCCGGGTATTTTATTGGCGATGGTTCATGCCGCCCGGGTATTCTATTGGCGATGGTACATTCCGCCGGGTATTCTATTGTCGATGGTTCCGCCGGGTATTTTATTGGCGATGGTTCCGCCGGGTATTCTATTGGCGATGGTTCATGCCGCCGGGTATTCTATTGGCGATGGTTCATGCCGCCGGGTATCATAGCGATGGCTTATTCCGCTATTCTATTGGCGATGGTTCATACCGCCGGGTATTCTATGGCAATGGTTTATGCTACTAGGTATCATATAGCGATGGTACATTCCGCTACATCTATGGCGATGCTTCATACCGCCGGATATTCTTTGGCGATGTTTTATGCCACTGATTTTATAGCGATGGATTATACCGCTATGTGCGTAACACTGGATTATGCCGCCTACGAGTGATGGATGCTGCTTATGTACCGCTAGTGGACGATGGATACGGGTATTCCACTATTTTGATAGCGATGAGGTATGGCAAATTAATTTTGATATCATTATTGTGAATTCCATGTGTTGTTTTATACCATCATGTGTTTGACGATGAGATTATGGATGTCGTATATCGACATGTGCCGTCATGTGTTTGACGATGAGATTATGGATGTCGTATATCGACATGAGCCGTCATGTGTTTGACGGTGTTATTTGGGATGTCTATGTGGACGCGCGGCGTCGTTTTAGTGAATAATGCATTCACGTTTATTATTTGATTGTATGGTTTGAATGCCGATGGTGGGCACATGGTAGAGTCTGGGTCACTAGTTGACGAGACCTTTTCCGAGCAGGTTTGCTCGATGGAGCATTGGATGCATTGTACCGGTGAGTGTACAGCATCATGTTATAGAGGTAAATATTTGTCGAGCAATGATACCCTTGGGTATGCTCGTTAGGATGGCTAAGGCCAAGTGATTGGTGGTGAGAGTAGTCATTGAGGAAACTACTCGCTTGTTATTGTGATGAGGAGTGAGCATGGTTACACCCACCCTCAAGGTATGGAATAAGTCATAATGGATTAGGATTGCATGGTAATTAAGCATGGACGTCGGGTTGTCCATTGTGCTTTGGTATTTTAGAGATATGTTGGGCGATGACCCACAACTCTAACGGTTTGTACGGTATGGTATACCGGGTTGAGGCGTGTGTCACGTTGGTAGTTGATATAAGCCTATGGGGCCAGCGAATCGCTAGCAAGGTAATGTTACAGTACTTTGGTGTGCTTGGGTTAGCCTAATGTCGCACGTTGGATTCGAGCTGGGTGAATCGTATGGTAATACGATGAGGATTTTGGTAGACTCTTGTAGTCTCCTTGTGACATGGTGATTGAGGTAGGGAATACCTCACGGAGACGTTTATACGTCAAATGTTTTGTGAGACTTGTTTTGGGGGCAGCTCAATTCTGTTGGGAATGCCACGTGAGTGTCGACAAGTCGTGATTAGCTCTGGTTGAGCATCCTTGCATGTGGGATGCAACGGGAGTCACGATTGGAATTGTGGGATATAGCTAGTGGGGTAACCTACTATATCGATTTTATCTCTTGGAGAGACTTGGATTATACTGTCGTGGAGACAACTAGTATTGGTTGAGGGTTGATTGTGAATCAACCGGGGTAAGCCCTACTAGTGTTGGACTAGGCGATGGCTTCGTACTTCTGGTGAGACGTTCGAGGAGACGTCTCCGGGGAGATGCTCGATTGTGTTGTACTATGGCATAGTACAGAGCATCTTTAGTTTGAGTATACATGGGATATACGGGTTTTCATTTGATAATGGTTGCTTTGATGCACTATCTCGAACCAATTGCATACTTTTGGTTCCGTGATATGTTTTGGTAAAAATATATCCAGTTTTCCGAACGGTGGTTCGAGGTTGGAGGGTCATGGATTCATGACACTTTCTTTGTGAGAAAGGCGGTACTAATATGCCTATCGGTTGAATCTTTTGGGGAGATTCGTTGCTTTGGTTGTGTGGTGTTGATGTTGAAATCACACCCTTTGGTTTTGGTTTGGCAACCATTATTCTCCGTGGGGCGAGAATGATTGGGGATTTTGGGTATGATTGGAGATACCCAAGTCTATTGCTTTGTGTATGCTTGTTGTGTTGGTGTATGGGCATGTATGCCGTGTGTGTATACGAATGCCAACTTTATTTTGTTCATTGTTGAACGTCGAGTTGTATGCTTGGTTTGGTGAATCTCCGGTGTGAGATTGTGGAACCTCGAGATCTGTAATCTCAATGGCACGATGCATTCTGATGAATGATCGTGAGGGTTGTTTGACTTCCCCTGAGGAGGGATCGTCGTATTTTGGAACCATGGTAATTCTTGTTGGATGATTCGATAGCCTTCCTGTTTTAGGATTGTTGGATCCAAGGATAAATGAGGGATGGCCAGGATTCGGATTTGTTTGGTGTCGTGGTTGACACGTGTGGCAGGAATGCAACTGTCTGTTTTGCATGACCTCTGTGGAACTTGAGATTTTGTGGAGTCTTGATGGTGTGTCGGGACCAAGATATGATTTCTTGGAACACACCGGTGTAAACATCCTCGGTGATGTGTTTTGTGTGGATCAGTGACCGTGGGTAACCCGGTCCGGGTTGCAAGCGGTGCAACTACTCCTTTGGAGGAGATGGGCTAGGAAGCGAAACCGGATTTTCTGTGAGTATACTGTTGTATACTAGTGGTCCCCATCATGACGATATGTGTCAAGCATCGTGGGCAGATGGTGAATATCATGGGATGATATCTATGTCAGAACCAATGGAGATTTGGTTGGTTTGCAGTCGTGGTGTGACTTCTGGGACGCTTCACGTCGAGGTATGTTGTTATCTTTCGGGTTTGTATTGGTTTTAACGTTAGCTCTATTTTAGAGCTTGGTGCGAGATGGGTGTTCTCGCGGTTGTTAATTCGATTCTAATATGGTCCAGAATCGGGGTTGTGGCTTTGTTTTGTTGGTGTAGTCCGGGTGTTACGTGGTGTACCCCGGTGCAATTTCGAGGACGAAATTTTATTAGTAGGGGATAATTGTGATGTCCGGGGATTAATGGCGTTAATCCCGGTATGGTAATAACCCTTGATGGATTTTTAATCGTGGCAATTAGGAACTAATTGCGGTTTTGGGTCTCCCGAGGTTGTTTAATCGGGCATTTGGGATCGCTGGATCCAAAGGTTGAGATTGTATTCTCATTTTCCACCTATGAGTTGGGTTTTCGGTGGGACTTGGAGTCCGGGGTGCTTTATGTTGGGGCTGGTCTGGGGATTTGATGTTGGAGAGAGAGTTTTTGAAAACAGATGATTTTTAATGAATCATGATGTATTTGTGGAAGTATTGGTATTTCGGAGCATTTTGCTATATATACCAAGTGGACTCGGTATTCCGTCATTTTGGACGAAATCCCTCTCTCTCTCTCCCTCTCTCTCTCTATCGCCCAAACCTTTCCCCCCCATTTCCCTCTTTTCTCCCTTGGAGGAGAAATCGCGGGTAGCTTGGCTCGGAGGCCGGTTTTCTCGAAGATAATCAGGTATTAATCTTCCCCTCGTCATGGTCTTCATTTTGGTAGGAGTATTGTAGTGTTTGGTTGGGTATTGTTTTGGTTATGGAAATTGGGGGTTTTGGTTGAAAATCAAAATGTTGGTTTTAGTGTTTTTATTGAGCTTAATTCGTGTAGTTGGGGTGTTGGTTTTGAGTTTGGGGGTGAAAAACACCATGGAAGCTCGAAGTTTTCGGAAAATTGCAGGTGGCGATCGATCGCCGAGGTGGGGCGATCGATCGCGACGGGGGGCTGTTAAAAATCGAAGAAGATGAACAGTGCAGGCGATCGATCGCGTGTCCTAGGCGTTCGATCGCGAGCATGTTGGTGATCGATCGCGAAGGGTGGCGATCGATCGCGAGAAGGCGATTTTGGCCACTGGTTGGAGGCGATCGATCGCGATGTTAGAGGCGATCGATCGCCGCTTGCAGGATGTTGTTTTTAAAATTTTTGGAAAATGTCGGGATTTTGGAACCGGGGTTTAAAGGGGCCGTTTTCGGGGCAATGTGTACATTCCAATGGGAATGCTATGCTTTTAAAATGGATTGGTTGGAGCCAAAGTTAATTAACGGAATTCCCGGTTGAATTCTTGGCTATCTTTTAAACTTGTTAAATGGTATATTTTGGGTATTATGCATGCTTAGCCGGGGGGCTTTTATTTTGGTAATCATCATGGATTGACGATGGGTTTTGAGGTTGCAAACGTGCGTGGGCACGTGATCGCATGCTTATTCTTGATTGTGAGTTGTTTATGTGTTTTAGCACATATTTCTCGAGCCATGGAACTCAAGCAAGGTTTAGCTTGGACTACGGAGACTTAAGGTACGTATAACGTACGAGCATAGCCCATTATAATATTACAACTGTGAATTGCATGGTATGTGGTAATTGCAATGAATGAAGATTGAAATGCATGGTATATGGTGCTTTTGATAAATGGACAATGAAACGTATAGCATTTGGTAATTGTGATAAATGGAAATATGCTGAGAATTATACAGTGCCGCCTTGAGCGAGCAACGATTGAGATGTTATCGCTGTTGAGCGATCATCGGTTATGACGCCGCTATTGTTGAGCGGGCGTGGGTTGATGATGCCGCTATTGTAGAGCGAGCTATGATATAGAACTGTGGTATTATTGGTTAGACATATGTGATATCTTTGGTCTTTTATGTAATGATTTTACCATATGGATTATGGAACTGGTATAATAGAAATGGTATCTGTTAATCCACGTGGCGATTAACTGGCTTTGGGAATTTGATGAGTTTGGCTATTTTCAGAACAGGGACAATACAGGGGATACCATCCAGGGAGTATCATTTAAATTCATGGCATCTACATTTTGTAAATTATGAATTGTAATATTATGATTATTTGGATTGGTATGCTCACCCCGTGTGGGGGCTGTCTCTGTTGGGGCAGGTGGTACAGGTGTAGCAGCAGCTTTGGAGTTGAGCTCGGGCTGTTGATTTGAAGTACTTCCAGGATCGAGGTACCAGAGCTGGTTGAATAAGTACACAGATTCAGTGTTGAGATCGAGCTGTACTTGGGAGGTACTTCCAGGATTGAAGTACCAGTCATGGTATCTGGTAGACTAGTTTTATACATTAGATACACGCTCATTCATTGGGTGCTCTCGTGTGAGTACGTCTTTACGTGTATATGGAATGTATAAATGGGCATGGTTTTCTCTTTTCATTATGGTTTGCATGCAATTAAATGCGGAATTGCTAAATGAACTGAGAGTATGTTAGTGTATTACTAGGGTGCATACTATGAAAGTGGCTTTGGTTGGGGAAGCTGAATATTATGGGGTTCTAATGCAAGAAATTTTATAGATGGCATACGATGTTATACTTGCATATGGTTATATGATTGTATGCACTAATGGCAAGGATTAATATACTAATAACTGGTTAAGGGCACGGGGGTCCTTACAATCTTGTTTCAAAACTTAATGATAGTACTTTGCAAATTCAACAGGAATTCAGGGCTAGCACTCAGAATTTGTGTACTCAAATGGAGCAAACAACATCATCGATCAAGAGGATTGGAGAGCAACAAGAGGCACCAAGAGATACCATCATTGCAGTCGCCTCAAGGAGTGACGAAGAGGTAGAAACCCCGGGAAGTTGGTACTGTCGCCACCCAAGCTAGAAGATGAGACACATGTGACACTAGAAGAAAACGAGCTTGCACATCATGCATCTCCACTAGGTATGTCTCCAACAACCCCCTATGTTGAATATGAACATGAACCCTTTGATGAGAAACAGGAACGGAGGGTCGAATACTGTGATGAAAAGGACGTGTTTGACGTTTTTTTCCAATGAGGAGAAGGAAACCCCTACAAAATGCACGGATCCAGGTATGTTCACTGTCCCATGCACGATTGGAAATAATAGGATTGATAAGGCCATGCTAGACTTAGGAGCAGCAATAAATGTTATGCCTTAGTTAATCTATACCTCTTTAGAACTAGGACCATTGAAAAAATTTGAAATTGCTACTCAATTAGCAAATAGGTCTATTGTGCACCCTAGAGGAATACTTGAGGACATTCTAGTGAAAGTTGATAAATTGGTCTTTCCTGCTGACTTCTACATACTTGACATGGAAAAATGATAATAAAAGCAGCCATATTCTGTTAGAGAGACCATTTTTGAAAACTTACAAGTGCATAATATATGTAAGTAGTGGAGTTTGATGGTGAGATAGCTAAGTTCAATACAGATGTTCCCATTCCTTCTTCTATTACTGTTACACTATTGGCATCACCAATCACTTATATCTAGAACAGTCACATCTTGTCACTGAGCATGAATTAGGGGTAACTACTGATCGACTTGTTGACAAAGGTGGTATGGAAGAAACGTTGACTGATAATTCATGCATTATTACTACTTTACCAAATCCTCCTTCTAAAAATCTAATTCTAAATTGCAGGTACCTGATATTGAGCTGAAACTTCATCCTGAACAATCTCAAGATCCATCTTTAGAAAACGAGGGGATGAGAAAAGGGTTGAGGACGTCCAAGTCGTAGAGGGTGAATAGACATCGCCTTCGGGTTGTCAGGAGAATACTGAGGTGGAAAAGGTGGAATTGGACACCAAACATGACCCACCATGAGCACGAGCACTAGAGTCAGGCCACCGAGGCGCTTCTTGGGAGGCAACCCAAGGGGGTTAGTTTTCTTTTTCGATTTTTTATTGCTTAATTAGTGTCTAATTTCTCTTTCCTTACAATTTTGGCTTACATTGGGGACAATGTAAGATTTAAGTATAGGGGAGTTAGGGATTAGTGGCTTGTTATTGCTTTCTTATTATGAAAATACAACAAAATTGAAAGATCTGAATATTTTGAGCTCATAGTTAGTGATTAACGCATGCTTAGAATCTGTGATATCCCCGAAATAATTAATTGCAATTGGGCGTTAATTATGTTTATGTGATTTTTATGGTGATAATTAATAATTGTGTTGGCATTAATTATCTTGGTGAAATGCTTAGTCACACGGTAGGAGTGACCCGGTAGAGCATTTCGGGGTGCATGTTATGCATGTTGGGTAATTGGGATTTTAATGGTTAAATGTATGGTTTGTGATTACTTGGGTGAATCATGTTTAAATTGTGATTTTGGTGCATTATGGTAAAATGCCTTTTAAAATATCATGTTGGGGTGTTTTATACACCATGGAAGTGTGGGGTGTAATTTATTTTAAACAACCCACTTATACCCCAATCCCCCTTTATACCATTCACTTTCTACTTTCCCAAATAACTCATCCAAAACCCTTCTCCTCCTTTCATTTTCGAAATTGGGCAAAGAGGTGAAAAGAAATCCTCCCAAAAGTTTGATTTCTGGAGTTTATTGGGAGATTTGGAGTCCCCAAGAGGTATGTATACCACCTTGTTGTTTTTGTTGTGTTTGGATTGGATTTGTTGTAGTTTTGTATGGTTTTGAAATGGGTTTTCATGGGTTGGTATTATTTGAGTTGAATGTTGGATTTTTGGGATGTTTAAAGTGTATTTTGAAGTTTATTATGTGTTTGATGTTGTTGGTTTGAAGGTAGAAGAGTGGGAGTGGATTGGAGATGAATTTTGGAGCAAAAATGGTGGTTTTCGGGTTACAGAGGTTGGCGATCGATCGCCCATTTCAGGCGATCGATCGCGCGCTGGCAGTACGCTTTTGGAGCGCCTGGCGATCGATCGCCACTCTTGGGCGATCGATCGGAGAGGCTGTCGATCGATCGCGCCATTTGTGGCGATCGATCGCCAAAGCAGAGAAAATTCTGGATCGGACAGTGTGATCTCGCGATCGATCGGCCCCTCGCGGCGATCGATCGCGAGATACAAAATGTGGTGTTTTTGAATATTTTGTGGAATTTTTGGATATTGGACTATTATTGACTCCTAATATTGATTTGTGTGAATGTGTAGAACCATCCCAGGTGGCCACACAGCTTAGGAGATAAAGTCCACGACACATCACATTTTGGGACTAAGGTACGTAGTGAGACGTACGGGCATCAGACGGTAAAATGTATTTATTACGCTTTGAATCGGTTATGCACTATGGTTGCACACATGGAATTGATTATGCATTGTGGTTGCATATGTGGTATTGTTTATGCATCATGGATTGCATACATGGCTTGGTCATGCATTTTGGTTGCATGTGTATATTGGATGCATTGTTGCATGTGATTGTGAGTCGGGATTTATATTCCAGTGATGGAGAATACTTGCCGCCAGTGGCGTAGCGATGTGAATACTTGCCGCTGTCATACCGTAGCGATGAGAGAATATTTACCACTAATATGAAGCGAAGAACACGACCGCTGTCATATTTATAGCGAGGGATATTAGTGCCGCTGGTATTGTCTAAGCGAGGGGTATTTCCGCTGTCATGTTAACGCGAGGGGTATTATACCCCTGATATAATAAGACTCGGGAATAGAACACGAATATATGGGAATCGGTGCATGTCATGACATACATTATTGGTAATATAATCTATTGGTTATAATGTGGTACAGGGACAACCCAAGGGAGCTTTTAAATGTGTTACATACAGGAAGTGAATCACATTTACTAATTATGCATTTAAATTGCTATCATATTATTGTGAATATGATTTTGTACATGCTCATGGTTTTGGGGGTTGATCCTGTAGGTACTTTTGGGCGGACGGACTAAGGCGAGTTGGTGCGGTGAGCTAGTGAGGAGTGCTCTTGGTAGCAGGCATATTCTTTTGTATAGTATCTACTCTAGGAGTAGTGTAAAGCTATAGGATTAATATTCATTGGTTGGGAATGTAATTAATCCATTTTGGAACTTTATTTTGGCACTGTAATCTAATAGCTCAAGGCACCAACACAACTTTTATACTCTGTTTATGCATGAAAAATTTTAATTATGCCTTTAATCCACATCTAAGGAACTAGGGTCCTTACATTAGTGGTATCAGAGCAGTGGTTAGAGAACCCGGGAATGAGTGAAGGGTAGCCTTATCATGGTTGGCTAGGTGTTTACATTGGAGCATGTTTATCCATATTGGTGTATAAATTGTTATACTAACATGCTTATTATTATTTATGTTATCTAACGGCATAACATATATATTGTTTGGAATTGCTGTTAACCTTTGTATTACAGCATGGCGGATATGAATGTGGAGAACCTCAATGAAGGGGTGGGTGATGTTGGAAGCGTGAACGCTAGCGTTGGTCAGGCGAATCCTTTACCTCCACCTGCTGTGGGCGTGGAGCCGGTGGCTCAGTTGCTTTTACCAGGGGAGCTTAGTCTGAGTCAGTTCCTAACTTTCCACCCGCCCATGTTTGAGGGGATGGAGACAGGAGAAGAAGCTGAGGAGTGGCTCGAGAGATTAGAGCAAATATTTGTGTCCGCTCCTTGTGCTAGGACAGCATGGCTGAGGTTGGCAGAGTTCCAACTGGCGAAGAAGTCTTCTATGTGGTGGAAGACGACGGTAATGGAACTGAGAGCTCAGGGTATGGTGATTGACTGGACTTTATTTCGGACTCGGCTTCTAAACCGATACTTTTCTGCGGCGGCTAGGCAAACAAAGGAGGATGAATTCACGAGCTTGAAATAGGGGAGCATGTCAGTCTCGGACTATGCCATGCATTACTCATCCTTGTTGAGGTATGTTCCCCACATTGCAACAAATGGGCATGCCAGGATGAGGCACTTTCTAAAGGGGCTGCGACCGGAACTTTTTGATTGGGTTATCTCCAACAACCCCACTTCTTTTGATGATGCTCTCACTAGAGCAGAGCTAGCAGAGATCGGAGTCAGTGCTTACCCGGACGTTGCACCCCCACAAGTCCCGCCGCCGAGGCCAGTGTCTAATAACCTGAGGCCACGAGGAGAATCATTTAAACCTCATGGGGCTTCTTCCTCATCTTCTCGGTTTGGTGGGAGACGAATGGATAACAGGAGGGGCGGTGCGCCTAGCAACAGAGGGCAGACTCAAGCGAGTAGGAGTGGTGTGGTGAAGTGTCATTTTTGTGGAGGACCACATCACATGCGAGACTGTACTGCTTGTTATAAATGTGGCAAGATGGGCCACATATCTCGGTTCTGTCAGAATAGTGATGGTCAGGTGGATCTTAGAGGAGGCAGAGGGAGGTTTTCTACCGGGACAGTACAGCAGAGGCCGCCGATGGTGCCTCGACAGATGGGAGGACAGGCGATGGGGCCACCTCAGGGACAGGTCTATGCGTTGACCAGGGAGCAGGCCGATGCAGCTCCAGAGGAAGTGATAGCGGGTACGTGCCTTTTATTTACGTATTCCGCCTTTATTTTGATAGACACAGGTGCTTCGCACTCTTTTGTGTCTGCGGACTTTGTGGAGAGACATCATATGCGCATGTCTCCGTTACCCGCGTCTCTATTGGTGTCGACACCCACCGGAAAGAGAGTTGTTGCTGATCAGTTTCTGATGGACTGCCTCATTTATTTTGAGGGCAATGAGATAAAGGCAGATTTGATTGTTTTGGGTATGTCAGATTTTGACTGCATTGTGGGCATCGACATTCTGAACAGATATCAGGCAGTGGTGGATTGTCGACAGAGGACAGTACGGTTTAGATCTCATTTGGGAGTTAAGTGGATTTTCTATGGCAACGGTTCTCGTGCGAAGATTCCGTTGATTTCGGCAATTAAAATGTCCCAATTGTTGGAGCGTGGACACACGGGATATCTCATCTATGCCGTGGATATGTTGGGAAAGAGCAAAGAGTTAAGAGTTGAGGATATACCAGTGGTAGCGGAATTTGCTGATGTGTTCCCGGAGGAGATTCCAGGATTCCCACCGGCTAGGGAAGTCGAGTTTGAGATTGAGTTATTACCGGGGACATCCACTATTTCTCGTGCCCCTTACTGGATGGCACCGGCAGAGTTGAGAGAACTGAAGGAGCAGTTGCAGGAGCTCCTTGATAAAGGATATATACGCCCTAGCGTATCGCCTTGGGGCGCACCAGTTCTTTTTGTGAAGAAGAAAGATGGCTCGATGCGTTTGTGCATCGATTACCGTCAACTGAATAAAGCCACAGTGAAGAACAAGTATCCTCTCCCAAGGATTGATGATCTGTTTGACCAGTTGCAAGGTACCAGACTTTATAACAAGATTGATTTGAGATCCGGGTATCACCAGATTCGAGTCATGGAGGAGGATGTGCAGAAGACAGCATTTCGGACTCGGTATGGACACTACGAGTTCTTAGTGATGCCGTTCGGTGTGACGAACGCCCCAGCTGTCTTTATGAGCTTGATGAATCGGGTGTTCAAACCCTATCTGGATCAGTTCGTCATTGTGTTTATTGACGATATACTCATGATATACTCATCTACTCCCGGAGCGAGGAAGAGCATGTGAAACACTTGAGGACGGTGCTCCAGATCCTCAGAGATCACCAATTATATGCCAATCTCAGCAAGTGTGAGTTTTGGTTGAGCAGTGTAGTGTTTCTGGGGCATGTCATATCTAGCAGTGGGATTTCAGTGGACCCCAGGAAGATTGAGGCTGTGATGGAGTGGGCTGCACCCACTTCTGTGCCCGAGATACGATGTTTTCTTGGCTTGGCCGGTTATTACCGACGCTTCATCGAGGGATTTTCTAAGATTGCCAAGCCACTGACGCAGTTGACCCAAAAGGGAGTACCCTTCTTTTGGTCAGAGGCTTGTGAGGAGAGCTTCCAAGAGTTGAAGCACCGATTGACGTCGGCGCCTGTATTGGTGATTCCTTCAGAGAACAAGAGGTTTGTCCTTTATACTGACGCATCATTGCAGGGCTTGGGTTGTGTTCTGATGCAGGATAAGCATGTGGTAGCTTATGCATCGAGACAATTGAAGCCGCATGAGGCTAGATACCCGGTTCATGATTTGGAGTTGGCGGCTATTATCTTTGCCCTGAAGATTTGGAGGCACTACCTGTATGGTACATCTTTTACCATATATACGGATCACAAGAGCCTGAAATTCTTGTTCACTCAGGCGGAATTGAATATGCGTCAGAGGAGATGGATGGATCTGCTTAAAGACTATGATTGCGAGATAGAGTACCATCCCGGGAAAGCCAATTTGACAGCAGACGCCTTGAGTCGGAAGGTGAAGAACACTTGTGATATCCCCGAAATGATTAATTGCAATTTGGACATTAATTGTGTTTATATGATTAATTATGATGGTAATTAATTGATTATGTGCTGGATTTAATTAATGTGTTGAAATGCTTAGTCACATGATAGAGTGACCTGGGAGAGCATTTCAGGGTGCATGTTGGGCTTGTTGGGAAAATTGTTATTAGCATGATTTATTTGCCATGGCTAGCAATTAATTGGAAAGCATGAGTTAATTGATATTTTGGTGCATTTTGGATTAATGCTTTTAAAATATCATGTTGGGGTGTTTTATACACCATGGATTGTGGAATGCATTTTAATTAAAACTTAAACCCTTTATACCCCAACCCCACACCTCACCTTCACTTTACCTTTACCAAATCACTTCCCACAAACCCTTTCCCCATTTTCGTTCTTGAGCTTAGGGTGGAAAGGAATCCTTCCAAGAATCTTGATTTGTGGAGTTTATTGGGAGATTTGAGGTCCCAAGAGGTATGGATATCTCATTGTTGATTTTGTAAGGTTTTATTTAAGTTTGGTATGGTTTTGAAGAGTTTTAAAATGGGTTTGTGTTGGGTTGTTGTGGTTTTGGTTGAGGGTTGGATTTATGTTTGTTTTGAGGTGTATTTTGAAGGTTTGTGTTGTTATTTATGTTGTTGGTTTGATGGTTTAAGTGTTGGTATGGATTGGAAGGAGTTTTGGTGCAAAAATGGTGAAAAATCGCGAGTCTGTGCGAGGCGATCAACCGCCTGAAAAGAGGCGACCGATCGCCTAAGGACAGTAGGCAAATCGCAGGGCAGTCGATCGAACGCCTGAAATGGGGCGACCGATCGCCGAGAGGCAGTAGCCAATCCAAGGGTTAGGCGATCGATCGCCATGTTTGACGCGATCGATCGCCGCGAAGAAAAATTTGAGGCGATCGATCGCCTCAGCGAAGCGATCGATCGCCAACTGTAGAATTTTGAGAAATGATTTCTTTTGACGAATTTTTGGTATTCGACTATTATTTGGCTTCTAATATGGGGTTGTGTGATTGTGTAGAACCATCCTAGGTAGCAACGCAACCAAGGAACTGAAGCCATATCAATTCCACTTTTGGAAAGGTACGTAGAGGACGTACGGGCACCCAACGGTACATGTATCTAGTATACTCATTGTTTATGCATTGTGGATGCTAGTATATATGTGATTATGCATTGTGGATCCAAATACATGTTGAATTATGCATGATGATTGTATATGCATATGATGATTATTGGTGCACATCCTATGAGTCGTGGTCATCCCTTGATGATTTATTGCTTGCCGCTATTTGGTTTGTTTCCGCTAAATGTGAAGCGAGGTGTGGGACCGCCGCATGTCACATTTGAGCATGGTTATCATATAGGGCGAGGACAGAATATTTGCCGCTCAATGTGAGGCGAGGGGTGGGAGTACCGCATGTCCATTGAAGCAAGGTTATTCTATGCCGCCTATATGTAAATAAGCGAGGGGCATTAAAATACATTGTGATGGACAGACTAGGGACTGATGTTTGGTATTTGGTATCGATGAGCTGGAATTATGTCATGACAGGTGTAGACCATTAAAGAATCTATTGATTATACTCATGAGTTATGGTACAGGGACAACCAAATTGGAAGCGTTTTGAAATGCATGGGAAAACAGGAAGTGTTTTATTGTGATTTAAGCATTTACGCTTTATGTTCATATTGTGTTGAATATGAATGATATTATTGCTCATGTTTGGGGATTGTCATTGTAGGTACACTTTTGGCATGATAAGAAGGGCTAAGCGGGTTGAGGTGGTGAGCTTGTGAAGAATTCTTTTGAGAAAGGAAGGACAGGATTAATTTTGTATAGTATCTACTCTAGGAGTAGTGTAAAGCTATAATTGATAACATTCATTCGATTTGGGAATGTAACTAATCCATTGATAGTCCACATTTTGGCATGTAATTCTTAAGGCTCATAGACTCAACAAGATTATTTTACTCTGATCATTTATATTAGCTCTAATTATGCCTTGAATCCGCACTTAAGGAACTAGGGTCCTTACATTAGTGGTATCAGAGCAGTGGTTAGAGAACCCGGGAACGAGTGAAGGGTAGCTTAGCATGATTGGCTTGGTGCTTACATTTGAAGCATGTTTATGCATGTGGTGCATATTGATGTATATTCTGTTATACTACCATGCTTAATATCATTCCTGTTATCTAACGGCATAACAGGTATATTTGTTTTGGAATTGTTGTTAACCTTTGTGTTACAGCATGACTGCTATGAATGCGGGGAACCTTAACGAAGAGGTTGGCGATGTTTGGAGCGTGAACGCTAGCATTGGACAGGCAAACCCTCTACCTCCACCAGCAGTAGGCATGGAGCCAGTGGCTCAGTTATTGCTACCCGGTGAGATTAGCTTGACTCAGTTTCTGTCTTACCACCCGCCCCGGTTTGAGGGAACAGAATCAGGAGAGGAAGCTGAGGAGTGGCTGGAAAGACTTGAGCAGATATTTGTATCGGCTCCTTGTGCTGTTACAGCTTGGCTGAGGCTGGCGGAGTTCCAGTTAGCAAAGAAACCTTTGATGTGGTGGAGAAGCACGGTAATGGAACTGAGAGCACTGGGTGCTGTGATTGATTGGACACTCTTCAGAACCCGGTTTCTGAACCGATACTTCTCCGCAGCGGCGAGACAGACGAAGGAGGATGAGTTTACAAGTTTGAAACAGGGGAACATGACAGTGTCAGACTATGCCATGCGGTACTCTTCGTTGCTGAGGTATGTTCCCCACATTGCCACCAATGGGCACGCAAAGATGAGGAATTTTATGAAGGGAGCTCTTTGACCGGGTTATCACCAATAACCCAACTTCTTTTGATGATGCTCTCACAAGAGCGGAGCTTGCCGAGATTGGAGTAGGAGCTTATCCTAGTGCTATGCCACCACAAGTACCACAACAGAGGCAAGCTAATGACAGCTTGAGGCCCCGAGGAGAGCCATTTAAACCTCGTGGTGCCTCTTCATCTTCACGGTTCGGTGGGAAGAAATTCTTTGGTCAAAAGCAGGAGAACAAGAAGAGCAATTGGTCCGCCAACCGAGGGCCTACGCAAGGGAATAGATCGGGGGAGCCAAGGTGCGACAATTGTGGAGGGCCACATTCTTCGAATAAGTGCCCTGCCTGTTATAGTTGTGGCAAGATGCGCCACATCTCTCGGCATTGCCCCACCCGGGGAGGACAGTCAGAGTTTCAGGGCAACAGGCCGAGATTTGATGACAGGACAGTACACCAGAGGCAACAGTTTGTGCCTCGACCATCGGGAGGTCAGACAATGGGACCGTCCCAGGGACAGGTGTATGCGCTGACCAGAGAGCAGGCTCAGGCAGCCCCAGAGGAGGTGATCGCCGGTACGTGTCATTTATTTACGTACCCTGCTTTTATTTTGATAGGTACAGGTGCCTCCCACTCTTTTGTATCTATTGGCTTTGTGGAAAGACACCATATGCGCACGTCTTCTCTACCCATGCCTCTCCTTGTCTCGACACCCACTGGAAGAAATGTCATTGCTGATCAGTTTATGGCAGATTGCCTCATTTATTTTGAGGGCAACGAGTTGAAGGCAGACTTGATCGTGTTGGGCATGTCAGACTTCGACTGCATTGTGGGTATTGATATTCTGAACAGATATCAGGCAGTGGTAGATTGCCGGCAGAAAACAGTGAGGTTCAGATCTGATTTGGGAGTTCAGTGGACTTTTTATGGCAACGGTTCTCGTGCGAAGATTCCGTTGATTTCAGCGATCAAGATGACTCAGCTGTTGGAACGTGGCCACACGGGCTATCTCATCTATGCCATGGACACGTCTGGTAAGAATAAGGAATTGAGAGTTGAGGATGTACCAGTGGTAGCAGAGTTCGCTGATGTATTCCCAGAAGAGATCCCACGATTCCCACCGGCTAGAGAAGTTGAGTTTGGGATCGAGTTGTTACCCAGGACATCCGCTATCTCTCGTGCACCTTACAGGATGGCACCGGCGGAGTTGAGAGAATTGAAGGAGCAATTGCAGGACCTCCTTGACAAGGGATATATACGCCCGAGCGTATCGCCATGGGGCGCACCAGTTCTCTTTGTGAAGAAGAAGGACGGTTCGATGCGGTTGTGCATCGACTACCGGCAACTGAATAAAGCCACAGTAAAGAACAAATATCCTCTCCCAAGGATTGATGATTTGTTTGATCAGTTGCAAGGTACCAGACTTTATAGCAAGATTGATTTGAGGTCCGGGTACCATCAGATTCGAGTCAGAGAGGAAGATGTACAGAAGACAGCGTTCCGGACTCGATATGGACATTATGAATTCCTAGTGATGCCGTTCGGCGTGACGAATGCTCCAGCGGTCTTTATGAGTCTGATGAACAGAGTGTTTCGGCCGTATCTTGATCAGTTCGTCATCGTGTTCATGGACGACATTCTCATCTATTCCCGGAGCGAGGATGTGATGACCTGGGATTGGAGATGTTAATCCCGGAGTGTTAATAACCCCTAAAGTTGTTTTACCTGGCAATTGGAGTTTAATCGAGGTGTTGGGCCTTCCGGACTCGTTTATTTGGGTAATTGGGATCGTTGGATCCCGAGGATGAGATCGTATTCACATTACGGTGTAAAACCTAAGAGTTGGGTTTTTAATGTGTCTCGGTATCTCGGGTGCTTGTGTGAGCACCGGTAGGGGGTTTTGGGGTTAGAGAGAGAGTTTTTGAAAACAGATGATTTTTAATGAATCACGATGTATTTGTGGGGCTATTAGTATTTCGGGGTATTTTGCTATAAATACAAGTTGAACCCGAGATTTTTATTAAAAATCCCATTTTAGCCCCAACCCGCCTCCCTCTCTCTCTCCCGCCGATTCCCGACTTCCCCCCCAGCCCCGCGCACGAAAACGCCTCGCTCGCCGCCGTTCGGCGCGTGCGACCTATCACCGGCTTCGTCTCGTCGAGGCGCAGCTATCCCCTCCGTCAATTCGAAGTTTCGTCGCGTTTTGAAGTCGGATTTTGCAGATGAACGTCGATCCCCAAAAGCTAGGGTTCATCGATTTCGAACGTTTTGCTTCCGGTTTTCGATTGGGTAACCTCCCTTACCCCTTTTTCGTCATTTTCGTGTATTTCACTGCCATTATTGTGTTCGAATTTGAAGAATTATAAGGGTTCGAATTTAAGGGCTTGTTTGGGTACGAATTTAAGGGGTTTGAGTTCGAAAATTGGGGGTTTTTGGCAAGGGGTGTTGATTCTTGCTTGGATAGCTTAATTCACATTTTAGATGAATTATGGTATTTAATTGGGTTCGAAATTGTGAGATTAGGGTTCGATTTTTGTAGGGTATTCTTGAACAAATTTCGACATTGTCTCATTTATTTCCCTCCCTGCATGTACCCTGCCCCGGGTCTTTTAAATGATTTATTGTCGTGTGTTGACAATATTTTGAGGGTTATGGATGTCCTTGAGCATGTGTTACATGTTCGTAAATAATTGTGAATTATTTATCATGTTAGCACATCGTTCCTCGGGGCATGGAACTCGAGCAAGGTTTGGCTCGGACTTCGAGGATTTAAGGTACGTTTAGCGTACGAGCATAGCTTAAATGATGTTTTATAAGTACGATGCATGATTTAAAATACATGAAATGTTTTACTATGATGGCACCGGGACTTGGTTACGTTATTTTGATTCACATGGTGAAATGCTTGGTGCCGCTATGAAGCGAGCAAATGATGGGTGTGGTCGCTACGGAGCGAACACCAGTAGTATGACGCTACTTTGAAGTAAGAAATGAAAATGTGGTATTGATTAGATATCTAGGATATCTGTATTTTATTCCCCATTGGTAATGAATAGGAACAGAGACGTAGTTAATCAGAGAAGTGATTAACTAGTATCGGAAGTTAAGGAAATCTCAATATGATATCTAGAATTATGATAATTGCTAGATAAAGAAAGATGTTATGAAATGTTGTTAATTCGAAACTGGTTAGGGTTAACCAATATGATGATTAACTGTATATTCAGGATTTGATGATTTATCTGTTTTGAGAACAGGGTTATTACAGGGGTACGCTAGGATGAGGATGATACCATCCAGGAAGTGTCACATATGTTCCACAATATTTACATTTTCGTAAATTATGTATTATGTCATTATGATTATGAAATTGTGGAATTGGTATGCTCACCCCGTTGGGGGCTGTCTCTGTTGGGGGCAGGTGAACAGGTACATCGATGGCTTTGGAGATGAGCTCGAGCTGTACTCTCAGGATCGTGGTACCAGGGCTTGATGGAGCACGGTATCGTATAGAGTACCTATATATATATATACCCATGATGGTTATACACATATTTATGATGCTCGCATGTGAGCACGATTATACTTGTTTATGGGTTGTATATAAAGGCATGAGTCTTTCTCTCTTTCATTCTATGTTGCATGCAATTAGAGGTAGAATTGCTAAAGGTTATGAGAGTCATTGGTGTATTGTGGGTGTTGAAACCCACTTTTGTTGCCATATGCGTGGTGTCTTCCCTGGCTGGGAATTTACTTGATATTGCTGCATTCGAATGAGTATTATGTTTTCCCTGGCCGGGAATTATATTATGTGTTGTACTTTTATTTCGGGATAGCTCTATTTAATGGGAGACTCTGCCCAAATTTTTATAAAAGTCCACAATGCAAAAAGTGATGTAATGGGCGAACTCTATGAGTCTCTTGTTATTAGGATGATGAACCTATAACATTGTATGTTAAAGAAAACTTTGTAATTGCCATTCAATGGTAAAGTATCATCTGAGTTTCCCGAATGATTTTATGGAAAGCATGTGCCACACATAATGATTAATACACTAATCAAGGGTTAAGTATATGGGGTCCTTACCCTAGTGGTATCAGAGCAGTGGTTGCTCATTGGGGCTGTTGAGGGCCTAGGAAGTTATTGATAGCACATATTTATGCATGATGGCATTAATGTTATACGACATGACTAATTGTTTATGTGCTTTTATGATATGAAAAGTGGTATTGCTAACCATTGTGGTTGCAGGAATCGTGTGGGACACGATAGGATGACATTAATAGTGATGTCTAACACTCTATGTGCTACGTGCCAAGGAATCTGATTTTGGAAGAAAATCAGGGAAAAGAAAGATATGACGTATTGTCTGAGGACAGACTGGGTAGACAACCGACAGTGGAATACTTCGGTATGGTCTCAATTATTATTGAATATACTAATGCGTTTGTTCATGTAATGTTCGAGCAAGGAAGGTACGTAAGAGACGTACAAGCATCGGACGGTAAACCATACCCTTACATATTATGATGATGATGTTTATGATAAGTAAAGATGATATGATGTTTATGATGATGATTATGATAAGTAAGTTATGATGATGATGTTTATGATGAGTAAAGATGATATGATGTTTATGATGATGATTATGATAAGTAAGTTAAGATGATGATGTTTATGATAAGTAAAGATGATATGATGTTTATGATGATGATTATGATAAGTAAGTTAAGATGATGATGTTTATGATAAGTAAAGATGATATGATGTTTATGATGATGATTATGATAAGTAAGTTAAGATGATGATGTTTATGATAAGTAAAGATGATATGATGTTTATGATGATGATTATGATAAGTAAGTTATGATGATGATGTTTATGATGAGTAAAGATGATATGATGTTTATGACGATGATTATGATAAGTAAGTTAAGATGATGATGTTTATGATAAGTAAAGATGATATGATGTTTATGATGATGATTATGATAAGTAAGTTATGATGATGATGTTTATGATAAGTAAAGATGATATGATGTTTATGATGATGATTATGATAAGTAAGTTATGATGATGATGTTTATGATGAGTAAGATGATATGATGTTCACGATGATGTTTACGATGATGATGATTATGACGATGTTTATGATGACGTATATGAGATTGGGTGAGATGCCCATGTGGTAAGATGCCACACAATGTTTATGATATGGTAAGACGCCATATGATTGGGTGAGATGCCCATGTGGTAAGATGCCACACAATGTTTATGATATGGTAAGACGCCATATGATTGGGTGAGATACCCATGTGGTAAGATGCCACACAATGTTTATGATATGATAAGACGCCCTATGATTGGGTAAGATGCCCATGTGGTAAGATGCCACACGATGATTATGTTATGGTAAGATGCCATATGACGGGGTAAGATGCCCATATGGTAAGAGGCCATACGATGTTATTATGTGGTAAGACGCCACGGGGTAAGATGCCCATATGGTAAGAGGCCATACAATGTTATTATGTGGTAAGACGCCACGGGGTAAGATGCCCATATGGTAAGAGGTCATACAATGTTATTATGTGGTAAAACGTCACGGGGTAAGATGCCCATATGGTAAGAGGCCATACAATGTTATTATGTGGTAAGACGCCACGGGGTAAGATGCCCATATGGTAAGAGGCCATACAATGTTATTATGCGGTAAGACGCCACGGGGTAAGATGCCCATATGGTAAGAGGCCATACGATGTTATTATGTGATAAGATGCCACAGGGTAAGATGCCCATGTGCATGAATATGAACCAGGGAAAATGAAAAGAAGTTAATGAATAACCAGCAAGCTTACTCAACTATGATTTCGTACATTTACTGTTATAGCTATAAGATGATGATGCTTATATGATGATGATGTATAAGATGATGATGCTTATATGATGATGATGTATAAGATGATGATGCTTATATGATGATGATGTATAAGATGATGATGTATAAGATGATGATGCTATAAGATGATGATGTATAAGATGATGATGCTATGAGATGATGATGCTTATAAGATGATGATGTATAAGATGATGATGCTATAAGATGATGATGTATAAGATGATGATGCTATGAGATGATGATGCTTATATGATGATGATGTATAAGATGATGATGCTATAAGATGATGATGTATAAGATGATGATGCTATAAGATGATGATGTATAGGATGATGATGCTATGAGATGATGATGCTCATAAGATGATGATGTATAAGATGATGATGCTATAAGATGATGATGTATAAGATGATGATGTATAAGATGATGATGCTATGAGATGATGATGCTTATATGATGATGATGTATAAGATGATGATGCTATAAGATGATGATGTATAAGATGATGATGCTATAAGATGATGATGTATAGGATGATGATGCTATGAGATGATGATGCTCATAAGATGATGATGTATAAGATGATGATGCTATAAGATGATGATGCTATAAGATGATGATGTATAAGATGATGATGCTATAAGATGATGATGCTTATATGATGATGATGTATAAGATGATGATGCTATAAGATGACGATGCTTATGTGATGATGATGTTATAAGATGATGATATTTATGAAATGATGATGCTCATATGATGAAGATGTTATAAGATGGTGATAATTATAAGATGATGATTTTAATCATTCATGTCAAGAATTAATGACTATATGCATGGCTATGAAACAGGGACATTGGAGTGTCCAGGGTGTATAGGCATTAGAGGAATGTTGGGTAAAGACCCACTACTCTATTGATTTTCTTCCCACAGTATGGTGGCCGTGCGGGAACGTCCATCTTATTGGTAGGTTTGAGGTGAACCTAGAGAGGCAGCGACTAGTTTGTCTGCCGTGTGTGTGCAGCACCAAGAGGGGCTTGTTAGAGCCGTTATACTGCTCGTAGGAACCAAGTGTGGCAAATCGTAAGGTGATACGATGTGGATTGTGGTGGACTCTAGTAGTCACCATGTCATCGAGGTTGAGGTTGAGGTTGTGCATGCCTCACTGAAACGTGTATACGTTATGTTTAATCTTGGTGAGACTTGTTTGTGACAGCTCATGATGTTGGAGTACCAACAAGAGAGTCATCAGGTCGTCGTTGATTCGATCTGGGAATCCATGTATTTGGGATGCAATGGGTTTATTGCATGTCCTTTCAAGTTTGAAACTCTGAGGAGTCTCGATTGTTTGTTTATGACCAGGATGTGGTTCTTGGGATATCCAGAGGTGGACATCTTATGAGATAACTTTTGTGTGAATCTGTGGCCGTGAGTTGCCCAATTTGAGTTGCAATGATGCGACTGCTCATTCGATAGAGGAGGTTTGAAAGTGGAAACCAGGTTTGGTGTGTGTACACCGTGGAATACTAGTGTTTCCCTCGTAACGATGTACGTTAGACATCGTGAGTCATGATAGAGATGCCTTTGAAAGATATCTACGATGGAATCGGGAGCAATTCGAATCCTTGCAGTTTCAGTTGACTAACTGCTTTTGGATTGTTAGCGTTGAGTTGTGCTGACGCTCTTTGACGTTATGATGGATTTGGAAGTCTATTCCACTCCAGAGTTGACACGAGGTCAACGTTCTCTCGGTTGAGGTGTCATTCATGATGCGTTCTTACTAGTGGTATCAGAACGAAGGATGACTGTCCGATCTACGGTCGTAAGTATTGGTTGTTTTGCAGTCAGGAGGGACTGACTTTTGGGATGAACCGCATCGAGGTACGTTTCGCCTCTTGGGTGATATATTGGTTTTGGGTAAGTCGCCCTGTTTCAGAGTTTGATGAGAGGTAAGTATCCTCGCGTTTATTAATACGATTCTGTTATGATCAAGAATCGAGGTTATGGCTCCATGTTGTTGTGTAGCCCGGGTGTTACGTGATACACCGGTGCTAATTTCGAGGATGAAATTCTTTTAGTGGGGGATATTGTGATGACCTGGGATTGGAGATGTTAATCCCGGAGTGTTAATAACCCCTAAAGTTGTTTTACGTGGCAATTGGAGTTTAATCGAGGTGTTGGGCCTTCCGGACTCGTTTATTTGGGTAGTTGGGATCGTTGGATCCCGAGGATGAGATCGTATTCACATTACGGTGTAAAACCTAAGAGTTGGGTTTTTAATGTGTCTCGGTATCTCGGGTGCTTGTGTGAGCACTGGTAGGGGGTTTTGGGGTTAGAGATAGAGTTTTTGAAAACAGATGATTTTTAATGAATCACGATGTATTTGTGGGGCTATTAGTATTTCGGGGTATTTTGCTATAATTACAAGTTGAACCCGAGATTTTTATTAAAAATCCCATTTTAGCCCCAACCCGCCTCCCTCTCTCTCCCGCCGATTCCCGACTTCCCCCCCAGCCCCGCGCATGAAAACGCCTCGCTCGCCGCCGTTCGGCGCGTGCGACCTATCACCGGCTTCGTCTCGTCGAGGCGCAGCTATCCCCTCCGTCAATTCGAAGTTTCGTCGCGTTTTGAAGTCGGATTTTGCAGATGAGCGTCGATCCCCAAAAGCTAGGGTTCATCGATTTCGAACGTTTTGCTTCCGATTTTCGATTGGGTAACCTCCCTTACCCCTTTTTCGTCATTTTCGTGTATTTCCCTGCCATTATTGTGTTCGAATTTGAAGAATTATAAGGGTTCGAATTTAAGGGCTTGTTTGGGTACGAATTTAAGGGGTTTGAGTTCGAAAATTGGGGGTTTTTGGCAAGGGGTGTTGATTCTTGCTTGGATAGCTTAATTCACATTTTAGATGAATTATGGTATTTAATTGGGTTCGAAATTGTGAGATTAGGGTTCGATTTTTGTAGGGTATTCTTGAACAAATTTCGACATTGTCTCATTTATTTCCCTCCCTGCATGTACCCTGCCCCGGGTCTTTTAAATGATTTATTGTCGTGTGTTGACAATATTTTGAGGGTTATGGATGTCCTTGAGCATGTGTTACATGTTCGTAAATAATTGTGAATTATTTATCATGTTAGCACATCGTTCCTCGGGGCATGGAACTCGAGCAAGGTTTGGCTCGGACTTCGAGGATTTAAGGTACGTTTAGCGTACGAGCATAGCTTAAATGATGTTTTATAAGTACGATGCATGATTTAAAATACATGAAATGTTTTACTATGATGGCACCGGGACTTGGTTACGTTATTTTGATTCACATGGTGAAATGCTTGGTGCCGCTATGAAGCGAGCAAATGATGGGTGTGGTCGCTACGGAGCGAACACCAGTAGTATGACGCTACTTTGAAGTAAGAAATGAAAATGTGGTATTGATTAGATATCTAGGATATCTGTATTTTATTCCCTATTGGTAATGAATAGGAACAGCGACGTAGTTAATCAGAGAAGTGATTAACTAGTATCGGAAGTTAAGGAAATCTCAATATGATATCTAGAATTATGATAATTGCTAGATAAAGAAAGATGTTATGAAATGTTGTTAATTCGAAACTGGTTAGGGTTAACCAATATGATGATTAACTGCATATTCAGGATTTGATGATTTATCTGTTTTGAGAACAGGGTTATTACAGGGGTACGCTAGGATGAGGATGATACCATCCAGGAAGTGTCACATATGTTCCACAATATTTACATTTTCGTAAATTATGTATTATGTCATTATGATTATGAAATTGTGGAATTGGTATGCTCACCCCGTTGGGGGCTGTCTCTGTTGGGGGCAGGTGAACAGGTACATCGATGGCTTTGGAGATGAGCTCGAGCTGTTGATTGGATGTACTCTCAGGATCGTGGTACCAGGGCTTGATGGAGCACGGTATCGTATAGAGTACCTATATACCCATGATGGTTATACACATATTTATGATGCTCGCATGTGAGCACGATTATACTTGTTTATGGGTTGTATATAAAGGCATGAGCCTTTCTCTCTTTCATTCTATGTTGCATGCAATTAGAGGTAGAATTGCTAAAGGTTATGAGAGTCATTGGTGTATTGTGGGTGTTGAAACCCACTTTTGTTGCCATATGTGTGGTGTCTTCCCTGGCTGGGAATTTACTTGATATTGCTGCATTCTGATGAGTATTATGTTTTCCCTGGCCGGGAATTATATTATGTGTTGTACTTTTATTTTGGGATAGCTCTATTTATGGGGAGACTCTGCCCAAAGTTTTATAAATGTCCACAATGCAAAAAGTGATGTAATGGGCGAACTCTATGAGTCTCTTGTTATTAGGATGATGAACCTATAACATTGTATGTTAAAGAAAACTTTGTAATTGCCATTCAATGGTAAAGTATCATCTGAGTTTCCCGAATGATTTTATGGAAAGCATGTGCCACACATAATGATTAATATACTAATCAAGGGTTAAGTATATGGGGTCCTTACAGAGGAAGAGCACGTGAAACACTTGAGGACAGTGCTCCAGATTCTCAGAGATCACCAGTTGTATGCCAAGCTCAGTAAGTGCGAGTTTTGGTTGAGCAGTGTAGTATTTCTGGGGCATGTCATATCAAGCAGCGGAATATCTGTGGACCCCAAGAAGATTGAAGCTGTGATGGAGTGGGCTGCACCCACTTCTGTACCTGAGATACGGAGCTTCCTTGGTTTGGCCGGTTATTATCGACGCTTCGTCGAGGGCTTTTCGAAGATTGCCAAGCCGTTGACACAGTTGACCCAGAAGGGAGTACCATTCTTTTGGTCAGAAGCTTGTGAGGAGAGCTTCCAGGAGTTGAAGCACCGTTTGACCACGGCGCCAGTATTAGTGATCCCTACGGAAAACTCCAGATTTGTTTTGTATACCGATGCATCACTCCAGGGCCTTGGGTGTGTATTGATGCAAGATAAGCATGTGGTAGCTTATGCATCAAGGCAGTTGAAGCCGCATGAGACCAGATACCCAGTCCATGACTTGGAATTGGCGGCTATCATCTTCGCCCTGAAGATTTGGAGGCATTATTTGTATGGTACGTCGTTTACCATTTACACGGATCACAAGAGCCTCAAGTTTTTATTCACTCAGGCGGAGCTGAACATGAGGCAGAGAAGGTGGATGGACTTACTCAAGGACTATGATTGTGAGATTGAGTACCATCCCGGGAAAGCTAATTTGACAGCAGACGCCTTGAGCCGGAAAGTGAGGAGTTCTGCTGAGGACGTCATCCATTTGTCGGCTATGATGACCTCCTATTGCCATCTAGGCTATGATTTCGACATAGATGCATCACCTGTGTATGTATCGACCTTGTTAGCTGAGCCAGATATCTATGAGAACATCAGGAGGGCTCATAGGTCAGATGATGAGGTTCAGAGGTGGTTATCTTTAGTACATCTTGGTCAGCCAACGAAATTCAGTGTGGCCGATGACGGATCTTTGAGGTTGGGTAACTGTTGGGTGGTTCCGAGTACGCCGGAGTTGCGTAAAGGGATCTTGGAGCGAGCTCATAGTAGCAGACTTAGCATCCACCCAGGCGGAAAGAAGATGTCTAAAGATCTGCGTGGTCAGTTTTGGTGGAAAAGGATGAAGAGTGATGTCGTCACTTTTGTTAAGAGGTGTTTGATATGCCAGCAGGTTAAGGCAGAGAGACAGAGACCTGGCGGCGAGTTGAGAAGCTTAGAGATACCGAAGTGGAAGTGGGAACACATTTCCATGGACTTCGTGACTCACCTGCCGAGGAGTACTTCAGGCTTTGATGCTATTTGGGTGATTGTGGATCGATTGACTAAGGTAGCTCATTTTATTCCCTATAGCATGACTTTCACCTTTTTGAGGATGGCTCAACTGTATATCCGAGATGTGGTGAGATTGCATGGGATCCCCATTTCCATAGTGTCGGATCGAGATCCACGATTTACATCTCATTTTTGGGAGGGCCTTCAGTCAGCCTTGGGAACTGAAGTTAGATTGAGCACTGCATATCATCCTCAGACGGATGGCCAGACCGAGCGTACTATTCAGACGCTCGAGGACATGTTGAGAGCTTGTGTTTTGGAGTTCGATGTTTCTTGGCAAGATTCGGTACCCTTGGTAGAGTTCTCTTATAATAACAGCTACCAGGCGAGTATTCAGATGGCTCCTTTTGAAGCTCTTTATGGCAGACGGTGTAGATCACCCTTGTGTTGGGATGATTTGGACCGCAAATCGGTCGGAGGACCGGAGTTGGTTCGGGAAATGGAAGAGAAGATAAAGATGATAAGGCAGAAAATGAAAGCAGCCCAGGACAGACAGGCAGCTTATGCGAATAAACGACGGAGACCGTTGGAATTTCAGTTGGGAGATAAGGTCTTTTTGAAGATCTCGCCTTTCAGAGGCGTTGTGCGATTTGGGATGCGCGGGAAACTGTCTACGAGGTATGTTGGACCGTACGAGATTTTGCAGCGCATTGGCACCTTAGCTTACCGACTAGCTCTGCCGCCTTCTTCATCTGGAATACATGATGTGTTTCATGTATCGATGCTGCGGAAGTATGAGCCGGATCCATCTCATGTGTTGCAGCCTTCTGAAGTTCAGTTAGAATCCGATGTGTCTTATGTGGAACGGCCTGTTAGAATTCTGGATCGAGCAGACCGTAGACTTCGGAACAAAGTGATACCTATGATCAAGGTTCAGTGGGATCGCAGGGGTGTCGAGGAGGCTACGTGGGAGACGGAGCGGCATATGGTGCAGCACTACCCGGAACTATTCTCTGGTATGTGATTATGTTTAGTTTCACTTTGGGGTAAGTGCATGTGATTTCGAGGACGAAATCTTATAAGTAGGGGAGTATTGTGATATCCCCGAAATGATTAATTGCAATTTGGACATTAATTGTGTTTATATGATTAATTATGATGGTAATTAATTGATTATGTGCTGGATTTAATTAATGTGTTGAAATGCTTAGTCACATGATAGAGTGACCTGGGAGAGCATTTCAGGGTGCATGTTGGGCTTGTTGGGAAAATTGTTATTAGCATGATTTATTTGCCATGGCTAGCAATTAATTGGAAAGCATGAGTTAATTGATATTTTGGTGCATTTTGGATTAATGCTTTTAAAATATCATGTTGGGGTGTTTTATACACCATGGATTGTGGAATGCATTTTAATTAAAACTTAAACCCTTTATACCCCAACCCCACACCTCACCTTCACTTTACCTTTACCAAATCACTTCCCACATACCCTTTCCCCTTTTCGTTCTTGAGCTTAGGGTGGAAAGGAATCCTTCCAAGAATCTTGATTTGTGGAGTTTATTGGGAGATTTGAGGTCCCCAAGAGGTATGGATACCTCATTGTTGATTTTGTAAGGTTTTATTTAAGTTTGGTATGGTTTTGAAGAGTTTTAAAATGGATTTGTGTTGGGTTGTTGTGGTTTTGGTTGAGGGTTGGATTTATGTTTGTTTTGAGGTGTATTTTGAAGGTTTATGTTGTTATTTATGTTGTTGGTTTGATGGTTTAAGTGTTGGTATGGATTGGAAGGAGTTTTGGTGCAAAAATGGTGAAAAATCGCGAGTCTGTGCGAGGCGGTCGACCGCCTGAAAAGAGGCGACCAATCGCCTAAGGACAGTAGGCAAATCGCAGGGCAGGCGATCGATCGCCTGAAATGGGGCGACCGATCGCCGAGAGGCAGTAGCCAATCCAAGGGTTAGGCGATCGATCGCCATGTTTGACGCGATCGATCGCCGCGAAGAAAAATTTGAGGGATCGATCGCCTCAGCGAAGTGATCGATCGCCTCAGCGAAGCGATCGATTGCCAACTGTAGAATTTTGAGAAATGATTTCTTTTGTCGAATTTTTGATATTCGACTATTATTTGGCTTCTAATATGGGGTTGTGTGATTGTGTAGAACCATCCCAGGTAGCAACGCAACCAAGGAACTTAAGCCATATCAATTCCACTTTTGGAAAGGTACGTAGAGGACGTACGGGCACCCAACGGTACATGTATCTAGTATACTCATTGTTTATGCATTGTGGATGCGAGTATATATGTGATTATGCATTGTGGATGCAAATACATGTTGAATTATGCATGATGATTGTATATGCATATGATGATTATTGGTGCACATCCTATGAGTCGTGGTCATCCCTTGATGATTTTAATGCTTGCCGCTATTTGGTTTGTTTCCGCTAAATGTGAAGCGAGGGGTGGGAGCGCCGCATGTCACATTTGAGCGTGGTTATCATATAGGGCTAGGAAATAATATTTGCCGCTCAATGTGAGGCGAGGGGTGGGAGTACCGCATGTCCATTGAAGCGAGGTTATTCTATGCCGCCTATATGTAAATAAGCGAGGGGCATTAAAATACATTGTGATGGACAGACTAGGGATAGGTGTTTGGTATTTGGTATCGATGAGCTGGAATTATGTCATGACAGGTGTAGACCATTAAATAATCTATTGATTATACTCATGAGTTATGGTACAGGGACAACCAAATTGGAAGCGTTTTGAAATGCATGGGATAACAGGAAGTGTTTTATTGTGATTTATGCATTTACGCTTTATGTTCATATTGTGTTGAATATGAATGATATTATTGCTCATGTTTGGGGATTGTCCTTGTAGGTACACTTTTGGCATGATAAGAAGGGCTAAGCGGGTTGAGGTGGTGAGCTTGTGAAGAATTCTTTTGAGAAAGGAAGGACAGGATTAATTTTGTATAGTATCTACTCTAGGAGTAGTGTAAAGCTATAATTGATAACATTCATTCGATTTGGGAATGTAACTAATCCATTGATAGTCCACATTTTGTCATGTAATTCTTAAGGCTCATAGACTCAACACGATTATTTTACTCTGATCATTTATATTAGCTCTAATTATGCCTTGAATCCGCACTTAAGGAACTAGGGTCCTTACAACACTGCTGAAGATGTCATGCATTTGTCGGCTATGATGACTTCTTATTGCCATCTGGGCTATGAATTCGATGTGGACGCATCGCCGGTTTGGGTATCGACTTTATTGGCTGAGCCAGATATCTATGAGAATATCAGGAGAGCTCAGAGGACAGATGATGAGGTTCAGAGATGGACATCATTAGCACTTCAGGGTCAGCCATCAAAGTTCAGAGTAGCTGAGGATGGTTCTTTGAGACTCGGTAACCGATGGGTAGTTCCAGGTACGCCGGAGTTGCGTAGAGGAATCTTGGAGCGAGCTCATAGTAGCCGATTCAGTATCCACCCAGGAGGGAGGAAGATGTATAAGGACTTATGTGATCAGTTCTGGTGGAAGCGGATGAAGCGTGATGTGATCGCTTTTGTCAAGAGGTGTTTGATCTATCAGCAGGTTAAGGCAGAGACCCAGTGGCGAAATGAGGAGCTTAGAGATACCGGAGTGGAAGTGGGAACACATATCTATGGACTTTGTGACCCACTTGCCGAGGACTACTTCAGGTTGTGATGCCATTTGGGTGATCATTGACAGGCTGACGAAGGTAGCTCACTTCATCCCCTACAGTATGACGTACACATACTTGAGGATGGCTCAGTTGTATGTCCGGGACATAGTGAGACTGCATGGGATTCCAGTGTCTATTGTGTCTGACAGAGACCCGCGGTTCACATCTCATTTCTGGGGAGGTTTACAGTCAGCTTTGGGCACTGAGGTAAGATTGAGTACGGCTTATCATCCCCAGACGGATGGTCAGACTGAGCGCACTATACAGACGCTCGAGGACATGCTACGGGCGTGTGTGCTAGAATTTGATGCCTCATGGCAAGACTCTTTAGCCTTGGTAGAGTTTTCTTACAACAACAGCTATCAGGAGAGTATTGAGATGGCACCGTTTGAGGCTTTGCATGGTAAGCGTTGTAGGTCGCAGTTATACTGGGATGACTTGACCAGTAGAGCAGTGGGAGGACCCGAATTGATTCGAGAGATGGAGGATAAGGTAAAGGTTATCCGTCTGAAAATGAAGGCAGCCCAAGATAGGCAAGCAGCTTATGCGAATAAACGGCGGAGACCGTTGGAATTTCAGTTGGGAGACCGAGTCTTTTTGAAGATCTCACCGTTCAGGGGTGTGGTTCGGTTTGGTATGCGTGGTAAATTGTCTCCGAGGTATGTGAGACCGTATGAGATTTTGCAGCGCATCGGTACCTTGGCTTACCGTTTGGCACTACCAACGTCGTTGTCTGGTATTCACGACGTGTTCCATGTATCTATGCTGCGGAAATATGAGCCGGATCCGTCGCATGTATTGCAGCCTTCTGAGGTTCAGTTGGAGTTCAGTTGGATTCTGATGTATCATATGAGGAACGGCCAGTCAGGATTTTGGATAGGGCTAATCGCAGACTCCGGAATAAAGTGATACCGATGATCAAGGTTCAGTGGGATCGCAGGGGTGTCGAGGAGGCCACGTGGGAGACGGAGCGGCACATGATGCAGCACTACCCGGAGTTATTTTCTGGTATGTAGTTTATGTTTGGTTTCGATATGGGTAAGTGCATGCGATTTCGGGGTCAAAATCTTATAAGTAGGGGAGTATTGTGATATCCCCGAAATAATTAATTGCAATTGGGCATTAATTATGTTTATGTGATTTTTATGGTGATAATTAATAATTGTGTTGGCATTAATTATCTTGGTGAAATGCTTAGTCACACGGTAGGAGTGACCCGGTAGAGCATTTTGGGGTGCATGTTATGCATGTTGGGTAATTGGGATTTTAATGGTTAAATGTTATGGTTTGTGATTACTTGGGTGAATCATGTTTAAATTGTGATTTTGGTGCATTATGGTAAAATGCCTTTTAAAATATCATGTTGGGGTGTTTTATACACCATGGAAGTGTGGGGTGTAATTTATTTTAAACCCAACCCACTTATACCAAATCCCCCTTTATACCATTCACTTTCTACTTTCCCAAATAACTCATCCAAAACCCTTCTCCTCCTTTCATTTTCGAAATTGGGCAAAGAGGTGAAGAGAAATCCTCCCAAAAGTTTGATTTGTGGAGTTTATTGGGAGATTTGGAGTCCCCAAGAGGTATGGATACCTCATTGTTGTTTTTGTTGTGTTGCGTTTGGATTTGTTGTAGTTTTGTATGGTTTTGAAATGGGTTTTCATGGGTTGGTATTATTTGAGTTGATTGTTGGATTTTTGGGATGTTTAAAGTATATTTTGAAGGTTATTATGTGTTTGATGTTGTTGGTTTGAAGGTAGAAGAGTGGGAGTGGATTGGAGATGAATTTTGGAGCAAAAATGGTGGTTTTCGGGTTACAGAGGTTGGCGATCGATCGCCCATTTCAGGCGATCGATCGCGCGCTGGCAGTACGCTTTTGGAGCGCCTGGCGATCGATCGCCACTCTTGGGCGATCGATCGGAGAGGCTGGCGATCGATCGCGCCCTTTGTGGCGATCGATCGCCAAAGTAGAGAAAATTCTGGATCGGACAGTGTGATCTCGCGATCGATCGGCCCCTCGCGGCGATCGATCGGCCCCTCGCGGCGATCGATCGCGAGATAAAAAATGTGGTGTTTTTGAATATTTTGTGGAATTTTTGGATATTGGACTATTATTGACTCCTAATATTGATTTGTGTGAATGTGTAGAACCATCCCAGGTGGCCACACAGCTTAGGAGATAAAGTCCACGACACATCACATTTTGGGACTAAGGTACGTAGTGAGACGTACGGGCATCGGACGGTAAAACGTATTTATTACGCTTTGAATCGGTTATGCACTATGGTTGCACACATGGAATTGATTATGCATTGTGGTTGCATATGTGGTATTGTTTATGCATCATGGATTGCATACATGGCTTGGTCATGCATTTTGGTTGCATGTGTATATTGGATGCATGGTTGCATGTGATTGTGAGTCGGGATTTATATTTCAGTGATGGAGAATACTTGCCGCCAGTGGCGTAGCGATGTGAATACTTGCCGCTGTCATACCGTAGCGATGATAGAATATTTGCCGCTAATATGAAGCGAAGAACACGACCGCTGTCATATTTATAGCGAGGGATATTAGTGCCGCTGGTATTGTCTAAGCGAGGGGTATTTCCGCTGTCATGTTAACGCGAGGGGTATTATGCCACTGATATAATAATACTCGGGAATTGAACACGTAATATATGGGAATCGGTGCATGTCATGATATACATTATTGTTAATATAATCTATTGGTTATAATGTGGTACAGGGACAACCCAAGGGAGCATTTAAATGTGTTACATACAGGAAGTAAATCACATTTACTAATTATGCATTTGAATTGCTATCATATTATTGTGAATATGATTTTGTAAATGCTCATGGTTTTGGGGGTTGATCCTGTAGGTACTTTTGGGCGGACGGACTAAGGCGAGTTGGTGCGGTGAGCTAGTGAGGAGTGCTCTTGGTAGTAGGCATATTCTTTTGTATAGTATCTACTCTAGGAGTAGTGTAAAGCTATAGGATTAATATTCATTGGTTGGGAATGTAATTAATCCATTTTGGAACTTTATTTTGGCCTTGTAATCTAATAGCTCAAGGCACCAACACAACTTTTATACTCCGTTTATGCATGAAAATTTTTAATTATGCCTTTAATCCGCATTTAAGGAACTAGGGTCCTTTCAGAATCACTAGCCCATTATGAAACCTAATTGATGGCATGCATGTTTTTGAACAAAGGTGAATTTTTAACCTTGGAACACTTTGAACTCTAATGCAAATTATGCTTTGACATAGTATTTGAATATATTGAGCATGATATTGTCATGACTAGTAAAGTGTGCATAGCATAGTGAAGATTTTGTGAATTTTGTGATAGTCTTAGAAAGTCTCTGATACATGCTAGAGCTTAACTACATGCTCTTTGAGGCGTATGTATAGACTGATATGTTTGAGTCTTTCAGGCCTATCATGTAAATAAAATCAATCTTCAGTTCCCTTATTGGGCTTAACGCAAAAGAATGGTTGTATGCTAAGCATACAAACGACCATCATTCAACATCCTTTGACTAGCTTATCTTATTCCCTAATGAGCCTAAATATGATTTTTAAATCCATACCTTTGAAGGGAGTATGTTGTGTTTCATTCGCATGCACTTGTTATCAATGATTCATATATTTTTGAGAGCTTTTTTGTCAAAAGAATGAGATGCATGAAAGAAAATGGATGCCTTGAAAAAATAGATAAAAATATGACTCCAATAGGAGCCAAGGCACAAGAAGAAAATAATTGAGTTAAACCTTGCAAAAATAAACAAGGTTTGAAAAAACCATGCAAGAAGAGAAGTTTTAATTGTGCATATCATCCTACTCTCTTGTTTGATACATCTTTTCCTTTCTTTCATAAGTCAATACCTAGGCCAAGCTACAAGCTAATAATGTAGGGTCTTCCTACCTTAACATCATCTTTAACACATATAATGGACTAAACATGCATTAATAACGTCTCAAGGTTCATGTTGTAGTTTGAGCTATTAAGATTACAGGCCAAGAATGAAATTTCAAAACTCAATTAATTACATTCTCAAAATGAATGTTAAAGCAATAGAATTATACTACTCCTAGAGTAGAGACTATCCAAAAATCCTGTATCCTAATTTCTTTCATGCTCCTCATAGCTCACTGTCTTAACCCGACCCTGAGCCTTCTGTCCAAAAGTGTACCTACAGGGACAACACATCGTGAGCATGCACATCTTTACTTGATCATCATAAAAGAAACATAACAGTAATTGCATGAAATCTTAGTTAAGTAAACTTGCTAGTTATTTGTTAACTTCTTCTTGTTGACCCTGATTCACATTCATACATATGGGCGTCTTACCCTATTGCATGGCGTCTTACCATATCATAAACATTGTATGGCATCTTGCCATGTGGGCGTCTTACCCAATCATAACATCGTATGGCATCTTACCATATCATAACATCGTATTATGATATAAACATCATATAAACATCATCGTTACTTATCATAATCGTCCTCATGGACATCATATCCTCTTCACTCATCATAAACATCATCATCATAAACTTACTTATCATACTCATCACTCATCATAAGCATCATTATCATAAACTTACTTATCATACTCATCACTCATCATAAACATCATCATCATAAACTTACTTATCATAATCATCATCATAAACATCATATGGACTTATATAATCATTGTATAATCATAGTATAGAAGTATGGATTACCGTCCGATGCCCGTACGTTTCTTACGTACCTTAATTCCCAAAAGTGTAGAAATCGGAGAGCTTTATCTCCTTGAGGTTGTGGGTACTTGGGATGGTTCTACATAACCATACAAATCAATATTAGAAGCTAAACAATAGCCAAATACCAAAAATTCATCAAAAATCATCATTTTCCATGTTTTACACAGTGGCGATCGATCGCTACTTGAGGCGATCGATCGCCTCGCTCTTTTGCCTTGCGGTGATCGATCGCTTAATTTTAGGCGATCGATCGCCTGCTACGTGAAATGGCTACTGGCCATCGGTGATCGATCGCCTCATTTCAGGCGATCGAACGCCACCTGCTGGTGCGCGATTTTTCGCCATTTTTGATCATTTTCTAAGCTCAATCCCATACCACTCAAACCCAAACTTTCCAACCACACTAACATCATCATAACTCGTTAAAACCCACATAAAACACTTCAAAAATCATACCCCAACCATAAATAACATACACCCAAACAAACCCATTTCAAAACCCTCCAAAACCATAACAAACTCAAATAAAACTTTACAAAAACATCAAGGAGGTATCCATACCTCTTGGGGACTCCAAATCTCCCAACAAATTCCACAAATCAAGATTTTGGAAGGATTCCTCTTCCTCTTTTAAGCCATGGACGAAAAATGGAGGGGTAAGGGTTTTGGGTTGTTGGTTTGGGGATTTAGAGTATAAAGGGGAAAGTGAGTTAAAAGGTGGGGTAGTGGGGATTATAAGGGTTTAATTAAATTTGCACCCCAATACTTAACATGATGTATAAAATAACATGGTATTTTAAAAGCATTTACAAAAATGCAATTCATTAAATCCATACTTTCCTCATAATTAAAATCAACTCAATTAAATCATGTTAACACTTCATTTTCCACACATAACTTAATCATCGCAATAATTCATCATATAAACATAATTAATGTCCAGATTGCCATTAATTAATTTCGGGGCATCACAAATAAAGACCTACTTGATTTATGTTTGTGTTGGGAAAACATTTCTAAGTTTTGGTGGTGACAAACATCAACTGGATGGACATCAACTGGATACTAAGACCTACCGGGTGACAAAGACCTACCGAATGATGGACATCAACTGGACAAAGACCAACCGGATGGACATCTACCGGATGGACACCTACATGATGGACACCAACCGGATGGACATCTACCGGACAAACATCTACCGGATGGACATCTACCGGACAATCATCTACCGGATGGACACCTACTGGATGTACACCAACCGGATGGACATCTACCGGACAAACACCTACCTGATGGACATCTACTGGATGGACACCAATTGGACAAGCATCTACTGGATAGTCATATATTGAACAAAGACATCTACTGGTTACAGAAGAATGAATGACCAGTTGAACGAACAAAACTAGCATAGGTTTAACCATCCAGCAAGAGCTTAAAGCAACAAGACAAAACAAGTACAACCTATTATGACAAAGGTACAACAGAGCGGCGCAGCCTGCTAAATCTCCGCCACCATTAGCGTCAGAATAAAAGAGCTGTTGCTAACAAAATAGGAAAGAAGACAATCAGAATATGGAATGGTAACAGAAAGTGGATCTCTTCCAAATATAGACAAGTTGCCGTTAAGATCAAGGAGTCTATAAATACGCCCAAGTGAAGAATGAAGAGGAGAGCTGAACGATCTAATCAAACAAAGAGAAACACCTCAACGCAAAAAGAAACTCATCTTACTGATTTTCTCTAAAGGTTCAGCAAGAGCAGACAAGCACTATCACTGTAATCGTGACATATTATCTTCAACTGAGTCTGCTGCTCAAGAACACTCGAAGCTAAAGAGTTTATTTTTGTGTGAGTGTCATAGAAACTATTGTAATCAAACTAAGAAGTTGTGTGATGACCAGAGATTATAGATGTTAATCCCGGAGTATTAATAAACCCTAAAGTTTTATGCGTGGCAATTTGGAGTTTAATCGCGGTGTTGGGCCTCCCGAGCTCGTCTATTTGGGTAGTTGGGATCATTGGATCCCGAGGTTGAGATTGTATTCTCATTCCGGTGAAAAACCTATGAGTTGGGTTTTTAGTGTGACTCAGGATCTGGGGTGCTTTGTGTGGGCACCGGTAGGGGGTTTTGGAGTTAGAGAGAGAATTTTTGGAAACAGATGATTTTTAATGAATCATGATGTATTTGTGGGACTATTAGTATTTTGGGATATTTTTGCTATAAATACCAGTTGAACCCGAGATTTTAATTTTTGGAAGCCTTTTTTTCTCCTCCAGCCCATTTTTCTCTCTCTTCCCGCTGCGCCATTTCCCGATCTCCCTTGACCCCCGCCGCTTCAAGGCGTGCGTCCGCCGCCATCCGGTGCGTCCGACCTACCATCGGCTTCGTCTCTTCCAGGCGCACCTTCCCATACCAACAATTTGAAGTTTCGTCGAGTATCGCGTTCGGATTTGCCAGAAAAGCGCTAGGGTTCGAAACTGTAATCGGTCCGATTTGGGGCTCGATTTTTTGTACGTTTTTGGGGCTTTTCTTCAGGTGTTTTTGGGGCGTTTTTGTGCTGTTGTTGGGTCAAAAATTTCAGACTTTAAAGTTCAAAAATATTTGTTGCATTATGGTTCGAATTCTTGCTGTTGGCGTGAGGGTTAGGGTTCGAAAATTGGGGTTTTGGCAGGAGGGGCGATTATTCATGTTGTTGATTGATTAATCATGTTTTAGATGAATTATGGTGATTATTTGAGTTCGAATTGTGTTGTGAGGGTTCGAAAATTTATGGGGAGTTCTTGAGCAATTTTCGTAGATGTCTCATTCGATTTCCCTCCCTGCATGTGCTCTACCCCCGGGTCTTTTAAATGGTAAATTGTCGTGTGTTGACAATAATTTTCTGTATGAGGATTATGGGTGTGCTTGAGCATGGGTTGCATGTTTGTAAATAATTGTGAATTAATTTATCGTGTTAGCACGTCGTCCCTCGGGGCATGGAACTCGAACAAAGTCTGGCTCGAACTAAGGAGATTTAAGGTACGTGCGACGTATGAGCATTACTTTATATGAGAGCATTTGTGAAATGCATAATGTATTTTGATTGCATTGATGGTTGTACGTATGGTTATATATATATGTTGATGTAGTTATGGAACGACCCAATCTTGACATCGCCGCCACAAGCGTGCGTGATACTAGAGTGGTATAACTTTACGAGATATATGGGGTACTAGGTTTATATGACTATTGTAGGGCATTTGAGATGCCTGAGAATGATCGTGGAATCATGTATTCATTATAAGACATGTGAGATGTCTAAGTATAATGGAGAATTGGTAAAATAAATGCTAGGCATTTGAGCTATCTGTGATTGGTAGCAAAGTTGAAAATCAGTATTAGATATTGAGATATCTATATTTGTATGTATAATGAATTTGGAATCATTAATTATTGATATTTGAGAATCAGGCATGCGATGAGTTAAATCAATGTGTTGATTTACTGATTTTTGAGATTTGATGAGTTTGATGATTGTGAGAACAGGGACAGTACACGGAATCCCGGATGAGGATGTTGCCATCCAGGGAGTATCATTTAAAATTCATTAGTATTTACTTTTGTTGTAAATTATGAATTTCATTATTGTGATTATGGGATTTTGTGTATTGGTATGCTCACCCCGTTGGGGGCTGTCTCTGTTGGGGCAGGTGAACAGGTACATCGATGGCTTTGGAGATGAGCTCGAGCTGTTGATTGGATGTACTCCCAGGATCGTGGTACCAGGTCTTGATGGAGCACGGTATCGTACAGGGTACTCATATACACCTGAGGGTTATATACATATTCATGATGCTCGCATGTGAGCACGGTTATACTTGTATATGGGTTGTATATAAAGGCATGAGCCTTTCTCTCTTTCATTCTATGTTGCATACAATTAAGGGTAGAATTGCTAATGATATCAGAGTCATTGGTGTATTATGTGGGTGTTGAAACCCACTTTATGTTGTCTTATGTGTGGTGTCTTCCCTGGCTGGGAATATACTTGGTGTTGCTGTATTCTGTTGAGTATGTGTTTTCCCTGGTCGGGAACTATATTATGTGATATGATTTTATTTCGGGATGGCTCTATTTATGGGGAGACTCTGCCCAAATTTTTATAAAAGTCCACAATGTAAAAAGTGGCGTAATGGGGATGGTAATGGGCGAACTCTATGAGTCTATTTGTTGGTAGAGATGATCTTAATGTTGAATATTAAAGAAATTTTGTAATTGCCATTCAATGGTAAAGTATCATCTGACTTTCCCGATTGATTTTATTGAAAGCATGTGCCACACATAATGATTAATACACTAATCAAGGGTTAAGGGCTTGGGGTCCTTACAATAGTGGTATCAGAGCAGTGGTTAGCTCTTTGGGGCTGTTGAAGGCCTGGAACATGTTGATAAGGGATGGGTAGCACATATTTAAGCATTATAGTAGCTAGTGTTGTGTGACACAACTATTTTGCTTATGTGCATTTGTAACGTGTGATCATAGTGAAACGATTATATGTCATAACATCTATAGGATCATAATATAATCTGTTGATTATGATTGTGAGTTGTGACACAGGGACAACCAAATGGAGCATTTTGAAATGCATTGGGATACAGGAAGTACTTTGTACTCATAGTTTATGCATTTGCTCGTTATAATCATATTGTGGTGAATATGGATTATTATATGCTCATGATTTGTGATTGTTCCTGTAGGGACACTATGACACTAAGGGCTAAGGCCAGGGTTGAAAGACACAAAATGGTAACCTGCGTTTTATATACATCATGGATTATGCATTGTGGTTGCATGTGTACATGTAGTGATGATTTTAATGTTTTGCCGCCAAATGTTGAAGCGAGGGGTGGGAGTGCCGCATGTCGCATTTGAGCGAGGTGCATTAAAATACACTCATGATGATGTATGTTGGAATATGGATTATGCTTTGTGATGCAGGTATGGATGAAATACTTGGTGAATATCCCATGAGTCATTGTTATGGATGAGTGATGATTTTAAATGCTTGCCGCTAATTATTGTTTTGTGGCCCTAAAATGTGAAGCGAGGGGTGGGAGCGCCGCATGTCACATTGAAGCGTGGTTATCATATGAGGCGAGGAAAGAATATTTGCCGCTAAAATGTGAAGCGAGGGGTGGGAACGCCGCATGTCCATTTAAGCGAGGTTATTCTATGCCGCCTATATGTGAAGCGAGGGGTGGGAGTACCGCATGTTTTACTTGAGCTAGGGGCATTAAAATACACTACCGTGACAATGACTAGGGATCGGCTATTCTATTGGCGATGATTCTTGCCGCCAGGTATATTGATAGCGATGGTTCATTCCGCTATATTGATTGGCGATGGTTCTTGCCGCCAGGTATATTGATAGCGATGGTTCATTCTGCTATATTGATTGGCGATGGTTCTTGCCGCCAGGTATATTGATAGCGAGGTTCATTCCGCTATATTGATTGGCGATGTTCTTGCCGCCAGGTATATTGATAGCGATGGTTCATTCCGCTATATTGATTGGCGATGGTTCTTGCCGCCAGGTATATTGATAGCGACGGTTCATTCTGCTATATTGATTGGTGATGTTCTTGCCGCCAGGTATATTGATAGCGATGGTTCATTCCGCTATATTGATTGGCGATGGTTCTTGCCGCCAGGTATATTGATAGCGACGGTTCATTCCGCTATATTGATTGGCGATGTTCTTGCCGCTGGATATATTGATAGCGATGTCTCATTCCGCTATTCTATTGGCGATGGTTCATACCGCCGGGTATTCTATTGACGATGATTCGTGCCACCGGATATCACATAGCGACGAGTCATTCCGCTACACCTATGGCGATGGTTCATACCGCCGGATATCTATAGCGGTGTCTTATGCCGCTGACTCTATGACGAGAGATCATGCTGCTGATTCTATAGCGATGGGTTATACCGCTATGTGCGTAGCGCTGGATTATGTCGCCTACGAGCGATGGATGCTATTTGTGTACCGCTGGTGGACGATGGATACAGGTATTCCGCTATCTTGATAGCGATGAGGTATGTCGTATTACTTTTGTTAGCATCATTGTGGATACTACATGTTGTTATATACGTCATGTGTTTGACGATGAGATTATGGATGTCGTTTATTGACATGTACCGTCATATGTTTGACGATGTTAATTGGATGTCATATGTTGACATATGCCGTCACGGGATGACGATGACATAGTTGATGTTCTATGTAGACGTGTAGCGTCGTTTTGATGGTTAATACATTTATGTTATGTATTTGGTTGTATGGTTTGAGTGCCGATGGTGAGCACATGGTAGAGTCTGTGTCAATAGTTGACGAGACCTTTTTGCCGAGCAGGTTTGTTCGGTGGAGTATTGGATGTATTGTATCGGTAAATGTACCATATCATGTTATAGAGGTAAATATTTGTCGAGCAATGATACCCTTGGGTATGCTCGTTGGTTTGGCTAGGGCCAAGTGATTGGTGGTAAGAGTAGTCATTGAGGAAACTACTCGCTTGTGTTGTGATGTAGGGTAAACATGGTTACACCCACCCTGAGGGTGTGGGATAAGTCTTAACGGATTATAATTGCATCATAAGTGAGCAAGGACACCGGGTTGTCCATTGTGCTTGGTATTTTAGAGATATGCTGGGCGATGACCCATTACTCTAACGGTTTGTACGGTATGGCATACCGAGATGGAACATACGGGTTGTTGGTGGGCTTGATGTGAGCCTATGGAGACAGTGCTTTGCTAGCCAGATATCGTAGTAATGATATAGTGTGCTTGTTGGAGCCATGATACTGCACGTTGGAACCGAGTTTGGCGAATCGTATGATGATACGATGAAGACTTTTGGCAGGCTTTTGATTGTCCCTTTGTAGCATGATGTTTGAGGCATGTGACACCTCATGAGAACATTATACGTCTTTTGTTTTGAGGGACTTTTCTGGGACAGCTCATAATGTTGGAGTGCCAACAAGAGAGTCATCAAGTCGTCGTTGACTCGATCTGGGGAATCCGTGTACTTGAGATGCAATGAGTGTTATTGTATCCAGTTTTTCCGAACGGTGGTTTGAGACTAGTGGATCTCGAGTTCGATAGCACCTCCCTTGTGGGGAAGGAGGTAGGATTATACCTATTGGGCATCTTTGAAAGATTCGGTGAGTTGGTACGTGTGGTGTTGATTTTGGGAATCACGCCGTGTTGTTGATCGTTGGTTATCATTCTCCTCTGGATGGGAATGACTCAGAATTGACAGTTGTGTTTGGGGCTTAGGGGTATGTTGTAGATACCCAAGCCAAGTGCATTGAGTATGCATGTGATGTCCGTGCCTAGGCAGGTATACCGGTGAGTATACGGATGCCAGTTATTGATTTCCTTTTGTCAAGCATAGAGTTATACTATTTTTGGATGGCTAAATCTCTGATGAGAGATATGGAACACCTTGAGATTGGGAATCTCCATGGCACGATAATTATGAGGAATAATCGTGAAGTCAGTTGACTCCCTTTGAGGAGGGATTATCTTGTGTGGGTTAAAGTATTTCCTTGTTTGTGTTTCCTCCGAGTTATGCGATAGCCTTCCCAAGTTTGGATTGTTAAATCCTAGGATTATAAAGGGATGGCAGGAATTCGGATTTATTGGGTGTCGTTGTCGACACAAGCGTTGAGGATGCAATGGGTTTATTGCATGTCCTTTCAGAATTTGAAAATCTGTGGAGTCTCGATGGTTTATTTATGATGAGGATGTGATCCTTGGAATATTCGGAGGTGGACATCTTGTGAGATTTCTTTTGTGTGAATCTGTGGCCGTGAGTTGCCCAAATTGAGTTGCAATGATGCGACTGCTCATTTGATGGAGGAGGTTTGAAAGTGGAGACCAAGTTTGGTATGTGTACACCGTGGTATACTAGTGTTTCCCTCGTAACGATGTGTGTTAGACATCGTGAGTCATGATAGAGATGTCATTGAATGATATCTACGATGGAATCGGGAGCGATTCGAATCCTTGCAGTTTCAGTTGACTAACTGATTTAGGATTGTTAGCGTTATGTTGTGCCGACGCTCTTTCGTTTTTGGTGTACTGGAAGGTTTATTTCATTCCAGAATTTGGTGCGGGGTAGGTACCCTCGCGTTTATTAATACGATTCTGATATGGTCAAGAATCGAGGTTATCGCTTCATGTTGTTGTGTAGCCCGGGTGTTACGTGATACACCGGTGCTAATTTCGAGGACGAAATTCTTTTAGTGGGGGATATTGTGATGACCAGAGATTATAGATGTTAATCCCGGAGTATTAATAAACCCTAAAGTTTTATGCGTGGCAATTTGGAGTTTAATCGCGGTGTTTGGCCTCCCGAGCTCGTCTATTTGGGTAGTTGGGATCGTTGGATCCTGAGGTTGAGATTGTATTCTCATTCCGGTGAAAAACCTATGAGTTGGGTTTTTAGTGTGACTCGGGATCTGGGGTGCTTTGTGTGGGCACCGGTAGGGGGTTTTGGAGTTAGAGAGGGAATTTTTGGAAACAGATGATTTTTAATGAATCATGATGTATTTGTGGGACTATTAGTATTTCGGGATATTTTTGCTATAAATACCAGTTGAACCCGAGATTTTAATTATTGGAAGCCTATTTTTCTCCTCCAGCCCGTTTTTCTCTCTCTTCCCGCTGCGCCATTTCCCGATCTCCCTTGAACCCCGCCGCCGTCCAGCCGCCATCCGGCGCGTCCGACCTACCATCGGCTTCGTCTCTTCCAGGCGCACCTTCCCATACCAACAATTTGAAGTTTCGTCGAGTATCGCGTTCGGATTTGCCAGAAAAGCGCTATGGTTCGAAACTGTAATCGATCCGATTTGGGGCTTGATTTTTGGTACGTTTTTGGGGCTTTTCTTCAGGTGTTTTTGGGGCGTTTTTGTGCTGTTATTGGGTCGAAAATTTCAGACTTTAAAGTTCAAAAATATTTGTTGCATTATGGTTCGAATTCTTGCTGTTGGCGTGAGGGTTAGGGTTCGAAAATTGGGGTTTTGGCAGGAGGGGCGATTATTCATGTTGTTGATTGATTAATTCATGTTTTAGATGAATTATGGTGATTATTTGAGTTCGAATTCTGTTGTGAGGGTTCGAAAATTTATGGGGAGTTCTTGAGCAATTTTCGTAGATGTCTCATTCGATTTCCCTCCCTGCATGTGCTCTACCCCCGGGTCTTTTAAATGGTAAATTGTCGTGTGTTGACAATAATTTTCTGTATGAGGATTATGGGTGTGCTTGAGCATGGGTTGCATGTTCGTAAATAATTGTGAATTAATTTATCGTGTTAGCACGTCGTCCCTCGGGGCATGGAACTCGAACAAAGTCTGGCTCGAACTAAGGAGATTTAAGGTACGTGCGACGTACGAGCATTACTTTATATGAGAGCATTTGTGAAATGCATAATGTATTTTGATTGCATTGATGGTTGTACGTATGGTTATATATATGTGTTGATGTAGTTATGGAACGACCCAATCTTGACATCGCCGCCACAAGCGTGCGTGATACTAGAGTGGTATAACTTTACGAGATATATGGGGTACTGGGTTTATATGACTATTGTAGGGCATTTGAGATGCCTGAGAATGATCGTGGAATCATGTATGCATTATAAGACATGTGAGATGTCTAAGTATAATGGAGAATTGGTAAAATAAATGCTAGGCATTTGAGCTATCTGTGATTGGTAGCAAAGTTGAAAATCAGTATTAGATATTGAGATATCTATATTTGTATGTATAATGAATTTGGAATCATTAATTATTGATATTTGAGAATCAGGCATGCGATGAGTTAAATCAATGTGTTGATTTACTGATTTTTGAGATTTGATGAGTTTGATGATTGTGAGAACAGGTACAGTACACGGAATCCCGGATGAGGATGTTGCCATCAAGGGAGTATCATTTAAAATTCATTAGTATTTACTTTTGTTGTAAATTATGAATTTCATTATTGTGATTATGGGATTTTGTGTATTGGTATGCTCACCCCGTTGGGGGCTGTCTCTGTTGGGGCAGGTGAACAGGTACATCGATGGCTTTGGAGATGAGCTCGAGCTGTTGATTGGATGTACTCCCAGGATCGTGGTACCAGGGCTTGATGGAGCACGGTATCGTACAGGGTACTCATATACACCTGAGGGTTATATACATATTCATGATGCTCGCATGTGAGCACGGTTATACTTGTATATGGGTTGTATATAAAGGCATGAGCCTTTCTCTCTTTCATTCTATGTTGCATGCAATTAATGGTAGAATTGCTAATGATATGAGAGTCATTGGTGTATTATGTGGGTGTTGAAACCCACTTTATGTTGTCTTATGTGTGGTGTCTTCCCTGGCTGGGAATTTACTTGGTGTTGCTGTATTCTGTTGAGTATGTGTTTTCCCTGGCCGGGAACTATATTATGTGATATGCTTTTATTTCGGGATGGCTCTATTTATGGGGAGACTCTGTCCAAATTTTTATAAAAGTCCACAATGTAAAAAGTGGCGTAATGGGGATGGTAATGGGCGAACTCTATGAGTCTATTTGTTGGTAGAGATGATCTTAATGTTGAATATTAAAGAAATTTTGTAATTGCCATTCAATGGTAAAGTATCATCTGACTTTCCCGATTGATTTTATTGAAAGCATGTGCCACACATAATGATTAATACACTAATCAAGGGTTAAGGGCTTGGGGTCCTTACAAGTTGTGATTGCTAGGAGTTTAGGTCAAGATGTGTGAGTGCCTAAGAAGGTTGTATACTGTAAAGTGTAAACCAAGTTCTTCTAGTGTAACCTTCCTGCAAAGGAAGAAGGGGAGACGTAGAAGCGTTGTGCTTCGAACTTCCAGAAACATACTTGTGTTATTTACCTTCTGCTTATTTACCATACAGTTTTTATCCCTCACAAGTCCAGCAGACGTCTTCCGCACTATAATCAGTGTCTGCTGACTTGCTATATATTGAGAAGCTACTGCAGTACTTAACAGTCTGCATCAAACCCGAGCAAAATCGAAATTGAATCTAGTGTTTATTCAACCCCCCTTCTAAACACTACCTCGATCCCAACAAGTGGTATCAGAGCTTAGGTCTTCTCAATCTTGAGAAATTAGCAAAAACCGATGGCCTTATTCAGCAAGATTCCTATGTTCAAGAAGGATGAATACGATGACTGGAGAATTCGTATGCAAGCACATCTAAGTGCCCCAGACAATGACATGTTGTTCGTCATCACTGATGGACCAATGAATACCTTGAAAGGCAAATCTGGACAACGTGGCGAAAGACATACTGTTCAAAACTCTGGACAAAAATATGTTCAACAAGATCAAAATGTGTCCCACTGCAAAGGACATCTGGGAAAAGATTGCTCAGCTATGCGAAGGAAATGATCAAACCAAGGAAAACAAGCTCACTGTCGCCCTACAGAAGTTTGAAAACATCAAGATGATGTCCGGAGAAACACTCAGGGAATATGATGAGAGAGTAACTGGAATCATAAATGAACTCAATAGCCTTCGTAAAGATCTATCCAACAGGGAAACTCTAAAGGTCATGAGAGGTCTCCCAAGAGAATGGGATGTAAAAACGATTGCTATGAGAGAATCCAAAGATCTAAACGAGATAGATCTACATGACTTATTTGCTGACTTAAAAGTATATGAGTTTGAACTAGGGATTCGGATTGAAGATGAACCTAGCACCAGTCAACCAACCAAAGCTCTTACTGCATCTGAAGCTCTACCTATCACAACAGAGATGACTCCTGAAAAAATATGCAACGATGCAATGGTGCTGTTTGTCAAAAAATTTGGGAAGTTTATGAAGAAGAGTCAAAAGGTCTATCAATCGTATCCAAGGAAGCAGAATTTCAAAAATAGATCAGATGAGGATGATCGTGTTTGCTTCAACTGTCTTAAGCCAGGACATTTTATTGTTGACTGTCTCAAACCAAAGAAAGATGATCAAAAGAGAGGATCAAAGGACTATAGAAAGTCAAAGGAGAATAGAAGATCATCCAGAAGGGACATAGAACAGAAAGTTCTGGTGGCTGAAGAGAACAAGAGCAAATGGACTGACTCAGAGTCAAAATCAGAAAAGTCTTCCAGCTCATCCAGTGAGAGTGAAGAAGAAGAAGTTCATTGTTTAATGGCCAACGATGACTGTGAGGTAACTGATTCAAATCTCTCTGAATTTATAGATAATGAACTCACTAATGCATTGAAGGACTTGATTAATGAGTATCAGATGTTGTATGAATCCTTTGAAAATTACAAGACCGAACAACTAGTCACAACAGAACAGCAAAACAACAAGTTTGATTGTGAACAATCAAATGAGTTGAAAAGCTTAAGGGAAAAAGTAAGTCGGCTCGAGAAAGAAAGGGATGAAGCAACATGTGCACACCAAAAACTCAGTAAGCTGGTTCACACATGGAATGCATCTACTGCCAGAAAAGATGAAATGCTTGAGTCAATAAGGATTGCTGGTGATCTTACCGGTATAGGCTACTCTAACTATGATAGTAATTCATCCGACATCAAATCTCAAGTGTGTCTAGAAAAGAACAAGATTCAAACAATGAATTTTGTAAAATCAAGCACAGTATATGAACCGAGTGAGTTGGTTAAGGAATCTGTTGAGCCAATACTCATCAAGGAACAGGCATCACACAAAGGTATCGGTTATGTTGAGCCAAAAGAGAAAGCTAGACTGGGGCAAAAGTTTAGAAATAAACATAACCCCACCGGTCAGGCCACTCGAGAGGTAAAACCCAACTGGTATCATAATTGTATGCCTGTCCAAAAGAGATATATGCTTCCAAACAGAAACCAAAAACCTAAACAACATGCATACACTCAGTATAGCACATATCACCCAAGAATATCTTTATCATTTAAAGTACACACAGACCCAAACAATTCAGGGTTATACAAGGTGGGTCTCGAAAGGACTAATTCTGTCTGGACCCAAGTAGGATTGGGTACCAATCATATTATCGCTTTAATTGCAGAAAGCTAGAATTCATCAAGTTCGGAGCTCAGAGTGGTTTCTGGACAGTGGATGTTCTAGACATATGACAGGAAATGCGTGCTTATTGTCTGAATTGGTGGACACCACCAGACCTAGAATAACCTTTGGAGACAACGCCAAAGGTAGAACCGTGGGTAAGGGTAAGATTATCTACGGTAACATTATTATTAAAGATATTCTGTTGGTTGAAAATTTATGTTATAACTTGATTAGCATCAGTCAACTCTGTGACAATGGTCACTCTGTAGAATTCAACCAGCACTCATGCACAATCAAATCTATTGATGGCAGTGTATTACTTGTAGGAAGAATACATGATAACACATATAAAATTGATTGGAATCTTAATCAGCCTACCTCCTCTATTTGCTTTGCTGCCTTGAATACTTCCAAAAATTGGCTTTCGCACAAACGGTTGAGTCACTTAAACTTTAAAACTATTGCCAGTCTGCGTAAACTTGATCTAGTCATTGGACTGCCTTAAATTGAGTTCTCAAAAGACAAGATATGTGCAGCATGCCAGCTGGGTAAGCAAATCAGATCCTCCTTTAAGAACAAAGGGAGTAAATCTTCTTCTCAGTGCCTAGAGTTGCTGCATATGGATCTATTTGGTCCTATACCAGTAACAAGTCTAGGGGGAATGAAGTATACCCTAGTGTTAATAGACGATTACACTCGTTTTACGTGGGTCCTGTTTCTAAGTGGCAAAGATCAGGCTACTCCAAAGCTGATCAAACTACTGAAAAGACTCCAAAATGAGAAATCGTGTGGGATAGATAGAATTCGTAGTGATAAAGGTACCGAGTTTACCAATCAGTCACTCGAATCATATCTTGATGACCTTGGTATTAAACACGAATACTCTGCTGCAAGAACCCCTCAACAAAACGGAGTTGATGAGCGTAGGAACCGCACTTTGAATGAAGCTGCGCGAACTATGCTTGCAGAATCAGATATATCACAGATATTTTGGGCAGAAGCTGTCAACACAACATGTTATACGCAGAACAGATCAATGATTAATAAGGGAGCAAATAAAACCCCTTATGAGATCTGGAATGGCAGTAAGCCAAATATTTCTTATTTCCATGTGTTTGGTTGCAAATGTTTTATTCACAACAATGGAAAGACTCATCTCACCACTTTTGATGCCAAATCTGATGCTGGAATATTTCTTGGATATTCTACAGTTAGTAAAGCCTTCAGAGTAGTTTAATAATAGAACTCTTACTGTAAAAAAATCTGTGCATGTAAAATTCGATGAACCTACTAATTGTAATTTATCTAATCTGCAAATCAACAACTTGAGCAATCGACTGGAAATCACTCATATTGATGAAAATGTTGATGATGAGATAAATTACAGAAGCAGAACTGACTGCTCTTTAGAACCAGAAGTTCCTGAAGCTCAAGCAGAGGAGTCTGCTGGTCAATAAGCACTGCATCCAGCTAACAATCACATTGTTGTGCATACTCCAGTTGTAGTAGAAGGAACTAACGGAAAAGATGCGTCAATCAGATCTTCTGAGCCACCTACTCATATTCATTCAAATGAAGAGCTCAACCAACTTGGACCTCCGCTCCGGTGGATGAAGGATCATCCTCCCGAGCAGGTCATAGGTAACCCTGTTGCTCCTCTACGCACCAGAGGACAAATTGTGATGTCCCCGAAATGATTAATTGCAATTAAGGCATTAATTATGTTAATATAATTAATTATGTGGATAATTGATTTATGTGTTGAAATTAATTATCATGATGAAATGCTTAGTCACATGATAGGCGTGACACGGGGGAATACGTTTCAGGGTGCATGTTATGCATGTTGGGTAATGAAGTGTTAACATGATTTATTTGTATTGATTGTTAATTATGAGGAAATTATGGATTTATTGAAGTTGGTTGCATTTTTTGTAAAATACTTTTAAAATACCATGTTGGGGTATTTTATACATCATGTTAATATTTGGGTACAATTTAATTAACCCATATACCCCACTATACCCTCTTTCCCCTCACTTTACCCTTTCCCCTCTAAAATCCCCAATTCATTCCCAAAACCCGTCCCATTCCCCATTTTCGAAATCCTCCAAGGAAGGAGAAGGAAAGTTCCACAAAACTTGTGTTTGTGTGATTCTTGTCAAGATTTGGAGTCTTCAAGAGGTATGGAACCCTTCCTAAAGTTTTTATGAAGTTTGGATTTGAAATGGGATGATTTTGAAGTGATTTATATGGGTTTATTTTGTGTATGTGTTGTATGTTGTTGGGGTGTGATTTTTGAAGTGTTTTATGTGCGTTTTAGTGGGTTATGATGTTGTTGATGTGGTAGGAAAGTTTGGTTTTGAAAGGTATGAGGATGAGCTTGAAAAATGCACAAAAATGGTGAGAAATCGCGCACCAACAGGTGGCGATCGATCGCGCTGAATCAGGCAATCGATCGCCGAAGGCCAGTAGCCATTTCACGAGCAGGCGATCGATCGCCTCAAATGAAGCGATCGATCGCCGCAAGGCAAAAAGTGAGGCGATCGATCGCCTCAAGTAGCGATCGATCGCCACTGTTTAAAAAGTGGAAAATGATGATTTTTGTTTAATTTTTGGTATTTGGCTATCGTTTAGCTTCTAATATCGATTTGTATGGTTGTGTAGAACCATCCCAGGTACCCACAACATCGAGGAGATAAAGTTCTCCAACTTCTCCACTTTTGGGAATTAAGGTACGTAAGAAGCGTACGGGCATCGGACGGTAAACCATACTCCTACATATGATGATTATGATAAGTAAGTTCATGATGATGGTGTTTATGATGATGATTATGATAAGTAAGTTTATGATATAATGTTTATGATGATGATTATGATACGTAAGTTTATGATATGATGTTTATGACGATGATTATGATAAGTAAGTTCATGATGATGATGTTTATGATGATGATTGTGATAAGTAAGTTTATGGTAATGTTTATACGATGTTATGATATGGTAAGATGCCATACGATTGGATAAGATGCCCTCGTGGTAAGATGCCACACAATATTATGATATGGTAAGATGCCATATGATAGGTTAAGATGCCCTCATGGTAAGATGCCACACGATGTTATGATATGTTAAGATGCCATGCGATAGGGTAAGATGCCCTCGTGGTAAGATGCCACACGATGTTATGATATGGTAAGATGACATACGATAGGGTAAGATGCCCTCGTGGTAAGATGCCACACGATGTTATGATATGGTAAGATGCCATACGATAGGGTAAGATGCCCATATGCATGAATGTGAGTCAGGGTCAACAAGAAGAAGTTAACGAATAACCAGCAAGATCTCGTATATTTACTGTTATAGTTTGTTATGATGTTCATAAGATGGTGATGCTATAAGATGATGATGCTATAAAATGATGATGCTTATATGATGATGATGTTATAAGATACTATGATGTTTTACAAGATGATGATGTCTATACGATGCTATGATGTTTATGATGAATATTAAACTATGTTACTAGAAATGGTAGAATGTCCGGTGGTTATTATGGGCAAGCGAGGAAGGTACTTGCCGCTCACATAACTAGCGAGGGGATACATCCGCTATCAAGGCGTAGCGAGGGGTATCATATTCCGCTGAGCGAGGAGATACATCTGCTATCAAGGCGTAGCGAGGGGTATCACAATTCCGCTTTATGTCGAGCGAGGGGGCCAATTGTGCCTCTGTCATAATAGAACCAGGATAGTCCCATTTATAATTAACATTGTTGGTTATGAGCATATATGCGAAGTATGATTTTAATCATTCATGTCAAGAACTAATGATTATATGCATGGCTATGAAACAGGGACAACCAAAGAGGGTTAATGCGATTAACCACGAAGTATACGTTACCAATTACTTTCATGCATTTGTTTATATGCCATTACCTTATGATGTTAAGTAATGATGTGCATGCTCATGATGGGTTGTTCCTGTAGGTACACCTTTGGATTTGGAGGGCTATGGGCCGGTTGAGGTAGTGAGCTTCGAGGAGCATTGTGAATTAGGATGCAGGATTTCGTATAGTCTCTACTCTAGGAGTAGTGTGAATCTATAACGTTAACATTCATTATTGGCAATGTAATTAATTAGCTTTTGAAGTTTTATTTGGCCTGTAATCCTATTAGCTCACGTAATAACCGGAACCATAAACTGTCTGTGATGCATGCTTAGCCCTGATTATGTCTTGTTTATGATGTTAAGGTAGGAAGGCCCTACATTAGTGGTATCAGAGCAGTGGTTAGAGAACCCGGGACTGAGTGGAGGGTAGCCTTAGCAATAAGTTGGCTAGGTGCTTACTTTAAACATGTTTTATGCATATGTTGCATATGAAGTATATGATGTTGTACTAACATGTTTTGTTTCTTTAACGATGTATTATATGAACTGCTTTTGGGTATTGTTGTTAACCCTTGTGTTGCAGCATAGCAGCAAATGCTGAAGTAAGTGATGCGATTTCTATGCACTTGTCCGTCGCCCATGCCTCTTGTAGTCTCGACACCCGCTGGAAGAAGTTTGATAACTGATCAGATTGTTTATGAAGGCCTCATTTATTTTGAGGGTAACGAGCTGAGGACAGACTTGATTGTTCTGGGAATGTCAGACTTTGAATGCATTGTGGGCATCGATGTGCTGAACAAGTATCAGGCAGTTGTGGACTGCAGACAAGGACTGTCCGATTCAGGTCTGATATGGGGGTCCAATGGACATTCTATGGGGATGGTTCCCGTTCAAGGATTCCGTTAATATCTGCTGTCAAGATGGCACAGTTATTGGAACGAGACCATAAAGGATATCTCATCTATGTTGTTGATATTACTAAGAAGATGGAAGAATTAAAAGTTGATGTGCCCGTAGTGGCGGAGTATCCTGATGTCTTTCTGGAAGAGATTCCCGGATTCTCACCGACGAGAGAGGTCGAGTTTGGGATTGAGTTACTACCGGGGACGTCTGCCATTTCTCGTGCCCCAGATAGGATGGCACCAGCGGAGCTAAGGGAGTTAAAGATTCAGTTGCAAGAGCTCCTTGATAAGGGCTATATACGCCCTAGCGTATCGCCCTAGGGTGCGCCAGTTTTTTTTGTTAAGAAGAAAGATGGTTCGATGCGGCTGTGCATCGATTACAGACAACTGAACAAAGCTACAGTAAAGAATAAGTATCCGCTTCCGAGGATCGATGATTTGTTTGATCAGTTACAAGGTACGAGGCTCTACAGTAAGATCGATCGGAGGTCGGGGTACCATCAGATTCGAGTAAGAGAAGATGATGTTCAGAAGACAGCCTTCAGGACTAGATATGGGCACTATGAATTCTTAGTCATGCCTTTTGGGGTGACGAATGCCCCAGCTGTTTTCATGAGTTTGATGAACAGGGTGCTCCAACCATATTTTGATCAGTTCGTCATAGTTTTCATTGACGATATGCTTAATTACTCTCGAACTGAAGAGGAACATGTGAGGCACTTGAGAACAGTACTCCAGATCCTTAGGGATTGCCAGACCCCTGACACAGCTGACTCAGAAAGGAGTGCCGTCCTATTGGTCCGAAGCTTGTGAGGAAAGCTTCCAAGAATTGAAGCGTCGTTGACTATGGCACCTATATTGGTTATTCCTTCTGAGAATAAGAGGTTTGCCTTGTACACAAATGCATCACTGCAGGGTTTGGACTGTGTGTTGATGCAAGATAGGCATGTGGTGGCTTATGCATCGAGGCGGTTGAAACCACATGAGGCTAGGTACCCAGTCCATGATTTGGAGCTGGCAGCCATTATATTTGCCCTGAAGATTTGGAGGCATTACTTGCATGGTACGTTGTTTACCATCTACACGGACCACAAGAGCCTGAAGTTTTGTTCACACAGGCTGAGTTGAATAGGCGACAAAGAAGATGGATGGACTTACTCAAAGATTTTGATTGTGAAATTGAGTACCATCCAGGTGAAGCGAATTGTTAGCAGACGCCTTAAGTAGGAAGGTGAATAGTACTGCTGAGGATGTCATGAATTTATCAGCTATGATGACTTCTTGTTGCCATCTGGGCCATGATTCGATGTGGACACGTCGCCGGTGCGAGTGTCGACCTTATTGGCTGAGCCAGACATATTTGGGGCTATTAGGAAAGCCCAGAGGTCAGATGATGAGGTTCAGAGGTGGTCGTTATTAGTACTTCGAGGTCAGCCATCAAAGTTTAGAGTGGCTGAGGATGATTCCTTAAGACTCGGCAACAGCTGGGTAGTCCCAAATACGCCGGAGTTGCGTAAAGGAATCTTGGAGCGAGCTCACAGTAGCCGGTTCAGTATCCACCCAGGAAGAAGAAAGTTGTATAAGGACCTATGTGGTCAGTTCTTGTGGAGACGCATAAAGCGTGATGTTATGACCTTCGTCAAGAGATGTTTGATCTGCCAACAGGTGAAGGCAGAAAAGGCAGAGGCCTGGTGGCGAGCTGAAGAGCTTGGAGGTACCTACGTGGGAGTGGGAGCACGTATCTATGGACCTTGTGACCCACTTGCCAAGGACGGCCTCGGGATTTGATGCGATTTGGGTGATCGTGGATAGGCTGACGAAGGTAGCTCACTTCATCCTTTGTCATGTGTCTTTCACATACCTAAAGATGGCCCAATTATATGTGCGGGATGTGGTGAGGTTGCATGGGGTTCCAGTCTTGATTGTGTCTGACAGAGACCCAAGGTTCACTCCTCATTTCTGGGAGGGTCTTCAGACAGCTTTGGGTACAGAGGTGAGACTGAGTACAACTTATCACCCTCAGACAGATGGTCAGACAGAGCGTACCTTACAGACGCTTGAGGACATGTTGAGGGCATGTGTTTTGGAGTTTGATACTCCGTGGCAAGATTCAGTACCAGTGGTAGAGTCCTCTTATAATAACAGCTATCAGGTGTTTTGAAGCTCATTGCGGACGACATCGTAGATCACCGTTGTACTGGGAGGACTTGATTAGTAAAACGGTCGGAGGACCGGGTATGATTGAGGATATGGAAGAAAAGATTAAGTTGATACGCCAAAAGATGAAGCGGCCCAGGATAGGCAAGCAGCCTATGCCAATAAGTGACGACGACCGCTAGAATTCCAAGTAGGAGACAAGGTCTTCTTGAAAATCTCACCCTTCAGGGGTGTGGTTCGTTTTGGTATGCGGGGGAAGTTATCCCCGAGGTATGTTGGTCCATATGAAGTATTGCAGCGTATCAATACTTTGGCCTACCGTTTGGCTCTACCGCCGTCTCTATCTGGTATTCATGATGTTTGTTGCGTAAGTATGAGCCAGATCCGTCTCATATTTTACAGCCTTCAGAGGTTCAATTGAGTTCAGATGTATTCTGTGTCGAACGACGAGTTAGAATTCTGAATTGAGAGGATCGCAGACTTCGAAGCAAGGTTATACCGATGGTCAAAGTTCAGTGGATCGTCGGGGTGTCAAGGAGGCTACGTGGGAGACGGAACGGCATATGGTACAGTACTGCCCCGAAACTATTCTCTGGTATGTGATTTATGTTTAGTTTCATTTTGGGGTAAGTGCATGCGATTTCGAGGACGAAATCTTGTAAGTAGGGGAGTAATGTGATGTCCCCGAAATGATTAATTGCAGTTAAGGCATTAATTATGTTAATATGATTAATTATGTGGATAATTGATTTATGTGTTGAAATTAATTATCATGATGAAATGCTTAGTCACATGATAGGCGTGACCCGGGGGATTACATTTCAGGGTGCATGTTATGCATGTTGGATAATGAAGTGTTAACATGATTTATTTGTATTGATTGTTAATTATGAGGAAATTATGGATTTATTGAAGTTGGTTGCATTTTTTGTAAAATGCTTTTAAAATACCATGTTGGGGTATTTTATACATCATGTTAATATTTGGGTACAATTTAATTAACCCATATACCCCACTATACCCTCTTTCCCCTCACTTTACCCTTTCCCCTCTAAAATCCCCAATTTATTCCCAAAACCCTTCCCATTCCCCATTTTCGAAATCCTCCAAGGAAGGAGAAGGAAAGTTCCACAAAACTTGTGTTTGTGTGATTCTTGTCAAGATTTGGAGTCTTCAAGAGATATGGAACCCTTCCTAAAGTTTTTATGAAGTTTGGATTTGAAATGGGATGATTTTGAAGTGATTTATATGGGTTTATTTTGTGTATGTGTTGTATGTTGTTGGGGTATGATTTTTGAAGTGTTTTATGTGGGTTTTAGTGGGTTATGATGTTGTTGATGTGGTAGGAAAGTTTGGTTTAGAAAGGTATGAGAATGAGCTTGAAAAATGCACAAAAATTGTGAGAAATCGCGCACCAACAGGTGGCGATCGATCGCCCTGAATCAGGCGATCGATCGTCGAAGGCCAGTAGCCATTTCGCGTAGCAGGTGATCGATCGCCTCAAATGAAGCGATCGATCGCCGCAAGGCAAAAAGTGAGGCGATCGATCTCCTCAAGTAGCGATCGATCGCCACTGTTTAAAAAGTGGAAAATGATGATTTTTATTGAATTTTTGGTATTTGGCTATCGTTTAGCTTCTAATATCGATTTGTATGATTGTGTAGAACCATCCCAGGTACCCACAATATCGAGGAGATAAAGTTCTCCAACTTCTCCACTTTTGGGAATTAAGGTACGTAAGAAGCTTACGGGCATCGGACGGTAAACCATACTCCTACATATGATGATTATGATAAGTAAGTTCATGATGATGGTGTTTATGATGATGATTATGATAAGTAAGTTTATGATATAATATTTATGATGATGATTATGATACGTAAGTTTATGATATGATGTTTATGACGATGATTATGATAAGTAAGTTCATGATGATGATGTTTATGATGATGATTGTGATAAGTAAGTTTATGGTAATGTTTATACGATGTTATGATATGGTAAGATGCCATACGATAGGGTAAGATGCCCTCGTGGTAAGATGCCACACGATGTTATGATATGGGTAAGATTCCATACGATAGGGTAAGATGCCCTCGTGGTAAGATGCCACATGATGTTATGATATGGTAAGATGCCATACGATAGGGTAAGATGCCCTCGTGGTAAGATGCCACACGATGTTATGATATGGTAAGATGCCATACGATAGGGTAAGATGCCCTCGTGGTAAGATGCAACACGATGTTATGATATGGTAAGATGTCATACGATAGGGTAAGATGCCCATATGCATGAATGTGAATCAGGGTCAACAAGAAGAAGTTAACGAATAACCATCAAGATCTCGTACATTTACTGTTATAGTTTGTTATGATGTTCATAAGATGATGATGCTATAAGATGATGATGCTATAAAATGATGATGCTTATATGATGATGATGTTATAAGATACTATGATGTTTTACAAGATGATGATGTCTATAAGATGCTATGATGTTTATGATGAATATTAAACTATGTTACTAGAAATGGTAGAATGTCCGGTGGTTATTATGGGCAAGCGAGGAAGGTACTTGCCGCTCACATAACTAGCGAGGGGATACATCCGCTATCAAGGCGTAGCGAGGGGTATCATATTCCGCTAAGCGAGGAGATACATCCGCTATCAAGGCGTAGCGAGGGGTATCACAATTCCGCTTTATGTCGAGCGAGGGGGCCAATTGTGCCGCTGTCATAATAGAACCAGGATAGTCCCATTTCTAATTAACATTGTTGGTTATGAGCATATATGCGAAGTATGATTTTAATCATTCATGTCAAGAACTAATGATTATATGCATGGCTATGAAACAGGGACAACCAAAGAGGGTTAATGCGATTAACCAGGAAGTATACGTTACCAATTACTTTCATGCATTTGTTTATATTCCATTACCTTATGATGTTAAGTAATGATGTGCATGCTCATGATGGGGTGTTCCTGTAGGTACACCTTTGGATTTGGAGGGCTATGGGCCGGGTTGAGGTAGTGAGCTTCGAGGAGCATTGTGAATTAGGATGCAGGATTTCGTATAGTCTCTACTCTAGGAGTAGTGTGAATCTATAACGTTAACATTCATTATTGGGAATGTAATTAATTAGCTTTTGAAGTTTTATTTGGCCTGTAATCCTATTAGCTCACGTAATAACCGGAACCATAAACTGTCTGTGATGCATGCTTAGCCCTGATTATGTCTTGTTTATGATGTTAAGGTAGGAAGGCCCTACACAAATGATTAATGAATTTCTTCATGCTGCATTCATATCTCACATAGAACCTAAGAAGATTGATGATGCTATGTTAGACCCAAGATGGGTAGAAGCAATGTAGGAAGAACTGAATCAGTTTGAGCGAAACAAAGTATGGTATTTAGCACCACGACCACAGCATCACACTGTAATAGGTACCAAATGGGTATTTAGAAATAAATTAGATGAAAATGGTATAATCATCAGAAATAAAGCAAGATTAGTCGCACATGGCTACAGACATGAAGAAGGCATTGATTTTGATGAGACATTTGCCCATGTAGCTCGATTAGAAGCCATTCGCATATTTCTTGCATTTGCTGCTTTTAAAGACTTTAAAGTCTATCAGATGGATGTTAAGAGTGTGTTTCTTAACGGTAAACTTCAGGAAGAAGTTTATGTTGAGCAACCTCCTGGATTTGAAAGCCATCAGCAGCCTTCTTATGTTTTTCGACTAAACACAGCCTTGTATGGTCTGAAGCAAGCTCCCCGTGCATGGTATGAAACTCTATCAAAATATTTGACTGAGCATAACTTTACCATTGGCACGGTGGACAAAACCCTTTTCAAATTTACAAAGGGTGATCATACTCTGCTTGTTCAGATTTATGTTGATGATATTATTTTCGGCAGTACTAACTTAAAACTTTGAGAAAGATTTTCTAAAATTATGCAGGATCAATTTGAGATGAGCATGATGGGAGAATTATCATTTTTCTTAGGATTGCAAGTCAAGCAATCCAGTGAAGGAATTCTGATAACTCGGTCTAAATATACTAAAGAACTGCTGAAGAAGTATGGGATGAGTACAAGTTCAGCAACCACCACTCCAATGAGCTCATCTGCGAAACTCGACTTGGATAATTCATGAATACCAGTTGAAGTTACAATGTATCGAGGTTATCGGATCATTACTGTACTTGACAGCCAGCCGACCAGACATTATGTTTGCAGTTTGCATGTCGCTCGGTTTCAAGCAAATCCCAAGCAGTCACATTTCACGGCTGTTAAAAGGATCCTCAAATACCTGAAAAGCACTGAGAATGTCAGTCTATGGTATCCAAGAGATTCAACTTTTAATCTGATCGGATACTCAGATGCAGACTATGCTGAATGCAAAATTGACAGAAAAAGTACCAGTGGATACTGTCAATTTCTTGGAGATAGACTAATCTCATGGGGTTGCAAGAAGCAGACATCCATAGCAACGTCTACTGCAGAGGCAGAGTACCTTGCTGCTGGAAGCTGTTGTGCTCAACTGCTCTGGATTCAACAACAACTGAGAGACTATGGAATTGAATCCACTGAGGCACCCATCTTTTGTAATAATACGTCTACCATAGCCATTACGTACAATCTGGTTCTTCATACGAGCACCAAACATATTGACAACCGTCATCATTTCATCAGGGATCATGTTATGAAGAAAGAACTTTGGCTAGAATACATATCTACCGAACAATAGGCAGCAGACATCTTCACAAAACCTCTACCGGACGCTAAGTTTTCCTACTTTCGAAATATTCTTGGTTTAATTGAAATCAATCCATGATTGTTACTATTTAAGAATAATGAATTCAGGGGGAATTACTCAGTAGAAATTGCATGAATTTAGGGGGAATTTCAGTTAAAATTTTATCTTGGTTATCTAAGCTCAGCTGGTAAAACAACAGCCTGCTGCAGTAGGTGCTTCCGTACCAGTAGGACTCTACATACCAGTAGATGTTATCTTACCAGTCAGACCCTACATACCAGCAGACTTTACCAAATATGCTTTGACAAAAATAACCTTCGGTAACCATTAACCTACTGGAACGTCGGAATTCAAATTTTCTTTTATGTAAAAATAAATTATTTCACTCCCGCCCAAATCCTGTCCTTTTATTTATTTGTTAAAATTTTTCAATCGTTAGATGATCACCACGTATTCATGTGTCCGCTCATCTACAGTACGATGTTACATCTACTCTTTCCGTTAACCGCCATTAATTTTGTTTCTTACTCTTATCTCTTCAAAAAATTACTGCGATAATCTCCCTCCCAGAAATTTTACTCTACAGGACTTTTGTTGATTTTCTGCATCTTCACCAAAAATGTCAAAGAATACACAGCCCATTTTCATCACAAATGTTGTACATGTGGATTTTCATTCAATCTCCACATCCTCTGATAAAGATACAAAGGAAGTCTTTCACAAGTTGGATACATCGGGACTTCTAGTAATCCTTAGCCAGGCTCCAACATTCTACAAGGAAGCTCTACATGAATTCTTTGCCACTGCTAAGGTTGTAGATGATTCCGTGTGGCATCCACCTCTGGACAACTGGTTACCATCACTCAACTGGAATTCGTCACTCACCTTTGTCTTCCCTCTACTGGACTTACAAATTTCTCCACTATTCCAGTGGATGTTAGGGAAGAAATGCGCTCCATATTCTCCGATTCTGATGCTCGCCTTCGACGTCCCCCGTTTAAAAAGGTGCTAATGAAGTCATTTCCGTCAACTGGCCGATGTTATTTCCAAGGGGCTATTGTGCAAAGCTGGATCTTTTGATATCATCACCCCTGAGAAGTTTGACGTCATCGGCGCCATCTTCAAAGGATTAGAAGTCAACTGGTCAGTTGTTCTGTTTCAGGTCCTCACCGGACGAATTACTTCAGGGAAGGGACAATCTGGTTTTGCTCTTCCACTCAGCAGTCTGTTTGACAGTAAAAACATTCAGGCGGGGGCCTCCTCAAACCTTCATCCAGGCAGACTTATCACTGCTAAGTATCTCCAGATTCACAGGCAGCGGAGATGCAGAGAGGTCGGGTTGACGAAGCGACGCACAACTCAAGTTGTAAGCGATTCTGAACAAACAATCTCCGAATCCGATGAGTCATCTCCTCCTCCTCCTCCTCCTCCTCCTCCTAAGAAGCCCAGGACCAGAAAAGGGGCTCCTCCTGCTCTCCGGAAGATAGTCACTGATGCCTCTGATACAATCTCTTCTGCAATCCCAGCAGAAGTCATCCCTAGAAGAGAGCCAAGTCCTGAAAATCCTCCACCAGAGGAACCAACTGCCTCAGCTGCTTCTTTAGCCATGGTCCCTGATGCACAAATCGCTCCACCTGCTCACTGCACCAAACTGATGAGCTCCCAACAAGCACCTGGCTCAATCAGCTTCAGGCAACCAAAGTCCAACTGTCCTTACCGTCATCCCAAGGACAGCACGACTGGAAAGGGAAAAGGACTTATGGCACCGGTGACCACCCATGTAGCCTTTGAGATTCAAATGGTCATGAGTGAAGTAGAAGCCAAGCTGCAGGCGCAGCTTGAAATTTTTGATCGATGGACAAAGGCTCGCCTAAACATTCGCTTCGATGACTTCACTCCAATTTTTGATCAAGCACGAGAAGACGAGAATCTCATTTTGAATTATCTTCAAGTCTCGGACACTGAAAAGAGTTTGAAGCTTAGAGATCTCTTCCGCATGATGAGTTATGTGGGAGAACTTCAGGCTCTTGTTCATTCCCACCTTCAACAATTCAACATTGATTCTGGCACAGCGAATCATGATCGAGCAGTTCTGAATGCTTTAGGTCCAAAGCTGGATATGGCTGAGCATGCTCGTCATGATCTCCGCATATCAACTAGTCTCCACTCCTGCTCTGCCGTATCAAGAAATGCAAGTCCTACTCCAACTGACTTGCAAACTGCCCCAACCGACTTGGAGACTGCCCAACCTACTTTGGAGACAGTTCCTACTGACATTGCGATCACCTCTACCGCTGAACCACTTATCTCCTCCGATCAGAGTCATGCCAATGATCAATCACTACAGCTGCTGGATGTTGATCATGCTAACATTGACACAGTGATTCAGACTATGGTTCATCAAGTTACTCTCTCTTCTGGGAATGATGAACCCAGCGAACACTCTGCTCACTCTGCTGGTCACACTCAATCGTCTGCAGTCGAGCTGGAACAAACTGTTGCTAGCGTGGATGTCATACCTACTATCGCGCCTCCTGCACCAACCACTGAAGGCACTGCTCTGTTAACTGCTGGTATTGAGGGTCATCCCGGCGTTCTCACTACTACTGCTGAGACTCAAACAGATGCTCTGGATCAATCTCTGGCTCAAGACCCTCCTGAGGATTTCTTTGATTTTTCAACTCATATTCCTCTGGAAGGGCCACCCAACATTGCTGATCAACTGGTGTATCTGTCAAGCGCCATCTCTGCACTAACCAGTGACGTCAATAAGCTCAAACAGGAAGAACGCACTGCGACTCTTATTCTTGGAAGCCACCAGCAGCATACTGATTCTCAATTCCAGCACGTCTATCGGGACATAAATAGTCTAACGACTACTATAACTAGGCTCCAGACCTTTGTTGTGGATGCCTTTGCGGACTCACTCTCTCGGATAGGGCAGGCTCGTCTTCAGATCACTCAACATAATGAATCACTTCACACAGCCACCTCACTGGGTCTTGAAGATAAGATAGAGGATGCCAAGAAAGCCCTATCAGATCAGTTAGCAACTATGCAGGCGGCATTTGCTCCACAAATTCAAGACTTGAGCAACAGCCTGCCAGCTGCTCCTCAAACTGTTAGAAGATTGCCCGAGTCCAGCAGACCTGCTCCTCTGACCCAACGAGACCAGAGTCCAGCTCATCGCTCATCTACTGCAGCTAGAGCATCCAGTCGGTCTAGACATCCCTCTCAGCAACGGTCCCACAGCTCCCGACAAACTCAGGTTGACACTCCACCCTCAACCCGTGACTACTCCCAGCATTGGTTAGGGGGCAAACAGTAACTTTTATTATCTTTTTGTATTTATCATTATCTGTTTTTCATAAATATTCACAGTATTGTCAATTCGTTTCTATCTTTATCTGCATTTTTTTTAAGCATGATATGACACTTCACAATACAACTTGCTAGTTTTTCGTTATAAATAGCATGCTAGTTCTCTACCTCAACTCATCAATCATGCAACTCTTAACTAAAATTCTTACTTCTCTTGCAACTGTTTCTACACACATATATTCATGGGTTTATTACTTATCTAAATCAACCATACATGGGTTGATTACTTATCTAACCCACGTCTGCTAGCTTAAGCTTTCTGGACCAGCCCTGGTGTTGTGATGACCAGGGATTATAGGTGTTAATCCCGGAGTATTAATAATCCCTAAAGTGGTTTTACGTGGCGTTTTGGGATTTAATCGAGGTATTGGGCCTTCTGGGCTCGTTTATTTGGGTAGTTGGGATCGTTGGATCCAGAGGTTGAGATTGTATTCACATTACGGTGTAAAACCTAAGAGTTGGGTTTTTAATGTGTCTCGGGATCTCGGGTGCTGGGTGAGCACCGGTAGGGGATTTTGGAGTTAGAGAGAGAGTTTTTGAAAACAGATGATTTTTAAGGAATCATGATGTATTTGTGGGGCTATTATTTTTTCGGGGTATTTTTGCTATAAATACAAGTTGAACCCGAGAATTTTAAGAAAAATCATTTAAGCCCCAAAATTCTTCTCCCTCTCCCGAACGCGATTCCCGTCTGCTACAGGACACCCGCCGCTTCAAGCGGTGCGCCCGCCGCCGTCCGGCCGCCGATCGGCGCGTGTGACCTACCCACGGCTTCGTCTCGACGAGGCGCTCCTTTCCCCTCTGCCAATTGAAGGTTTCGTCGCGTCCTGGAGTCGGATTTTGAGAAAGAGCGTCGATCCCCAAAAGTTAGGGTTCATCGGATTTCGTCCGATTTTTCTTCCGATTTTCGTTTGGGTAATCTTCCTAACCCCTTTTTCGTTATTTTCGTGCAATTCCCTGCCATTTTTGTGTTCGATTTGTTCGGATTATTGTTGTTGGTGGGATTGGTTCGAAATTTTGGTTGTATGCATGAAGTGGGTTCGAATTTTGGGGGTTTTGGAAGGGTTGTGGTGATTCTTGTTATGGATTGATTAATTCATGTTGTTGACGCATTATAATGCTTGATTGTGTTCGGAATTGAAGAATTGGATTCGAAATTAGGGCTTTGGATTTCGAATTTGGGGGTTTGGCATGTGGGATGATTATTCATGCTATGGGTTGATTAATTGACATTTTAGATGAATTATGGAATTATTTGGGTTCGAAATTGTGAGATTGAGGTTCGATTTTTGTAGGGCATTCTTGAACAAATTTCGATTGTCTCATTTATTTCCTTCCCTGCATGTACCCTGCCCCGGGTCTTTTAAGAGGATAATTGTCGTGTATTGACAATGTTGTGAGGGATATGGGTGTGCTTGAGCATAGGTTACATGTTCGTAAATAATTGTGAATTATTTATCGTGTTAGCACATCATTCCTCGGGGCATGGAACTCGAGCAAGGCTTGGCTCGGACTTCGGAGATTTAAGGTACGTGCGACGTACGAGCATTACTATATATATGTGAAATGCATAAGGTGTTTTTTGATTGCATTGAATGTTTTGCGTATGGTTATATATTTATGTTGATATAGCCAAGGAATGACCCAAACCTTGATATCGCCGCTTGTAGCGTGCGTGACACTAGAGTAGGATGACTCTTGCATGATATATGGGGTACTGGGTTTATTTGATTATATTAGGGCATTTGAGATGCCTGGGAATGATCGTAAAATCATGTATTCTTCGTAAGACATTTGAGATGTCTAAGTTCGTAGAATCGTGTATTCATTATAAGACATTTGAGATGTCTAGGTTTGTAGACTCATGTATTCATTATAAGACACTTGAGATGTCTAAGTATAATGAAGGATTGGTAAAATAAATGCTAAGGCATTTGAGCTATCTGTGATTGATAGCAAGGTTGTGAAATCAGTATTAGATATTGTGATATCTGTAATTGCATGTTTAATGAATTTGTAATCACTATATGTTGATATTCGAGGATCAGGCATGCGATGTGTAAATCAATGTGTTGATTTACTGATTTATGAGATTTGATGAGTTTGATGTTGTGAGAACAGGGACAGTACACGGAATCCCGGATGAGGATGTTGCCATCCAGGGAGTATCATTTAAATTCATTAGCATTTACCTTTGTTGTAAATTATGAATTTCATTATTATGATTATGGGATTTTGTGTATTGGTATGCTCACCCCGTTGGGGGCTGTCTCTGTTGGGACAGGTGGACAGGTACATCGATGGCTATGGAGCTGAGCTCGAGCTGTTGATTTGAGGTACTCCCAGGATCGTGGTACCAGGGCTTGATGGAGCACGGTATCGTATAGAGTACCTATATATACACCTGAGGATTTATACATATTCATATTCATGATGCTCGCATGTGAGCACGATTATACTTGTATATGGATTGTATATAAAGGCATGAGCCTTTCTCTCTTTCATTTAAGGTTGCATGCAATTAGGTTGAATTGCTAGAATGATATGAGAGTCATTGGTGTATTATGTGGGTGTTGGAACCCACTTTTGTTGACGTATGTGTGGTGTCTTCCCTGGCTGGGAATCTACTTGTATTACTGCTTTCTGTTGAGTATTATGTGTTCCCTGGCCGGGAATTTCGTTATGTGTTGTACTCTGTTTTGGGATAGCTCTATTTATGGGGAGACTCTGCCCAAATTTTTGTAAAAGTTTACAATGTGAAAAGTGGCACCAAGGGGTTGGTAAAGGGCAAACATATGAGTCTTTTATTGACAGGCAATGATTAAGTATCATCAGAGCTTCCCGATTGACATTTTATAGAAAGCATGTACCACACATAGTGGTTAATACACTAATCAAGGTTTTAAGGGCTTGGGGTCCTTACATTAGTGGTATCAGAGCAGTGGTTGCTCATTGGGGCTGTTAAGGGCCTAGGAAGTTATTGATAGCACATATTTATGCATGATGGCATTAATGTTGTATGACATAACACATTGTTTATGTGCTCTTATGATATGAAAAGTGGTATTGCTAACCATTGTGGTTGCAGGAATCGTGTGGAACACGATAGGATGACATTTATGGGGATGTCTGGCACTCCGTGTGTTATGTGCCAAGGAAGCTGGTTTTAAGAAAATCAGATAAAGGGATATTTCCGAGGTAACATGTATTTTACGTTGTCTTGTTGACACATGATGAATGCAAAGTGGTGCATTGAGGTTATGATATATGTTATTGTGCATTGTTTTTGCATATGCATGTCTTGAGTCAAAGTTATCTTAGTAAGGATTTTAATGGCTTATGCTAAAGTCCATATGAAGCGATGAAGAGTCCCGCTTATATGGAGTAGCAACGCTAAAGTCCATTGGAAGCGATGAAGAGTTCCGCTTACATGGAGTAGCAACGCTAAAGTCCAGTGGAAGCGAGGAAGAATTCCGCTTTCCTGGAGTAGCAAGAAGCATTAAAATGTACTAATGATAAGGGCTCAGGATGAAATAAGGATTTAAAGAAGGATATCATGACATTTATTTGTGAAACCATACATTCTCATAATGTGTTTTTATTATGAATTGAATGTGGATGCATAGCGTATATGGCTATTGTTGTTAACCCTGATGGTTGCAGGTTACAGGAAATATGGAGTATAAAAAGGAATGATGATTATACGTTCCAGGAGTCCTGCTTATGACAGTGAGAATTTTTATACTTACGCTTGACCGCTAAAAATGTGGAGCGGGCGGGGATGCTCGCTTGCACATGGAGGCGGGGTATTCCATACGAAGCGAGGATGAGATACCGCTTGTATGAAGAAGCTTATGCTTGTACCGCTAAAAATGTGGAGCGGGCGGGGATGCTCGCTTGCACATGGAGGCGGGGTATGCCATACGAAGCGAGGATGAGATACCGCTTGTATGAAGAAGCGAGGATGAGATGCCGCTTGTTAGGATGATGATTCATTCCTTTGTGATGACACGGATGATAGCGGTGATGTGTCCCGCTGTGTCGATTTATATTCATTTCTCTATGAGGACACGGTTTATAGCGATGGTTCTTTCCGCTATATCTATTGGCGATGGTTCATTCCGCCAGGTGTATTTATAGCGATGGTTCATTCCGCTATATCTATTGGCGATGGTTCATTCCGCCAGGTGTATTGATAGCGATGCCTCTTTCCGCTACTATGTGGACGATGATTCATACTCAGGTATATAGCGAGGTTTCATGCCACTTATTATATGACGAGGTGTCATGCCGTCGATTCTATAGCGAGGGATTTTGCTGCTATGTACTCAGCACAGGATTTTGCCGCCTTCGAGCGATGGGTGCTGATTACGCACTATTATTGAGCGACGGAGACAGGTATGACGCTATATCACTAGCGATGAGGTATGAGATATTGCTATTTTATTAGCTTTATTGTAGCTGGCATGCATTGATATACATGTTTTATTATGCCTATTTTACTAGCATGATAGTGGATGACATACGCTGATGTACATGTATCGTCACTAGTGGGCAATGTTTTAGATGCCATGAGTTGGCATGTGTCGTCACGGGATGACGATGACGATGGTGTAGGAGATGTCTTATTAGACATGCATCATCGTTACGATGATCGATGCGTTGAGTATACGTATTCAGTGGTATGCCGTGGGTGCCAGTACCGAGCACAAGGTGGTGTGTGCGACACCGATGGACGTGACCCTTATACCGAGCGGGTTGCTCGAGGAATGGATGGATGCGCTGTACATGTGATTGTACCGCAGCTTATGTTTGGGGGTAATCATTTTACGAGTGGTGATACCCTTGAGGTATGCTCGTTGGAGTGGCTTTTGGCCATGTGATTTGACGACAGGAGTAATCATGGAGGAAAGTACTCGCTTTCTGTCGATGTGACATGTGGTGGACATGGTCACACCACCCTTGAGGGTGTAGGATGGGTCATAAGGGAGTAGGATCAGGTTATGTTAAGTACATAGGGACATTGGGTTGTCCAGGGTGTATCGGCATTGAGGAATGTTGGATAAAGACCCACTACTCTATTGAGTTTTCCTCCCATAGTATGTTATACCATGTGGAAACGTCCGTCTTATTGGTAGGTTTGAGGTAAACCTAAAGAGGCAGAGACTAGGTTGTCTGCCGCGTGTGTGTAGCACCATGATGGGCTTGCTAGAGCCGTTACACTGCTCGTTGGAACCAAGTTTGGCAAATCGTAAGGTGATACGATGAGGATTGTGGTGGACTCTAGTAGTCACCATGTCATTGAGGTTAAGGTTGTTCATGCCTCACTGAAACGTGTATACGTTTATGTTTAATCTTGGAGACTTGTCTGGGACAGCTCAGGATGTTGGAGTACCAACAAGAGAGTCATCAGGTTGTTATTGACTCAATCTAAAGGAACCCGTGTATTGGGATACAATGGGTGTTATTGTATCCAGTTTTTCCGAACGATGGTTCGAGACTTGTGGATCTCGAGTTCGATGGCATTTCCCTTGCGAGGAAGGAGGTAGTATTATACCTATTTGGGAATCTTTGAAAGATTCGGTAAGTTGGTACAAGTGGTGTTGATTTTGGGAATCACGCCGTGTATTGTTAATCGTCGATTTTCATCCTCCACTGAGTAAGGAATGACTCAGAATTGACGGTTGTGTTTGGGGCTTAGGGATATGTGGTAGATACCCGAGCCGAGTGCATTAAGTATGCATGTGATGTCAGTGCTTAGGCAGGTATACCGGTGAGTATACGGATGCCAGTTATTGATTTCCTCTCTGTTAAGCATAGAGTTATGCTATTTTTGGATGGTTAAATCTCTGATGTGAGATATGGAACACCTTGAGATTGGGAATCTCCATGGCACGATGATTATGAGGAATGATCGTGAAGTTAGTTGACTCCCTTGAGGAGGGATTTTCTTGTGAGGGTTAAGGTATTTCCCTTGTTGGTGTTTTCCTTCGAGTTATGCGACAGCCTTCCCAAGTTTGGATTGTTAAATCCGAGGATTTTCAAGGGATGGCAGGATTTCGGATTGGTTGAGTGTCGCTGACGACACAAGCGTTGAGGATGCAATGGGTTTATTGCATGCCCCTTAAGAAATTTAAACTCTGCGGAGTCTCGGTTGTTATTTATGATCAGGACGTGATTCTTGGAACATCCGGAGGTGGACATCTTGTGAGATGTCTTTTGTTTGAATTTGTGGCCGTGAGTTGCCCAAATTAAGTTGCAATGAGGCGACTACTCCTTCGATGGAGGAAGTTTGAAAGTGGAAACCAGGTTTGGTATGTGTACACCGTGGTTGTACTAGTGTTTCCCCTCGTAACGATGTATGTTAGACATCGTAAGTCATAGTAAAATATCATTGGATGATATCTACGATAGAATCTAGAGCGATTCGAATCCTTGCAGTTTCAGTTGACTAACTGCTTTTGGACTGTTAGCGTTGAGCTGTGCTGACGCTCTTTGACGTTATGATGGATTTGGAAGTCTACTCCACTCCAGAGTTTGACACGAGGTCAACGTTCTTACGGTTGAGGTGTCATCGGGACGTGTTCGTACTGTTGTATTAGAACGAAGGATGACTGTCTGATCTACAGTCGTAAGTATCAGTTGTTTCGCAGTCATGAGGGACTGACTTTTGGGATGACCCGCATCGAGGTACGATTTACCTCTTGGGTGATATGTTGGTTTTGGTATGTCGCTCTGTTTCAGAGTTAGATGAGAGGTAGGTATCCTCGCGTTTATTAATACGATTCTGATATGGTCAGGAATCGAGGTTATGGCTTCATGTTGTTGTGTAGCCTGGGTGTTACGTGATACACCAGTGCTAATTTCGAGGACGAAATTCTTTTAGTGGGGGATATTGTGATGACCAGGGATTATAGGTGTTAATCCCGGAGTATTAATAATCCCTAAAGTGGTTTTACGTGGCGTTTTGGGATTTAATCGAGGTATTGGGCCTTCTGGGCTCGTTTATTTGGGTAGTTGGGATCGTTGGATCCAGAGGTTGAGATTGTATTCACATTACGGTGTAAAACCTAAGAGTTGGGTTTTTAATGTGTCTCGGGATCTCGGGTGCTGGGTGAGCACCGGTAGGGGATTTTGGAGTTAGAGAGAGAGTTTTTGAAAACAGATGATTTTTAAGGAATCATGATGTATTTGTGGGGCTATTATTTTTTCGGGGTATTTTTGCTATAAATACAAGTTGAACCCGAGAATTTTAAGAAAAATCATTTAAGCCCCAAAATTCTTCTCCCTCTCCCGAACGCGATTCCCGTCTGCTACAGGACACCCGCCGCTTCAAGCGGTGCGCCCGCCGCCGTCCGGCCGCCGATCGGCGCGTGTGACCTACCCACGGCTTCGTCTCGACGAGGCGCTCCTTTCCCCTCTGCCAATTGAAGGTTTCGTCGCGTCCTGGAGTCGGATTTTGAGAAAGAGCGTCGATCCCCAAAAGTTAGGGTTCATCGGATTTCGTCCGATTTTTCTTCCGATTTTCGTTTGGGTAATCTTCCTAACCCCTTTTTCGTTATTTTCGTGCAATTCCCTGCCATTTTTGTGTTCGATTTGTTCGGATTATTGTTGTTGGTGGGATTGGTTCGAAATTTTGGTTGTATGCATGAAGTGGGTTCGAATTTTGGGGGTTTTGGAAGGGTTGTGGTGATTCTTGTTATGGATTGATTAATTCATGTTGTTGACGCATTATAATGCTTGATTGTGTTCGGAATTGAAGAATTGGATTCGAAATTAGGGCTTTGGATTTCGAATTTGGGGGTTTGGCATGTGGGATGATTATTCATGCTATGGGTTGATTAATTGACATTTTAGATGAATTATGGAATTATTTGGGTTCGAAATTGTGAGATTGAGGTTCGATTTTTGTAGGGCATTCTTGAACAAATTTCGATTGTCTCATTTATTTCCTTCCCTGCATGTACCCTGCCCCGGGTCTTTTAAGAGGATAATTGTCGTGTATTGACAATGTTGTGAGGGATATGGGTGTGCTTGAGCATAGGTTACATGTTCGTAAATAATTGTGAATTATTTATCGTGTTAGCACATCATTCCTCGGGGCATGGAACTCGAGCAAGGCTTGGCTCGGACTTCGGAGATTTAAGGTACGTGCGACGTACGAGCATTACTATATATATGTGAAATGCATAAGGTGTTTTTTGATTGCATTGAATGTTTTGCGTATGGTTATATATTTATGTTGATATAGCCAAGGAATGACCCAAACCTTGATATCGCCGCTTGTAGCGTGCGTGACACTAGAGTAGGATGACTCTTGCATGATATATGGGGTACTGGGTTTATTTGATTATATTAGGGCATTTGAGATGCCTGGGAATGATCGTAAAATCATGTATTCTTCGTAAGACATTTGAGATGTCTAAGTTCGTAGAATCGTGTATTCATTATAAGACATTTGAGATGTCTAGGTTTGTAGACTCATGTATTCATTATAAGACACTTGAGATGTCTAAGTATAATGAAGGATTGGTAAAATAAATGCTAAGGCATTTGAGCTATCTGTGATTGATAGCAAGGTTGTGAAATCAGTATTAGATATTGTGATATCTGTAATTGCATGTTTAATGAATTTGTAATCACTATATGTTGATATTCGAGGATCAGGCATGCGATGTGTAAATCAATGTGTTGATTTACTGATTTATGAGATTTGATGAGTTTGATGTTGTGAGAACAGGGACAGTACACGGAATCCCGGATGAGGATGTTGCCATCCAGGGAGTATCATTTAAATTCATTAGCATTTACCTTTGTTGTAAATTATGAATTTCATTATTATGATTATGGGATTTTGTGTATTGGTATGCTCACCCCGTTGGGGGCTGTCTCTGTTGGGACAGGTGGACAGGTACATCGATGGCTATGGAGCTGAGCTCGAGCTGTTGATTTGAGGTACTCCCAGGATCGTGGTACCAGGGCTTGATGGAGCACGGTATCGTATAGAGTACCTATATATACACCTGAGGATTTATACATATTCATATTCATGATGCTCGCATGTGAGCACGATTATACTTGTATATGGATTGTATATAAAGGCATGAGCCTTTCTCTCTTTCATTTAAGGTTGCATGCAATTAGGTTGAATTGCTAGAATGATATGAGAGTCATTGGTGTATTATGTGGGTGTTGGAACCCACTTTTGTTGACGTATGTGTGGTGTCTTCCCTGGCTGGGAATCTACTTGTATTACTGCTTTCTGTTGAGTATTATGTGTTCCCTGGCCGGGAATTTCGTTATGTGTTGTACTCTGTAGCTCTATTTATGGGGAGACTCTGCCCAAATTTTTGTAAAAGTTTACAATGTGAAAAGTGGCACCAAGGGGTTGGTAAAGGGCAAACATATGAGTCTTTTATTGACAGGCAATGATTAAGTATCATCAGAGCTTCCCGATTGACATTTTATAGAAAGCATGTACCACACATAGTGGTTAATACACTAATCAAGGTTTTAAGGGCTTGGGGTCCTTACAGGTGTTCTCCACCAGCATGGAATTTGGAACAACAGATGCCTGGGTGCTGATGACAAAAAGGGGGAAGACATAGAATTTTCATTGAAGACAGAGATCTTGCCAAATGAACAGAGGACTACTTTGAAAATAATGGACTCTTTCTAGGCCTTTCTCTGTTCTAAGCCTCTCTGTATGCACTTTCTCTCCCCCTCCCTTTGTCAATAACCCTAAAACTAGCTGGCTCGGATCATTCCATACTGGCTATGTTTCTCTATTTGGATAGATTGTAGAAATAGGTCTGTTGTATGACTTGTAAGATGTTTGTTAGGTCTGTTGTATGACTTGTAAGATGTTTGTTGTAATTTGTAAGATGTACCATGTAAACAGAATTCATTTTGTATAAAAATGATATTTCTTCATTGGCTCAGTTTGATTACTACTCGTAATCTGCTTATTTATTCTAACAAATTGCAAAGTTTATATGTGTATCTAAGGCTTAACAGGAGTTACCGTTCATTATGATCAAGCAAGAGTCTCAAGTACTAAGTTTTGTCATCACCAAAAAGGGGGAAATTGTTGGGAAATATTTCTAAGTTTTGGTGGTGACAAACATCAACTAGATGGAATCAACTGGATACTAAGACCTACCATGTGACAAAGACCTACCGAGTGATGGACATCAACTGGACAAAGACCAACCGGATGGACATCTGCCGGATGGACACCTACTGGATGGACACCAACCGGATGGACATCTACCGGACAAACATCTACCGGATGGACACCAACCGGATGGACATCTACCGGACAAACATCTACCGGATGGACATCTACCGGATGGACACCTACTGGATGGACACCAACCGGATGGAGATCTACCGGACAAACACCTACCTGATGGACACCTACTGGATGGACACCAACTGGACAAGCATCTACTGGATAGTCATATATTGAACAAAGACATCTACTGGTTACAGAAGAATGAACGACCAGTTGAACGAAGAAAACCAGCATAGGTCTAACCATCCAGCAAGAGCTTAAAGCAACAAGACAAAACAAGTACAACCTATTCTGACAAAGGTACAACAGAGCGGCGCACCCTGCTATATCTCCGCCACCATTAGCGTCAGAATAAAAGAGCCGTTGCTAAACAAAATAGGAAAGAAGACAATCAGAATATGGAATGGTAACAGAAAGTGGATCTCTTCCAAATATAGACAAGTTGCCGTTAAGATCAAGGAGTCTATAAATACGCCCAACTGAAGAACGAAGAGGAGAGCTGAACGATCTAATCAAACAAAGAGAAACACCTCAACGCAAAAAGAAACTCATCTTACTTATTTTCTCTAAAGGTTCAGCAAGAGCAGACAAGCACTATCACTGTAATCGTGACAGATTATCTTCAATTGAGTCTGCTGCTCAAGAATACTCGAAGCTAAACAGTTTATTTTGTGTGAGTGTCATAGAAACTATTGTAATCAAATTAAGAAGTTTTGATTGCTAGGAGTTTAGGTCAAGATGTGTGAGTGCCTAAGAAGGTTGTATACTGTAAAGTGTAAACCAAGTTCTTCTAGTGTAACCTTCCTGCAAAGGAAGAAGGGGAGACGTAGAAGCGTTGTGCTTCGAACTTCCAGAAACATACTTGTGTTATTTACCTTCTGCTTATTTACCATACATTTTTTATCCCTCACAAGTCCAGCAGACGTCTTCCGCACTATAATCAGTGTCTGCTAACTTGCTATATATTGAGAAGCTACTGCAGTACTTAACAGTCTGCAGCAAACCCGATCAAAATCGAAATTGAATCTAGTGTTTATTCAATCCCCCCCCACCCCCACCCTCTAAACACTACCTCGATCCCAACAGTTTGCAAAGTAGCTAATAGTGGAGAAGAGTGTGCAAGTGAGTTTATACTTGTGTTGGTGTACAACTTGAGCTATTGTGGATTTACATTGATTGGATTTATAATATGTGCATGACACTTGTTTATGACCACACACACATGTTCACTGCTTTGTTGAGTATGAAATGTCTAGGGATTGAACTTGTTCCAATGTTAACTTTTCACCGTCTTTCATTATTATGCATGTTTATAATTGTTGAGGCATTACAGTGAGGACAAGTTAGTTTGTTATGATGCTATGAGCCGGCAAAAAGATTATATTTTTGTCTGATTTACTCGAAGTCGAGTAAAGATTAAGTATGTGGGAGTTTGATGTGACTAGAAATAGACACATCTTATGCTTAATTATCTATGATTAGGTATATTTTAATGGTTAAATTGATATATATGTTATCTAATAAAATAATTGCTTGAATGTAGGAAAATGTGAAGAAATTAGGCTAAAACAATGGAAGGATGAAGAAAGAGGAAAAACCGGAATGCAAGACACATGTCACTTCTTTCTCCTCAAATTTCTTTATGTTCGAGCCAAATTTTGGTAATGTGTTCAATAGAAAAGTTGTAGAACTTTATGTTATCTTCGCGTGGACAACTGATTCGCTCAATTCGGAGTTCATATGAGAAAGTTATGGCCAAAATACGAAACTTGCCAGAAAAACTGAAGATTCGACGATCGATCTGCAGATTTTCGCGATCGATCGCCGAGATAAGCTGGTTGAAAAATATAAAAAAAACATTGAAAGCTGGCGATCGATCGTAGCTATCCTCGATCGATCGCCAGCAGAGTCCGTGAACAACAAGGAAAGCTGTTTTTTTACCATCTTTTGGAGATTCTATCCCACCTACTTGATAATACACAAAAATCAGACCTTAGAAGTGTAAGTAATCCTTAGAGCATACAACGCAGCGGAATAAAAAAAATGGATTACTAGAACAATGGATCTATATATAGGATATCATATCGGATAAAGGTTTACAAAATTCTCACCCTTGTAGCGTGTTTGAGCAGATTCCACGGAGCTGCACCACGTCCAACGCCTCCTCCGAGTCACTAGCAAAACTTGTCTAGTTTTGCCTCAACGGTATCCACACGATCAAATCGGGTGAAGGGATAGTTTAAGAACAAGTTGCTATACAAGTTCTTAAACCGGAACAAGAAGCACACTCGATTCCAAATCAATTAATGGCATAACACACCAAGATCACCCTTCGGTTATCAAGAAAACCGAGAGCACTTAGGGGGCCGTGTGCTTATTGTATTTTAGGTTGAATGATATGAATTGTGTTGATTACCTTAATCACCATGCAATCCCATTATATATCATTTAATTAAAGGCTTTCATAAAGCCTCATGGGCTTAAGCCCATGATTTAATTTAATCATTATGATAATTAATTAAGACTCCTCTTAATTATTTAATTCATCCCATGAATATAATTTCCCTTCTCGATTTAATCTTTTGTGCGACCCGATAGGATCTTGTAATGTTGGCAGTGACATAATATCTCATTTTACGTTACAAGCAAAGAGCGGTGTCTAGCAACACATCAAGGCTACCCAAATTACAAGAATGTCAATCCTCGACATAACCTTTAGAACTTGTGATAATATTAACCATGTAACTTAATCCCTTTGTCCTTTGTGTTTAGATTGAACACGAGTCATGTAATAGTCATACTCGTATATTCAATCTCTATTTCTTGATCCCCAAGTAGAACTAGAATAAACGAATAAGCTCGATATCTCTGATGATCACAAGTCGTAAGGATTACATACATTATTATCACTATGAGAATTGCATATGACGATCATATAACTATCCATGTTGAATTCTCATGGTGGGTCTGTCCAGTACATCGTTCTCTAACATGTACCCATGTGTTGATTTGATATCTCATATCAATGAACAATTCATCAATCAACACATACTAGTCTCAACGTATTATCATTATCCCTATTCATGATAATACTTGACTAGGGACATCTTTAAGAATAATACAATATTATTCTAAGGACATTAACATATATATTAATTCACATTGCACAGTTAAAAGAATAATATATAATAATGAATTGCCATTCATAAAATCATAAACATTGTACGTCAAAACAATCATCTAATGATTTGTCTTAGGGTATATCCCAACAAATCTCCCACTTGCACTAAGACCACTCAGACATATACCTAATGCCTAGAGATCTAGTATGACGATCATACTTCTGCTGTGACAGTGGCTTCGTCAATGGGTCAGATACATTATCATCTGTTGGTACTTTGCATATTTTAACATCTCCCCTTTCAACGATTTCTCGAATGAAATGGAAACGCCTAAGTATGTGCTTGGATCTTTGCTGAGATCTTGGTTCCTTAGCCAATGCGATCGCTCCATTGTTATCACAATAGAGTTCTATCGGATCTTTAATGCTAGGCACCACTCCAAGTTCAGAAATGAACTTCCTCATCCAAACAGCTTCCTTTGCTGCATCCGAGGCAGCAATATACTCAGCTTCCGTTGTAGAATCGGCTACTGTTTCTTGCTTTGAACTCTTCCAGCTCACAGCACCTCCATTTAGGCAATACACATATCCAGATTGCGATCGAAAATCATCTTTGTCGGTTTGGAAGCTTGCATCAGTGTAACCCATTACATTGAGCTCTTCCTCACCTCCATAAATCAAGAATGTATGCTTATTCCTTCTCAAGTATTTCAGGATGTTCTTGACAGCAATCCAGTGACCTTCACCTGGATCAACTTGATATCTGCTCGTCATGCTCAAAGCATACGATACATCGGAACGAGTACATATCATGGCATACATGATAGATCCAATAGCTGACGCATATGGAATCTTACTCATGCGTTGTCTCTCATCTGGTGTTGAAGGACACTGTTCCTTCGAGAGATAAATACCATGTGTCATAGGCACGAATCCTTTCTTTGATTCTTGCATGCTAAACCTTTTAAGCACTTTGTCTATGTATGTACTTTGACTTAGGCCAAGAAGCCTTCTTGATCTATCTCTATAGATCTTGATTCCTAATACATAGGTGGCTTCTCCCAAGTCTTTCATCGAAAAGCAATTCCCTAGCCAAATCTTTACAGATTGCAAGGCAGAGATATCATTTCCAATGAGAAGTATGTCATCTACATACAACACTAGGAAAATGATTACGCTCCCACTGACCTTCTTGTAGACACAAGGTTCATCTTCGTTTTTGATAAAATCAAACTCTTTGATTGCATCATCTAATCGAAGATTCCAACTCCGAGAAGCTTGCTTCAATCCATAAATGGATCGTTGTAGCTTGCATATCTTTCCAGCATCCTTTGGATCGACAAAACCCTCGGGCTGTGTCATGTACACATCCTCGAGCAGATTTCCATTAAGGAAAGCTGTTTTGACATCCATCTGCCAGATTTCATAATCACGAAATGCAGCTATTGCAAGTAAGATCCTTATGGATTTAACCATGGCCACTGGTGAAAAGGTTTCATCTTAGTCAATACCATGAATTTGTTTGAATCCTTTTGCAACCAGCCGACCTTTATAGGTTTGTACGTTACCATCCATATCGGTCTTTTTCTTGAAAATCCATTTGCACCCTATGGGTCGTACCCCTTCAGGTGGATCAACCAAAGTCCATACTTGGTTTGCATACATGGATTCCATCTCAGATTTCATGGCCTCTTGCCATTTCTCAGAATCAGTGCCCATTATAGCTTGTTGATAAGATGACGCTCATCCTCATCAATAAGTAGTAAGTCACCTTGTTGAGTCACAAGAAATCCATATCTCTGTGGCTCCCGGTGTTCTCTTACAGACCTACGCTGGGCTTGTGTCTCTTGAGCAGGTGCTTCTTCCACAACAGCTTGCGGTGCCTGCTCTGTTTCAATCTCAATCTCAGGTTCAGTGTTTTCTTGTGGTTGAACTTCACTAAGTTCTATTTTTCTCCCACTGGTTTTTCTAGAAATAAATTCTCTTTCAAGAAATACACCAGTCCGAGCAACAACTACTTTGTTCTCGGTGGGATAATATAAATAGTATCCTTTCGTTTCCTTAGGATACCCCACAAATAAACACTTATCAGATTTGGGTCCAAGTTTGTTAGTGGCGTGACGGATAACGAAAGCCTCACAACCCCAAATCTTCATAAAAGACATACTAGGACGCTTCCCAGTCCATATCTCATATGGTGTCTTTTCCACTGATTTAGATGGAACACAGTTCAGTAAGAAAATCGTTGTTTCTAGAGCGTGTCCCCAAAACGATATCGGAAGATCTGCATGACTCATCATTGATCTAACCATGTCCAACAAGTTCGATTTCTCCTCTCGGATACACCATTTCATTGTGGAGTATACGGAGGAGTGAGTTGTGGGACTATCCCACATTCCTTTAGATAGTCATGAAACTCTTGGCTTAAGTATTCACCTCCTCGATCTGATCGAAGGATTTTGATACTTTTGCCAAGTTGGTTTTGTACTTCATTCTTGAAATCTTTGAACATTTCAAAGGTTTCATGCTTATGCTTCATTAGGTACACATACCCATATCTACTGAGGTCATCAGTAAATGTAACGAAGTATTGAAAACCACATCTAGCTATGTGTACTTATTGGTCCACATACATCACTATGTATTAGTCCCAATAAAACATTTGCCCTTTCAACATGTCCCTTGAAAGGGGCTTTAGTCATCTTGCCCATTAAACAAGATTCACATGTTTCATATGATTCAAAATCAAATGAATCTAATACTCCATCCTTATGAAGTTTAGATATGCGGTTCTCGTTTATGTGGCCCAAGCGACAGTGCCAGAGCTAAGTCGGATTACAATCATTATTTTTAATCCTTTTAGTATTTATGTTATAGATAGGCATATCAAGATTTAATACATAAAGACCATTCACCATTTGTGCACTAGCAGAAAACATATCATTTAAATACAATAGGACACCAACAGTGTCTTTATTATACAAATGAAAAATCCATACTTGTCCTAAAAAGTAAATAGAAAATTATGTTTTTAGGTGATAGAATTGGGCACAAAATAACAATCTTTTTAAAATCAATGACCAACCCAGACCTTAGGTAAAGCTAAAACTGATAAATATCCCCTCATAGCTAATTGCAAGCACCTCTTGCTCCATTTCCAACTCGGAGATCAACTTCGGCCCTTCGCCAATAATCTACTACTCTTTTTGAGGTCCTGCACCATTTACACAACATGCCTTGAGATCCACATTCAGTATCTAATAGCCCATGTATGAAGAAGTAGATAAATTGACTTCTTATAACAAAAATACCTGAAGTGGAAGTCACACTTCCTTTCTTTAGATCCTCCAGATATACTCTTGCAGTTCTTTTCCAATGGCCGGTCTCACCGCAATGGAAACAGTTCCCTCCATTCGCATCCCCTTTATGGCTTCTAGTGCATAAGACTTTGGCTTAGATTTAACAAAGACTTCTTTGCTTTCTTATTGCCTTTAACTTTGGCCTTTCCTTTGCCCTTATTCACAATAAGAACATTTGTGGCCCTTAGTCTTCTTGTATTTGCTTCATATGTTCTCAACATACCAAGCAATTGTGGTAGAGTCTTTTCCATGTCAGTCATATTGTAATTTACTACAATTGACTGAAGCTCTCAGGCAACGATTGTAAGATCACATCGGTGGCCACTCTTGTCCAATGGAAAACCCAGCTTGTCCAGATTCTCAATGTACCCAATCATCTTGAGCACATGAGTTCCAACTAGGCTTCCTTCTACCATCCTGCACTGAAAAACGCCTTAGAGACGTCATACCTCTCTTGTCTTGCTTGCTGTTGGTACAATTGCTTTAAGTGTTCGATCATATCGAATGCCTCCATTTCCTCATGTTGCTTCTGAAGCTCAGAGTTCATGGTGGCAAGCATAAGGCACCCAACATCAAGTGCGTCACTTGATGCTTCTTGTAAGCATCTTTTTT